>CAUOFW020005336.1:0-496604 GCA_963454935.2 Ilex paraguariensis
TTTTATTTGTCCACTTGAAAACTACCTAATATTTAATGGATAGTGAATTTACACACTATTATAATAGTATATCAAATACAGTGTATCGAGAACAGTGTAACAATAACATACACACAACTAGCTCTACATTTTCAAGTTCTCCATAAAAACACTAAAACAAAGAAAGCGCAATTTATCAAAAAAAAAACAAAGAAAGCACTAGTAATCAGTAAAGTGTCACACACCACAACTTTCAAACTTGGTATTGATATTACTAGTTATAACTTTGTCAATGATATTTGATCACATATCTTATATAATCAACCTTATTTTTTGTAAAGGGTTATAATTAACCTCTTTTCATTTTTTTTTTTTGGTTTGCATAGTTATTGTATATTTGCTTTTGGTTCATCTATGTTTAATCAATCTTTAATTATTAAATATGATGAAAAAAAATAAAAATATATCAAATTATTTTTGCCTATTAGAAGACAAATTAAAACTTATAGTTAGAATGTGTTCACCCTAGAATATATTTCTAACTTCGCCACTGAATCGATTCTTATGGTATTTTTCGACGCTAAGGTTCGAACTCGGGTTTTGGTAAAATCAAGCTTGATTTGCTTTCACTAGAATATGAAAATTGATTATATAAACAAAAAATAAATAAATAAGAAACACCATTCTTAAATTAAGCATCTGAAATCAGATGCTTAAGAAACACCTTGACTGGTTTTATGAGTTATATTTTTATAATGTCTTTATGGGTTTGGGAACGCCATTTATAATAAATAAAAAAAAAGGTACAGTAAAATTACTCATGGAGTAATAAAATGGTATCCACCCATCATTTTTCGGTATTATACCGACGAGTGAATGAATTGTAAAGATGATGGGGTTGTGGGAACACCATTTCCTAAACATGACATAAGAAGACTATCCATATCATTTTCCAAGGAAATGTTATGGTACTACAATTTTATTTTTTGGTACTACAGCGAAAAGAGAAAAAACTTCAAAAAGTAACTAGTTTTTTTCTATAAAAAAAATGATAAAATTCACCCAAAAATATAATAAATGAGTCTAAAAAATGGTACGTGAATCAAGTAAAAAAATAATAAACAGTATCAAATTTTTTTCGGTAGCGCAATGTCCCCTCCTAATCCTAATGGGAATTTGGGATATTTTCATAGAATGAGATCCGCTTCAGTACACTTTCTCTTCAAATTTTATTTTTTTAAAATATTATCAATCATGCATTTAAGTAAAACCCATTGTATACAAGTGAGTCTCTCACTCATTAATACCTTCATGAACGAAAGAACCCAACAAAACACCATTCACTGAGCAGCTGTCTCATTTTGGATTTCAATGGTGTTGTATTTGATTGTGAAACTCATTCAAATACTCCCATATTCAAGCACCAGTTGCCACAAATTGAAAATAAATTTACAAGTTAATGCTAACGATATTCAAGCCAAAAAATGCAAGCAAAAGTACAGCATTTTCAACATTATGTTTATAACAATACAGATACATAGTTTATAGCATGAATAGGCAAAACACTACAAGCATAAAGGCAAGGGCAATAACAGAACATGGCAGAGTGGCCTTGAGGCCAGAAAGTTCAAAAGCAACCATAACGTCGTGTCCAGAAAAGTTTGAAGCAACGATAGAAGAAAACTTCAAACAGCTTTGATTATCCGTCATATCCGATCAGCAACGTACCTCGCAAAAGCATTGATTGGCTTAGTGAGGTCAGCATTTCCATCTCCGCCACACCTAATTTTGATCCGAGCAAGGTAATCAACTGCTATCCAAGCAAAGCTCAACATTACTGTCTCCACATCCCCATCTGGCTCTTGCAACTCCATTGACTTCTTCACCCAACAAGAATGATAAGTGACTTGATACCATGCTGATGCCTTTTGTTCATAAATGGCATTCTTCTCGTCATCAGAAAGTTGTTCGAAATCTGAGTCCATTTTCTCAAAAACTTTCCTGAACTCTTTCCTGAGGGCACTGTAAGCATGTTTGAGTCTCTCTTTCAGCTGCCCTTGCTTGTTGCTACTATACTTTGGCAGGGACCAAATGTGCCCAGTCACAATCTCTTCCTCTCTGCGCACTTTATACAGTCCCAGAAGTCCATTTAGCCGCCCATCATAAGAGCACTTATGGCTCCACGCATCAGTAATGAAATTTGTGGATCCGGGGATATGAAGGTCTGCATCATAAAGAATGTCTTGAGGAACAAATTTTAGCTCAGAAGCTACCACATCTTTGTCATTAGCATCTATGACTTGGCGGAATAGCTTGCCCAAAATTTTTTCCGACTTGTATGACTGAAATTCCTCTTTCTCCATAAAGTCGGGAAACATTTTCGGTTTGAGTTCAAATGGCATGGTGACAATCTTTCCAGTTTTGGGGAAATCAACTGCTGTGGCAGCAAGCTCTGCCAATTTGATGCACTTCTCGTCCAATGCTCCATATTCACTGAGGTCAGCGTGAACCACATGAGCATGGCAGATCGTACCCAGATTCTCATTGACCATGTGTTTAGTGAAAAATTTTCTTATATCCTGTAAATTAAACAAATAACATTCGCATCTTGTCAGAAAAAAACAAGCATACAACATGGCATTGGTAAGTTCTTCTCTGTGGGAAACATAGGATATCACTCATTACAAAAACCATAACCTAAATTAGGATCTGAAATTTGGGAAATTATATAAAATGTCAAATTAGGTTTTGGCCGTACTGTTCTACCTCATGCAACATTTTAATTAAAACAATGAGATCTATCAAAGGAGGCGATAGATACACTCTTGGATCACTTCCCGATATCCAAACTCATCGCCCAAACTCTATAAGGTTTCTTTGCTATCTTTATGGTGGTGACCTTAGGCTGAAATCTCTCCGGTAGATATCTCAATATCTTCCACAGCTAGACCATATCATCATACTTCTTTGTAGGGGGAAAGATGAATTTACTATGTCACCAAGTCGTGCATAGAATTTAGTGAAGGTCTCACTTTGCTTCATCCTAAGTGCCTCATATTGAGAAATCAACCTTCGACGTTTGGACTTCTTTACAACACTTGTTCCCCCATGGGAAACCTCTAAAAAGGCCTCTATATAGGGTGAATTCTCCTTCGTATGCGTCTATTTCCGATTCCCCGAGCTCAACCAATATTTGGCATCACCTATACTCTAATAAATTGGGAAAAACAGTAAGTAGAAATGGCAACCTTAGAACTAGTGAATAAAATAGAAATAGAGGAAGGAGGGCCTGGTCAGCAAACTCCTCTCTAACTCAAGAGAACAATACTATGGAACTCCACAGAATTTCTGAGGAGTTAGATGCACGGAGGAAAGAAAGAGATGGAACTGATCCCACAGAAGACTACCACAAGCCTGATCCTTTAATTCGAGTGGGAATGAATGGGAACGAAGGAATAAAAGTCTTCCCAGAATCGCAACCAAAAGTGAGTCTGAATTTCCCTCAATATTGGTCTTTCCGTCCGGAAGTGGTTTGGAACTCCTCTATATCTGATAAGGTAATGAACGACGTCTTCTGCAAGACTGGCAATTCCTCAGACATGGCCTGCTGCCACTGAGGGATCCTTATTACCTCACTCTCATTTTGCGGCTTCAAAGAAGAATGATCAATGGCAAGACAAGCACTATGGTGTGTCAGACACAAACTATATGGGTGTCACAAATAAGACTTTTCGCCTCATGCTTCTTTGGAAGTCTCACACGTACAGATTCTCTGGAACTCATTTGCAGACATGACATTGAATATCACATTCGATCATTTCGAGTTCCTAACACTCACCCCAATCATCCTTGTCTATTTGTTAACAGGTTTTTGACAGTCTCACCTGCCTCAGTGGTCTCGATAGGAGGTTTCCATCCCCATTGAGTGGTCAACACTTATACTCATGTATGAACTTAAAGAATGCTCTCATTCTAGCCTCTCAATAGACATAGTTGATTCCATCAAACAAAAGAGGTCCCGATGTTGAGCCACCTTCTCATTGGGTATCCATCAATAACAACTGGTTGTTATGAAGAACCTCAAGCAAACACAAACTAGGTCAAAACTCTCAGAAATACATACAAAGTCTTCTCGGGGTACTGATGCCTTGATACCAATTGAGAGTGCGAGTTGGATCGCCCCAAAATGTTTGCTAAAGACGTGGAGTCTGCCTAGGTTGACCTAGAGTAGGGTTAATAGGTCTTAAGCATTCGTTTTTGCAGAAATTATGCCCAATTAATAACCTAATTCATTCATTTGTCAATTAATTAATCGATTCATGTTTTACACCCCTCAATTTGACGCACAACCCCCTTAGATAAACAAATGTATGCAAAATAGTCATATTCAACAATCAATCAAAATGCATAATTCACCAACTTTATCTCTCCAAAGCCCTTCCACCAATTCAACCAACTACAAGACGACAAATTAATGAATGAACAATTCAAGTATTAGTTCTTTGTTGATGACATTACGGATACGATACTTGTCGGATTCTCGATGATCCATATCAGATACACCCTACACGTATCCAATAATAAATAAAACATTTGGATACATTGCGGATACGCATCCAAAATAAATATGCTTCGGATTTTGAATTGCAAAGCAATATATAGAATGTATTGTCTTAATATTTACCATTTCCTCTCCAATTCACTTACAATGCAACACATATAGAAAAATTCATATAACTTTAAAGATACATGAGTGTTTCTTTTGTATTATCTACTATCATACGTCACAATAGCACAAAATGTATTAATTTCACCATTTCTCTTGGCAGAAAGTAATTCTAAGCAAAGCAAATAGTAAAATGTCGGATTTGATTTTTTTGATTATTCACGTTTACTTTGTGGATATACCATAACGAGACAATTTATACTTCTTTAAAAGTGAAAATAATTAACATTTTGTGTTGTTATTAAAGAATCTACCGAAAATTATAATTATGAAGATGTCAAACAATAATAAAAATATAAAATATATATTTTTATAGAATATTTTGGCCATATTTGTATCCTATTTTTTTAATTTTTGCCATATCGTATCATAACCGATCCCCCATTTGTGCTTCTTAGCATATATGCTATATTTGAGAAGTTTGTTCCTTGTTATTGAGTTGAGTTTTGTTTGAAGGTTAATGTTGGGAAGAGAGAGCTATTCAATTGGGTATGTGGAGAGCATTGATTCATTGACTGTTGTCCTAGAGTGTGCAGGGGAACCTCCCTATTACCTATCTAGGCCTTCCTCTTAGCCCTTCATGCACAACCATTTCCTTGTGGGATTTTGATGGCTGAGAAATTAAAAAAGAGGCTTAAAGGATGAAAAGCCAATTTCCTTCCTAAGGGGGAAGATGCTCTAATTAAAAAACACTATTTCCAACCTCCCGACTAGTCACATATTGTTTTGCCTTATGTTGTTGATGCAAGGAGGGAAGGAAAAGAACAAATGGAATGAGATTATCATATCCCCACAAGAATAAAGCCAAGAAACACTTGATTCACAATCTGGTAAGATTATTTATAGACCCGGTCTCCTACCATTTTTTTTTTTTCGATAAGAGACCGTCAATATTATTAATAATAGAAATGAAAGTATTGCAAGAACCAAACAAAAGTAGACAAGCCGTCCAACTCCAATGATGGTAAAGAAACAAAAACAAGAAGCATAAACTATAGTCTTCTACCAATTCCAAAACTACTCTCCTACTAACATTCCACCAAATACTTTCTAAACAATAAATTATAAAAGTTAAGGATAGTCTGCCATGTACATTTTTCTTTTTACTTCAGAAAGTCTTGGCCTTTTGCCTCGTCTTCCAAAGTCGATCATATAGGTCTAACCATGCAACGGTTATGCCATTAGTTGTTTTACAAGCTTCAAGAAGATTTATTAACAAGAGGTATTGGGGATGTGATGCAATCCATAAGAGGTTCAAGGAAACACAAATTCGAAGATGTGAAAGATAATGGAATTGACTTTCCATCAAAACAAAGATCCATATGGAACCTTGCATTCTTATATTAAGTCAATTTGCTAGTATTAATATTTTATATGTCCTTTTAATATTTTTAGTGTCAGGGGTATTTTTGGAATTTTTGGAATTTCTGAAATAGGTCATATTTTTGGGTCAAATTCTAGTATTGAATATTCTAGAATTTAAAGTCCTAGTTCTAATTAATTTTAGTTTTCTAATTTGTAGGAACCTAGTGTTTTTGAAGTTCTAGAGACTTTGGAATCCTAATCTTTTGGGATTAGAATTACTTAGAACTCTATATATAGTTGGTGTTACTTTTAATAATAAATGGAGAGAGATATTCAGAATTTTGAGCAATTACATGTTTCTTGAACTGTGTGATGCAATTCTAATCCTGGGTGTGATGCCTACGAAACCCTAGGAGTGATTCCTAACCAAACTTACTGTTCACAGCCCCATTACTATTTACAGTCCCTGAACAGCCCCTAAACAGTCCTTATTTTTTTATTTTACAAAGTTGTCCTACATCAATTTGTTATCAGAGCCGAAAAATCCTATGTTATGCGGCTTAAATATTGATATATGATGATGGAGATCCAAGATTTTGATGGAAGGGATGATTCTACAATATTCTCTAGTTGGCTTGTTTCTATAGAGAACTATTTTGTTAGGTATAATTTCTCAGATGAGAGGAGAGTAAGGCTTGCCAAGATGAAACTTGTAGGCTTGGCAAAAATTTGGTAGTTTGGTGTTGAAGGAGATATAAGAAAATTGGGACAACCTCCTACAAACACATGGCAAAAGATGAAAACTAAGCTTCAACAGAAGTATATGCCCTCAAACTATAGTAACAAGTTGTGCAAACAACTTATTAATCTGCAACAAGGTAACCTATCTGTTATAGAGTATATTCAAAGATTTGAAGACCTAATGTTTAAAAACCATATCGTAGAAGAACCTTGTCAATTAATTGCTCGATTCAAGGCTGGTTTAAGAGCAAATATAAAGGCAAAAATACTTGGGCAGCCACTATACAACTTAGAGCATGCATTCTAAGTGACACTTGGTACGGAAATATACCTAAATTTCCTTCACCAAGTAGGTATATCAAGGGTTTCTTCTTTACAAAGGGGTAAAACTCAAAGTTATTTAGATTCTACTGTGCAGCTAAAGAAGATTCATCAAAGGCAGCCCAAAGCAACAACTGATCGAATAATTCAAGATGAAGGAAATCAAGTAGAAGAATCAATACAATCCCAAGCAACTACGCTACTTACTTGTCCAGAGGCTAAATTAAAAAGTGAATATCCAAACAATTTTTTTGTTGTGGAGCCTAACAAGATGGAAAATCCAGCAACTAGTATTAAATCAAATGAGCCTTTAGAGATGAGTACGTTACTACCTAACAGCTTTGAAATAGTGCTAAAAGTGTTGCCCGGTGAAATTGTTCCCATTAATGACTTTCAACTAGCAACAATGATATTCCAAGAGCTTGATTTGTTTGCATCTTTCAAGGATTTACATGAAGAGTCACCAATGTTTCTTTCTATCCACTTTACTCTACCAATTGATTTTATCATTCCAGAAAATTTCAACGACACAATCAAGGGGATCAATTTTTAAATTTTTTCTGTGTTCCCTCAATTAGAGAAGAAAAGGAGACATCATCTTAACATTTCTCTGAGACAGATACATATACAAGTTCAAAGTTTTTGGACTTTCATACTACAACACTTTAAAACTCGAGGTCGAGTTTTCTCTAACCAGGGGAGAATGATGCAATCCATAAGATGTTCAAAGAAACACAAATTCGAAGATGTGAAAAATAATGAAATTTGACTTTCCATCAAGACAAAGATCCATATGGAACCTTGCATTCTTATTTTAAGTCAATTTGCTAGTATTAATATTTTATACGTCCTTTTAATATTTTTAGTGTCATGGATATTTTTATAATTTCCAAAATTTTTGGAATAGGTCATATTTTTTGGTCAAATTCTAGTATTGAATATTCTAGAATTTAAAGTTCTAGTTCTAGTTATAGTTAATTTTAGTTTTTTAATTTGTATGGACCTAGTGTCTTTGAAGTTTTAGAGACTTTGGAATCCTAATTTTTTGGGATGAGAATTACTTAGAACTCGATATATAGTAAGTGTTATTTTTAATAATAGATGGAGAGAAATATTCATAATTTTAAGCAATTACATGCAAGGATCAAAATATCGTTTCGAAACATCCGAAACGTTTCCGTTTTCAAGGAAACCGAAACGAAACAGTGATAGAATCGAAATTCTAATATTTTGAGGTATTCCATAATATTTTGAGATATATTATAATATTTTAATGCATTTGCACAATTATTTCGAAATGTTTCAAGGTATTTCAAGATATTTTGATATATTTCAATCAATAGTTTAGAAAAATAATTTTTAAATTTTTTATTTTTTTCATTATGTTTCCGAAACGGATTGAAACGTTTCTGAAACACGTCAAAACGTTTCCATTTCCGTTTCCTAGGTGACTAAAACAATACATCGAAACGAAATTTTGATCCTTGATTACATGTTTCTTGAGTTGTGTGATGCAATTCTAATCCTAGGTGTGATGCCTACAGAACCCTAGGAGTGATTCCTAACCAAAATTACTGTTCACAGCCCCATTACTGTTCACAATCCCTAAACAGCCCCTAAACAATCCATATTTTTTTATTTTACAAAGTTGTCCTACATCAGGATGTGTTTAAATACCATTTCCGTTTGGTTGATCGGAAGGCAAAGTGATTTCTTCTCTTAAAAAAAGAGTCGGATACTAGTAAGATGCGGTACTTTAATCAAGCTCTTTTTGGAAATGGTTGTATGCCTCATAGGGTTGGGCTCCATAGAAAATGTTAGAAAAGGATGAGATGAGCTCTTAAAGTATGTTAGGTTTGTGGTAAGGTTAAGGCATAGAGTGAGATTCTTGTATGATCCAGGGCGTGGTAGAGAATTCAGGACATGTTTCCAAACCCATTCTCAATAGCTGTTGTTGTCAAAAATGTTAGCATGGTGAACTAGCTGTTGTATGGCCTCAGAGATTTTTTTGAATATTAGTTGGAAGAAATTGACACTTTAATGGAGATGCTTTATGGGGTTCAAGTTCTACCAGGGGTGGGGGTTTCACAGAATTTGGAGCCATCTCACAAAGGCAAGTTTAAATCTTCTTACCAAGCATTGGTAGAGGCAAATTTAACTCATCTTTTTCTTTGGAAGGCCTTTGCGAATGCAAATCCCTCCCAAGGTGGCTTTCTTTGCATTGACAACAGTCTTGGATTGCATTCTTACCATTGATAACGTCAAACACCAAGGGAAAACATTCCAAATTGTTCATACACGTGTAAAAAAGAGGAGTCCATGGATCGTTTCCTTTTGCATTGTCCAATCACTAAGGAGTCATCGGTGATGATCACCCATCTTGGATTTTTTATTAACTGCCACTAAGTAGAACAGTGCCCAATCAAGATGTCTATAAAGTGTGTGGAAACCAGAAGAGGACTTTATTTCGAAGAAGTATCTGAAGAATCAAGGAGAAGGTAACTGGGCAACTATTTCTCAGAGGTCAGGTAAAGAAAGTTCCATGCACCATTGTTCTTTCAAGGTGGGGGTGGTGATGCAGCTTTGCCTTTGGTTGTATACTTGTATATGCGGTCAGAGTGAAATCAGAGGCACTTTGAAGATGAAGAGACATTTGCCATGGAGGTTTTTTTGTTGGAGTTGGAAGGAAGATTTTTATGCTGATGAAATATCAGATGAACTACTCACCAGGGAAAAAAAAAAAAGAGAGAGAACTGTCAAGTGAGTGTTTTTAAGTAAATCAGCCACATCAATAAACATTCTACATTGTTTCCAACTCCATTTTGATATTCTCCGAACCAATTGAGACGAATAAGTCAGGAGGGTTTTTTCTATTGAGGTTGTTAAGAATAGTAGAGTAGTATGTGTAATTTGTTAATAGTAAGAGGGTGTATGTATAATTATTGTTATTGTAGGTTAACTATAAATACGAGTGATGTATGAGAGTTAAGTTAAGTTTTTAACCTCTCTCTTTCTCTCAACTTAACATGGTATCAGAGCATTAATCCTGGTATTGTTACTGTTGATGTGGCTGCTAGGATTGGTATAGTCGACGTTGTGGTGTCGACTCAGTCTGGTTTCCTCTTTTTTTTTGATTCGTGGTAGTCCCGTCGACTGGTACAGTCATTGGTGGCGATTGTCTTTGTCGTGTAGTCGACTGGTACAGTCGGTGGTGTAGTCTACTGTCTTCGTGGTGGTCTGTGGTGGTGTTCGGTGTTGTGGTGTGGTGGTGTTCGGTGTTGTGGTGGCCTTCAACAGTAAAGGCATAAGGTTTGGTAGAAACCCTAACCAGCGAAGGAGAAGACCCTGTTCAAGTGGGTCAGTTTATGGGTTTGGGTAAAGGATCCAGATCTAGACCCAGAACCAGATTCTAATCCAAGATCCAGACCAGACCAGACCGGTCCAATTCCGGTTCAGCCTGGTTCAATTTGTTTCAGTCTGGTTCAGTGCTTCAGTGGGTATCTCTAGTCCGGTTCAGCTCTCAAGTGGGCTTCTCTAGTCCGGTTCAGAAGTCAAGTCAGGCTATTCTTCCTAGTTCAGTAGTCCAGTGGGTATTTTTGGTCCAGTTTAGCCCTCAAGTCAGGCTATTCTTCCCGGTTCAGTGGTCCAGTGGGTATTTCTAGTCCGGTTCAGCAGTCCAGTCAACCTATTCTTCCCGGTTCAGTGGTCCAGTAAGTCCAGCCAGTCCAATTCAGTCTTCTAGCAGCCTTCTTTTCTCTGGTTCTACATTGCAGCACTTCTTGTTCCATATTTGCTGCACTGTAATGGAACCCAAGCAAGATACCAAGTCTATTACTCTGTCTTTGCCACCCCCCATTCTTATCAATGGTCCTATTACCTTTGTTAAACTCAATGGGACCAATTATACTTTATGGTCCCAATCCGCATAAGTATTTCTTCGAGGCAAAAAATTTAAGAAATATTTGGTGGATCCTAAACCCAAGGAAGATACTCCTGGGTATGATTAGTGGGAACAAGAGGATGATCAAATTATGTCTTTACTACTGAATAGCATTGAGTCTAGTATTAGTTCCACTCTACTCTACCTTGACACTGCCAAGGAGATATGGGATCACTTGGCCACTATGTATTCTGGTACAGGTAATTTTACCCGTGCGTATGAGGTGTGCAAGGAGTACTTCCTGTTAGAGCAGGGTACTCTGAGCCTTGTGGATTATTACTCTCATGTTCCGGGAGTCTGTGAGGAGATACAGACCTACCATCATTTTATTACTAATGTAGCAGTTTGGCAGAAGCAACATGAGGACCTGAATGTTGTTAGATTTTTGGTAAGATTGAAACCTGAATATGAAGCTATTCGTTCTCAGATTTTGGGTGGTTCTAGTCTTCTATCACCACTTGAGGTTTGCTCTGGTTTACAGCGTGCTATATTGTCTACTCCTTCAGGCATTGATCATGGTGTCTCCACTGATCGCTCAACTCTTGTGGTTCCTAGTAGCCATAGTGATGGTCATCGAGGTGGACGTGGTGGTCGAGGAGGTCGTACGGGGTGGTCGTGGGGGCCGTAGTGGACCCCGTTCCTGTACTCACTGTGGTCGTGGAGGGCACACTGTTGATTTCTGTTGGGATTTACATAGAAAACCTTCTGGTGCTCTAAATCAGGCTTCTTATCAGGATGATACCTCTGTTGTTGCTCCCATACCTCGGTCAGGTCCACCAGACACTAGGTCAGTTACTATTACACTGGGTCGAAAGGAGTATGCTCAGTTTCTGTCCCAACAACAAGTTGTACCATCTTCCTCCATTGTTACTGCTTCTACTTGTTTATTTTCCTCCACTCGTAGTCCCTGAATCATAGACTCTGGCGCTTCTGACCACATGACTAGTGCGTCTGCTATGTTTCCTACTTATCAGCCTTCTACTTCCACCCGTAGTGTTACTCTTGCTAATGGTTCTTGTTCTAAAGTGTCAGGTCTTGGGACTACTCACTTGAGTCCTGATATGTCCCTATCTTCTGTGTTATTTGTCCCTCAATTTCCTTTTAGTTTACTTTCCATTAGTAAGATTACTCGTTCTCTCAATTATTCTGTGACCTTTTATTCATCTTATTATGTCTTTCAAGATATCAAGACGAAGAGGAAAATTGGTACGGAACATGAAGCTAGTGGCCTATATTACTTTGATTTTGATTCCCCTACTCGGGCCCTGCACTCGTTGTCTCCTTTCAATGGCATTGTCGTCTTGGACATCCCTCTCTCCAGAATCTGAAGCTTCAAGTTCCCAGTCTTAGTTATGTGTCGTCTTTGTCTTGTGAAACTTGTCAACTTAGTAAGCATCACCGTGTGTCATTTCAGTCTAGAGTCAACTTAGTAAACATCACCGTGTGTCATTTCAGTCTAGAGTCAATAATCGTGTGTCTAGTCCATTCTGATGTATGGAGTCCAATAAAGAATATTTCATCTAATAAATATCCTTATTTTGTGACATTTATGGATGATTATTCTCGTGTGACTTGGTTGTTTTTTATGAAAGCTCGATCTGAATTATTCTCTATCTTTGAGACTTTTCGTAAGGAAATAAAAACTTAGTTTGGTTGTCGTATACGTACTTTATGCTCCGATAATGCTCAGGAATATGAATCTGATCCTTTTTCAGCTTATCTTAATAAAACTAGAATTATTCATCAAACCTCTTGTTCTTACACATTTCCACAAAATGGTGTTGCTAAACGCAAGAACCGTCATTTGTTGGAAGTCACTCGTGCCCTGTTATTCCAGATGAATATTCTCCGATATTTTTGGAGTGATGTTGTTCTTACTGCTTATCATCTTATCAATCGTATGTCATCCTCTGTATTAAATGAGCAAAATTCATATTCTGTCTTTTTTCCTGGTAAGCCCTTATTTTCCCCGACTCCTAAGGTTTTTGGTTGTGTCTGTTATGTTCACAATTTGGGCCCTGAGTTTGACAAACTTGACCCTCGAGCTACCAAATGTGTATTTCTTGGTTACTCCCACACGCAGAAGGGGTATCTTTGCTAGAGTCCTTCTTTGCACCGATACTTTACTAGTTCTGATGTCACATTTGAAGAATCTGTTCCATATTTTCCAGCACCTTTTCAACCTTTGGATCTGGACTTTGGGTCATCTCCTGTTCCACCATCTCTTTTCTCATCTTCAGATATTCTGCTGCCCAATGTGTTACCATCTACTTTACCTCTCCGTGTTTACTCTCGCCGCCCTCGCCCATTGACTGAGGTGCCCTTACCATCTTCCTTGCCGCCTTCTGATCCTGGTACATCAGGTAATTTAGACTCTTTACCTATTGCTCTTCGCAAAGGTACTCGTTCGTGTGTTACCAATCATCCTATTTCTCATTTTATTTCATATGATGCCTTGTCTCCTGTCTTCTCTTGTTTTACTTCCCAATTATCTTCTATATCTCTTCCTAAGCATTTACAGCATGCATTATCTGATCCGGGTTGGAGGAAAGCTATGGAGGAGGAGATGGATGCCTTACATCATAATGGGACTTGAGAACTCGTTCCTTTACCTCCTGGTAAACGAACTGTTGGCTGTCGTTGGGTGTATACTGTTAAATTTCATCCTGATGGATCTGTGGAGCGTCTCAAAGCCCGGCTTATTGCAAAGGGCTTTACTCAGACTTATGGTGTTGATTATGAGGAGAATTTTTCTCCTGTTGCCAAAATTTCCTCTGTTCGCATCTTGATTTCTTTGGCTACTAATCTTGATTGACCCTTGTTTCAGTTAGACGTCAAAAATGCCTTCTTACATGGTGACTTGGTTGAAAAGGTATACATGGAGCAGCCACCTAGGTTTACTGCTCAGGGGGAGTATAGTAAGAGTGTATGTCGGTTAAAGAAATCTTTGTATGGTTTGAAGTAGTCACCGAGGGCATGGTTTGGTAAGTTTTCAGATGCAGTTTTAGAGTTTGGTCTTCTTCGATGTCAGACAGATCATTCTGTGTTTCATAGACAGACAGATGCTGGTTATGTCCTATTGATGGTCTATGTAGATGATATTATGATTACTGAAAATGATTCTGAGGGGATTGTCAAGTTAAAAATATTCTTACAGGATCGATTTCAAACTAAGGATTTGAGAAAACTCTCGTATTTCTTGGGTATTGAGGGGGCTCGATCTAAACAGGATATTTGTTTATCCTAAAGGAAATATGTACTTGACATGCTTAAGGAAGCAGGTTTGCTTGGTGGCAGACCTATTGATGTTCTTATGGATTCGAATCAGAAACTTTTGAAGGATGATGGTGCATTGTTTGAGAATCCGGGTCGGTATTGCAGATTGATTGAGAAGCTCAATTATCTAACTATTACTCGACCAGATATTTCATATGCAGTCAGTATAGTAAGTCAGTTCATGGGGTGTCCTACAGTACCACATTGGGAGGCAGTTACTCGTATTCTGCGATATCTCAAACATACTCCTGAACTTGGACTGTTATATCGAGCTAATGGACATCTTAGAGTGGAAGGTTTCTCAGATGCTGATTGGGTTGGCTCTCCTTCTGACCGGGAGATCAACCACTAGTTATTGTACTTTCTTAGGAGGTAATGTTGTCTCATGGAAAAGTAAGAAACAACCCGTGGTAACAAGATCCAGTGCTGAGGCTGAGTATAGGACAATGGCACATACGACAAGTGAGCTGACGTGGCTACTACACTTCCTTCAAGAAATTGGGTTTTTAGTTCAACTTCCTTTACAGTTGTTCTGTGACAACCACACAGCTATCCATATCGCTGTTAATCCTGTGTTTCACGAGAGAACTAAGCATATTGAGGTTGATTGTCACTTTATTCGCGACAAAATAGTAGCTGGAAAACTTGCAACTCCATTTGTGAAATCTGAAGATCAGCTTGCAGATATGTTTACCAAAACATTGAGTCGTACACGTCTTACAGCTATTTGTTCTAAGTTTGGATTATATGATATATATAATCCAGCTTGAGGGGGAGTGTTAAGAATAGTAGGGTAGTATGTGTAATTTATTAATAGTAAGAGGATGTATGTATAATTATTGTTATTATAGGTTAACTATAAATACGAGTGATGTATGAGAGTTAGGTTAAGTTTTTTACCTCTCTCTTTCTCTCAACTTAACAGAGGTGAGTGACTAATTTGACCAGCAAAGCAAACTAATGAAATGACTAAACTTAGCAATTAAAGGGATGAAGCATCCAGTAAGTAAGCTGTAAAAAAAAGCAAATAAAAACAATTGAACTATGAAGACGATGACAAAGCCAACTTAACAAAGGATGCAGAGGATTTTAAACAGATGAAAAATTACCCAGTGACTGACTGGATCAGGCAATAGCTCAACTTCTGCGGATGCATAATCCATCGGCGTCCAGCTTCTCTTACTAGGTGGAATAAGATTTTCATCCCACGTCACGAAGTAGATATCACCATCAAGGTCACTTCCCGATGCTTCATTTGTATGCGGTCTATCTCCCTTTTGAGGGAAAACCAGACAATCAAAAAGATGGTCCAGCCCAGGGACATCTACTGCCTCCAGAATTCGCACATCTCCTGGGTGAAGACACGGGTTTTTTGCTATTGCCACAAAGCCCTTAATTACTTGCAATTTTTTCCTTGTCTCAGAAAACCTAGAGCCCTGCTTTGCAAAGCAATTTTCCAGTGAAGGGTTTGACACTTGAATAAAGCACTGGCCTTGTTCAAGTACCCCTAACTCATCCAAGCAGCCCATCAACCACCTCCCTGAAGGAACAAATATTCTAGCCTTTTCCCTGAGATCCCCAAGCTGTGCAGCTCTTATACTAGTTAACATGCCTTGTAGATGAGGTTCAGTTTGAGGTTTGAAACCAGCACCCAACATTATTGCTGCTGTATTTCCTTGCTCAGCACATGAAGCGGTAAGGACATCAAAAGCTACATCCATGTCTTCAAGCATTTTGTTCAGTTTGGAAATCATGGAGTTCTGCATTCTCCAAAATATATCATCTTGAACGCTCAAAGCAGAAAGTAATGTCACTATCTGCCTGTTCAAAAATCCGGGCTGGAAATGAGTCCATGAACAAATCTCAAGGACCGTGTGATTGGATTCAAACTTAATCATTTTTGGCCTTATGGATAGCCGGAACCGACCAATTTTTTCTGGCCAACATGCAACAACACCTTTGCAACCCACATATCTGATCTGGTAAGCACAGGGTGCATTTACTTTCAACTGCAATTTCTCTGCAACTTCAGCCGCAAGATCAGCTGACATCATACCGATCCCATCGGAGAAATCATAACCATTTTTCACAATATCTGGAAGTTTCAAATAAGCCTGACTTGATGGAACTTCGACTGTGGCATAAGTAGAAGAGAAGCACTGTCCCATCCTAGCAGCACACTTGGCAACGTTCCTGTCTTTAAACTTCCCCATCCAACTAATTATGTCACGTACTCTAATCTTCTGGTCTTCAGCAAAAAACCAAGCAGAACGGTCCCTTAATTGATTAGCTGAGAATGCCAAAAAGAAGTATTTTCGACCGCATAATTTAAACCCTTTACTTACAATCCTCTTCACTCTTTGGAACATTGTGGTTTTCTGGGAATTAAAATTTGAAGTGATGCCCCAAAGGATAGGTGAAGAATAATAGTCAATTGCATTCTTATTAAGTGTCTGCATGCCTTCATCCATGAAGGTAACCCTTAAAAATCTATCAGCAACTTCTCTGTAATTCCTAAGAACCCTATTTGAAAGTTCAGCTTCTGGTGGAAGACAGTAGGCTTTGGTCGGGGTTATAACCAACCTCCTAACTTCGACAACATCATTCAACTCTCTAGGTCTCTCAAGAAGCTTAGGATTTTTCAGCAACCATTCCTGAACAAGCTTCAGCCTCCTACAAGCATCATACAAAGGGCATTTATGAGAATAGATGTGCTTCAATGCAGCTACATTGACCTCGTCTCTTTGGCTTCTCAGTAAATGAAAGAAGCTGTCTTGCAACTGGTGCTGGTTTATTATGCCTTTGTGCATGACTGCATTTACCAAAAACAAAATCTTAAAGGATACACCTTTCTTGTATTGAATACAAAAGAAAGGATCTGACATGGGTATCCCAAAATCAGGTTCATCCCGTATCCTAAGCTGCTGTCTAGGGCGGTCATTTGATACCTGCACCCCCCGCTCCCTAAGATAATCCATGGCCTTCTTCAGCTTTGGACCATTGCGAGGTGGGATTGAGATTCGATAAGTATTACACCTACCAATGGCCCCACTAGGAGTAAAATCTGTAGTTCGGATCCATGGATCATCATCGTCCAACAAATCAAACGGAACTGATTCTTCAATATCATCATCTGCAGTTCTATAGTAAATTAAAGGAGAGGAGGCCAGCTGCAACAAAACTATTAAGGATGACATATCTGCATCTTGTTCGATCTCATTAATGTCTCTGACCAAGAACTCAATCTTAAAATTGCATCTTATGACTGCATGCATGGCTGGACTTTTGAAGGAGAAAGCAGTGTCATTCGTGAAAAGGAATTTGCATGTCCCATGAAAAGGGTCCACCAGAAAATCAACCCCGGTAGCAGGACCTCTCCAACCAGCAAAGAACTCATCTCGGCTAATTAAGACTCCAATCTCAACACGCACATCAGATAACTTGAAGGGGATTGTCGTCCTTCTCCTCTGATTCATATGATGTGGAGTCTCGGGCCCCAAACTTACTTTCAGAGGTTTCTTTTCAAATATAAGCTCACCACGCCCTGCATAATCCAGAGCTAACATTGAAGAGTCTGGAATGGCAAAATGCACAAATGCGTGAGGCTCCACCTTCTTGTAATCGTTTGTTGTCAGGACATTCGCCGGGTTAATCATAAAATTTGGGTAAGAATTGGGAGGGGTTGAAGAAGTCTTCAATCTACACCTCCAAACAGCTCCAATGTTAGCTTCCAAGTAATCGCAGAGCATTTTTGCAGTTACATAGTTGTCGAAACCACCAACACTAACTTGAGTAACCACCATGTGCTTCTCACTTCCCTCTGACCCCATTCTTCTTACCTAAATTCAAAAGTCAAATCCCAAAAACACTTTTAAATTCACTTCTTTCTCCAGTTTCCAATTTCACCTAACACAAAACACAACATTTGTAAATGAAACGTAAATAATCCCACCCCAACCTTAAACCTTTCTTCTTCCAGTGTTACACTTGAACTTCAAGAACTAATAAATTTTTTCAACATCCATAGTTAAAAGTGTCGAACAAAATGGGTGAACGAAAAGAAACAAAGATTTCTCAGAGCCCAGTACAGGGAAAACAGAACCTTATGCAATAATGCAACCATTTGGCTACTTCTACATTATTTGGGAAACCTGAAAAAACTTTGACCATGAGATTCAAAAATAGGATTATATTTTTCTTTCCCCCTTGAAGGGTTAACCATTATATTGCACAAGAAGTATTATTACATTTCTGTCCGAAAAATTGATCACCTTAACCTACGCACTTTTACATAGAATCCACATATTTCATGAACATTTGACTTACGTATCCCTTTAAGGTTTATAAAAAAAATACAATTCGTCCTCTGAAATTCTGGAAATAAAACTCTATACATTGGGGTCTTAACAGTATTATACTTTCCCCCAGCCATTGGTTGATAGTTAGTTGACATATATTCATGATAAATTTTGGATGGGAACATATTTGAGATATGAAATAAGAGAAAAACAGAAACAATCAAATTTAATAGTTCAACTATAAGGCCCACATTCACAGACACAGTGCCCATAAGGGCTTCCTCTATGTTGATACTTGAATTGCATTCTTGTGTTGTGTATGTTTATACAAGGCATAATTCACTAATATATGTTAAAAAATTCAATTGTTCGACTTGTAACGCCTATATTCATGGACACAGTGCACATAAGGGATTACTCTAGGTTTATACTTGGATTACATTCTTGTGTTGTCTATTTGACACAAGGATAACACCTGTATTTGTAGGGTGAAAAGTACTTATGAAATCATTCAGCCATAATTAATGGCTGAAAATCATGCCTTATATTCAGGCACATTGCTAGGGATTCATCCCATCAATCATGAAATTTCAAATATCTTTAACAATTCATGCCATTATCAACATTCCGAAATGCCTATTCAGTCCTTG
This sequence comes from Ilex paraguariensis, assembly GCA_963454935.2. Classification (NCBI taxonomy): domain Eukaryota; kingdom Viridiplantae; phylum Streptophyta; class Magnoliopsida; order Aquifoliales; family Aquifoliaceae; genus Ilex; species Ilex paraguariensis. Next base: position 19,237 of record CAUOFW020005336.1, read on the forward strand.
CTCCAGTCAACAACACAACAAACTGGCAATATGTGCTTCTAATTAGACCAATCAGATTTTGCCAAATGATCACTATAGTAAAATCAATGAACAGTTCATACTTTTAAAAAAATCAATCAAAAAATTCATTTTACCAAGTGTTCTATTCTATCCAAATAAGAAAACAATTATTCTACAAAATAGTATAGCATATCTTTTTTTTTTATTTCATTTCATCTTTAAAATAAAACTTAAGGAAAACGCAACATATATTAACGTCTTCATTTTTTCGCTTTATACATTCTTACAATCAACCAATGGGAAAGTCACTGTAAAGAAAAAAAAAATAGAAAAGAAGTATGAAATATTAGGTATACATAAAACAGTAATGCTAGATTGATCAAATTTTGGGACCAAATTTAGAGCCTAAATGACATCACAGTTGGCTTGGGCTTCTTTGATTGGTGTGATGTCATTTGGACCCCAATAAAAACTTTATTTTGCAATCAAAATATAGAATAACAAGAATTTAGAAGGAAATATAAACATATAAGAAAAAAATTGTCTGGTTGATTATTTTCCCCCCTGTTTCTTTCTACATTAACACATTAACTTTGACCAAAGGTAAATAATTGTCAAAGGGGCAACACAGTTTTACAACTAACTCTGCGACCAAGACAGTGTAATTTCCATAGTCTAAAGGGTCATAGTGTATTCTTGATAAACCTCGAGGATGCTAAGTGTAATTTGTGCATGTATATATGTGAAGGGTTCTTATTTTTATACTTTATATTTGTGGAGGATAATATTATAATTATTCAAATAAGGTAGTGTAAGACTGCTTATCTCAATCAACAAAGGGGCAAGGAGTAACATTGACCCTGTCTTCTTCCTTCTCACTTTCAAACCTTAATCTTGGTAGCAGAGCAATTAGTTGTTAATTACATAAAACAACTCAAGGAACAGTGAACACAGAAGGCCTCTTACTGTGTACTCGTCGGAGATCTGCTGGAAGTGACGTCATGCTGATGTCAGCATACTTTCCGACGCGTTTTTTCGTGCTGAAGACCGCGGTAATTTTTGTTTTATTTTTTGAAGTCATCTGGATGGAGTTTTCTATTTTTGAATATTTAGCGAAAATAGGGAGTTTTTCCATATATAAAGATTTGGGGTATTTTCTTGCGCTTGGAGGCTTTGATCCTTCACAGATAGCTCCGACTAGATGAATAGAGGGTGGGTTTGACATACCCAGCCCTCTTGGAGTGTTGTTGATGCGTTTTTGGTACTTTTTGGCCGACGGGTACTCCGGTGGTCTTCCGGCGACAAATCTGGAAGTTTCCTCTGCTTTTTGGTGCGTTGTGATACTCTTTGGTGTGTTTTTACTCCTTTTTGGATCTGTTGGCTGCTGGTTGTGAGCCTTCTGGCTTCTGCTCGTTGTTGTTGTTGTTGTTGTTGTGTTGGGCAGTTGGATCTGGTGGAAGACCCACTGCACGGTGGTTGGTGGAGCTCCTCTTCTCGACATTTGTTGCTTGGATTTGGTTTTGTGGGTGCCACTTTGGCCCTACCTAGAGTTCTGAGAGTTACTCAGCCCCTCTTGGAGGATTTATGCATGTTTTTTGTGCCTGTAGCAGTGTCGCCAAGGTTGAGAAGACGATGAACAGCACTGGTTACTTTTCGGTACTGTTCCAGAGTGCATTTTTCTGATTTCTCTCTGGTGTGGTGTACACCTTCTCGACTGGACCCTCCAAAATAGTTAACTAAATTATATTTAAATATTATATTTTTTACTTTAATTAATTATTTTTACAACTACACTTTAATCACATTTTCCATTTTAACTAGTTTCTTTAGGTAACTTTTACTAATTTCCAAAAATTTAAAAAGAATACAACATATATATAGAAACCAAAAAAAAAGATAGAGAGAATTTAGAGAGACTAAATGGATCTCCATATTTGGAGAGCCATTTTGGTGAAATGGAAAATAGAAATTGGGATAGATAGTGGATTGGAGAGGATTTTTTGTGGTTGGATAGCTAAAATAACTAAAAGAAAAGAAATAGAAAATGGGCTGAAGATGCTCTTACTCGACGTGATTTGCATATTTGAAGTTTTTTTATATATATTTTTGGCTCTCTTTTGTGGTGCTTTCGTTTGATAGTGGTTGTTTGTAACCTAGTTGGATCATTTCTAATAGAAATTTAAATTTTATTTAAATTTGAGTAGAAAAAAGATAAAAAAAATTGATTTAGTATAGACCGCTCTAATAGAAAATTTTAAATTTAAATTTAAATGAGGACAAATCTAAATTCAAAAGAGGGTAAAATATGATCATTGTATTTTTAAAAGATGTTAAAATTTTAACATTAAAAATTTAAATCTCTCTTAATTTGGGTTTAAAAAAGGGTTTATCTTCATTTGGTATGAGTATGGGTTCAGCATTGACGAACCATTTTAGATCATTTTTACCTAAATTTAAATTTATGTACAAAAAAAGATAAAGATCGGAGATACTCTTACCGTAGATTTCGAAATGGCAAATTTGAATTGTGGTTGTGGCGATCGGGGTGATAGATATGATTATTATGGTGGCATAGGACATACTGAATATAGGAGACAAACATATGTTACTTAGCTCAAACAACTCTGTCGCCAATTATCTCTACTTTCTTCAAGTTGGTCTACTTCTATTGCAAGTTTTGTCAATGGAGGTAACTTAGCATGTACGTTTTCTCGTTCTTCTTCATCTTCTTAGATCATTGATTCAGGAGTTGGTGTTCATATGTCTGATATGTCATCTTTATTCTCTAACTTTTGTTTGTCCATTTCACGTATTGTGTTAGCTAATGGTTCCTTTCAACTAGTACATGGGACTGGCGATCTTTGTCCTATGTCATCCCTGTCATTAACATTTGGTTTATTCATTCCTAATTTTCCTTTTAATTTATTATCTGTAAGTTAGTTAACTAAGTCCTTACAATGTTCAGTAACGTTTTCTCCATCTTCTTGTGTTTTTTAGAACCTTAAGACAAAGAAGGTGATTGGTGTGGGGTGAGCGCAATGATCTTTACTATTTAGATACTGGTAATTTTGTTCATGCCTTGAGTGCTACGGTGTCTCCTCTTTAGTGGCATTTTTGATTTGATTATCCATCCTTGTAGAAGTTGCGCCAAGTTATCCCTGTTTTGAGTTCTTCTTCTACGTTAGAATTTGAGGCTTATCAATTAGGCAAATATCATCGTAGTTCATTTCCTCCTAGTTCTTCAAGTCATGAGTCTCATCATTCAATGTTGTTCATACTGACATTTGGGGCCCTACAAGAGTCAAAAGTATCTCTAGTTTTCAATACTTTGTAATCTTTGTTGACGATTTTTATTGTATAACTTGATTATTTCTTATGAAAGACAAATTTGAGTTGCCTAAAGCCTTTGCTACTTTTTATAATTAAATTATGGTTTAGTTTGATGTACGTATTAAAATTATTATTTCTGACAATGCTTTTGAGTATATTCAATCGTTTATGAAAATTTTTTGTGTCGATTGTGGCATTGTCTATCAAATCACATGTCCACATATCTCCCAACAAAATGGTGTTACTAAACGTAAACATCGTCATTTGTTTGATGTTATTCAAATCTTGATGTTTAACATGTATGTACCAAAACCATATTAGATTGATGCAGTTCTTACTTCAGTATATCTTACTAGTCGCATGCCTTCTACTATTTTAGACAATCAATCCCCTTTTTCGTTGCTATACCCTGATAACTCGTCATTTGGTCTAATTCCTCGTATTTTTTGTTGCGTCGCATTTGTTCATCTTCTCGGTTTGGGTCGGGATAAACTTTCACCTCGTTAGGTTAAGTATGCCTTTTTGGGATATTCTCGTACTCAAAAAAGTTATCACTGCTATGACCCCATTTCTGGCCAATACCATGTCAGTGTTGATGTTACCTTTTTTTAGTCATCTTTTTTTTTTCTGTGTCAGGGCATACACTTTCCCTAGTTTTAGTCTTTCCCTGTCATGGGAAACTCTTGTTGCCTATTTTACCAAATTGTGCATCTTCGTCCTCCCCTATTACTATTCCTCCCTTGCAGGTTTATCGTTGTTCCAAGGACAGAGAGGTTGTTTTATATGCTCCAACTCCACAAAAATCTCCTGATTCTACTAAGGTCCACCCTCTGAGCCATCAGGTAGTTCATCTTATTCTGATTTGTCTATTGCATTAGGGAAAGATACTTGTACTTGTACCCAACATCTCATTTCTAATTTTGTCTCTTTACATCAGTTTTCCTCATATTTGTATTGTTTTGCATCAGTCATGTCTTCTGTATTTGTTCTTAGTTTCTTGCAAGAGGCATTGACATCTCTTAGATAGAAACTGGTTGTGGATGAGAAAATGAAAGCGCTTTAGCACAATCATACATGGAACCTAACCTTTCTTCCTTGGGGTAAGCAACCTATCAATTGTTGTTCAGTCTACACTGTGAATTATCATCCTGATGGTTCTGTTAAGCATTTGAAGGCACGGTTGATTGCCAAAGGCTATACCCAGACATATGGTGTGGATTATAGTGAGAATTCTTTCCTTGTTGCTCGATTTTACTCTGTTAGAGTTTTTATTTCAATTGCAGTTTGTCATGATTGGCCCTTGTACGAACTAAATATAAAGAATGTATTTTTTACATGGAGATTTATAAGAGGAGGTATATATGATTCAACCCCAATGTTATGTTACTTTTGGTAAGGAACAAATAGTATACTGCCTGAAGAAAGTACTATATGGTCTAATACAGTCACCACGTGCTTGGTTTGATAAATTCAACACTGTGGTCTTTTAGTATGGTTTTCAGTTTTTTACTTCAAATTATTCAATGTTTATTCGTCGTTCTATCCGAGGAGTTATCATTCTAATTGTATATGTTGATGACATTATCATTAGTGGTGATGATTCTTATGGTATTGCCAGTTTTAAAGTCTATTTGGGGAAGAAATTTCACACTAAAGATATGGGTCTTCTTCGGTACTTCCTTAGAATTAAGGTTGCTCAATCAAAGGAAGGTATCAATCTATGCCAATGAAAGAACATATTGGATTTTCTATCTGAAGCCGGTACTCTTGGTGCTACTCTTGTTGATACCCCTATGGATTCAACTGTCATGTTAGATGCTAATAATGGAAAAATTTTCGATGAAGTAGGAAGCTATCAGAGATTTGTTGGTAATCTAATCTACCGCACAATTACACTTCCTAATATTACATTTGTAGTTGAAGTAATTAGTCAGTTTATGCAAGCTCCTCACAAGCCTCATTTGGACGTTGCTTGTTGTATCCTTTGATATCTTAAAGGAGCACCCGGAAAAAGATTATTATACTGGTTTTTACCATGTATGACTATTATTGACTTTTTTATGCTAACTAAACAGGTTGTCGTACTAATAAACGATCTATTTCTGGTTATTGCACATTTGTTGGTGGTAATCTTATTACTTGGCATAGCAAAAAACATAATGTAGTTGCACGTTCAAGTGTAAAGGCAGAATATTGGGTTATGGCTCACACAACATGTGAAATATTGTGGGTGTGTGCTTTACTTTGTGATGTAGGGATTAACGTGTATTCTCCTATGCAAATGCATTGTGATAATCAGACAACTATTTTCATTGTCGGTAATCCAGTGTTTCATGAGCGCACCAAACACATTGAAGTGGATTGTCATTTTAATCGAGATCTACTGATGCGAAAGGAGATTGTCACTGCATATATTAAGTCTGGTGATCAATTAGGTGATATTTTTATCCATCATTATCTCGTGGTACCCTTAATATTTTTATCAATCATTATATTTTATATTTGTGGAGGGTAATATTGTAATTACCCAAGATAGGGTTCAGTATAAATAACATAGTGTAGGACAACACTACTCATACACAAATTATTTATCTCAATCTCTCTTCCGTCTTCTCCCTTCTTCCTCTCTCTCTCTCAAACCTTCATATTAAATTTACTTTTTGACTATATAGATTATCATAATTCATCTCCTTCTAAAACTTCTCATATTCATCCTTATACAACACTGGCTATATGATATGAAACATTGATTTCTAATCTTCAACATAGCCAACCTCGAAAAGTACTATACTAAATATAAACAATAGTTCCTTTCCAAATGGCAAATTTTAGATGTGGGTTTGTTGGCCAATGAGGTGGTGGAGGACTATAGGTCAAGGGTTAAAGAGGGTATTGTTTTAAAAATTAAAAAAGCATATGACTATGCAAATTGGAGTTTTTTGAACCATGTCTTGGAGGTGAAAGGATTTAACTCGAAGTGGATAATATGGATTAATGGGTGTTTGCAATCTATAAATTTCTTTGTTATGATTGAATGGCAAGCCCAAGGGAAGGTTTAAAGGAATCTAGAGGTTTGAGGCAAGATGATCTATTATCTTCTTTTCTTTTTACTTTAGTGGCCGATGGATTGAGTAGGTTAATAAGGAGAATGAAAAGAATCTTATAGAAGGCTTTGTAATTGAAAGAGATGGAATATTTGTGTCATAATTGCAATTTACTAATGATACTATCTTTTTCTCAGGAGGAGATGAGGAGAAATTCATTAATTTGAAAAAGATAGTGGAGGTATTTGGGTGGTGTGTGGTTAGGGATCAATAGAGAGAAAAGTTTGATGGCTAGAATTTAATTCTTCTCAAGATAAAATATATAGATTGGCAGGGATGTGAGGATGTAGAGTAGGTGAGCTGTCATTAAAATATTTAGGTCTTCCCTTGGGAGGGAATCCATTATCTTTGACATTTTGGGACCTTGTTGTGGAAGAAGTGGGGAAAAAATAGATAGGTAGAAGAGAGCTTATATTTCTAGAGATTAGATTGGTACACGAGAGCTTATATTTTTAGAGTGGTTATGTTAACTTTAGTTCAATTAGTTTGGCTAGTGCACCTACCTACCTACTTATTAACGGGTGTATAAAGTCAAATGATAGAAGGAAGTGGGTTCTTGAGTCTTCAGATGTTTTCCCATATAAATCTTTTTTTGATATCCTGATTGATGATCATTTATGCTCTTTATTGCGCCCATCTACGATGATTGGAAAAGAAAGAAAAAAAGTATAAAACCCAATTGTTCACTAATTAAGATCATGTAGAACCTCAAATTTTGTTATATGGATTGTTTGGTTGATGAGAAAGTGTATGGAAAAAAAATTAATATATGATTTCCTAATCAATGTCCGAAAACTGTCATTATAACTTTTTTTGTCAATAACTCCCCTAAAGACTAATCCATTTTGGTGACAACCATATTGCATTTGGTTGCTGAGACCATCATGTAAGGAAAATATTTAAGAGGTTGGAATCAAATATTTCTTATTTCTTAGAAACTTGGAAAACAAAACCGTAAATAACGACTAGGCTAAGACTAAGACAACTTTTCCATTTATGTTAGACAAATCTTGGGTTCTACAGTCTTTTCTTCTGAAAGGGTAATAGACAACAGATTATAACATAGAAGAAGTATGGCCACACTTTATCAAATAAGATGATAACCTTAACATTATAAGAGTTAGGGAAAATTGCACCTAAACCCCTGTCACTTAATCGACCCCATGGTATTTGAAATATTACACACACAGACTGTTTGAAATTTGTATACGCGTACACTTAAACCCCTGTCATCAATTTTCCTTAGTATATTCATTAATAAATTACACTAAGAGTCCCTAAAGTTTGTAGATTTGTAATATTTAGGTCTCTCAAGTTTGAAATATTATACTTAGATCTCTTTATTAGTTACGGAATTAATATAATCTATTAAATGACTAAATTACCTCAATTAAAGATAGAAGATATTGTGTCATTACAATTTGAACCCTTATTTGATTTTTTTAGTTTTATTACAATAGACTAATTGTATACAAATTAGTGTTGACTTGAATTTTTTGATATATTTATACTAATTACTATTTTTTTCCTCAAAAAATTGGGGTTTTGTTTGGTTTGTTTTGTCAATGGATGATATAATGAAATATGCAAATGTGTAGATTAGGCTTATTTCATATGTTCATACTTGATGATGAAAAAATTGATCTAAGGTGAAAAGTTTATTTAGTCCAAGTCCAACACATCCTATCAAGAGTTCTAAATTTTGAATAGGATTCTATAGATCATGGATAAATTAAATTTAACCGCACGGATAACATCAAATCAACGTATAAAGATAAAGACATAATCCTTATCTTTCTATGATTGATTAGATCTTCAATCATTATCCTCACACGATTCAAACTATCAAAACTCCTATAAATATAACTTCATGAATGCTAAAGGTATGTCATTTTTAGTTTCTACACGCAATTCATATCTTTGAGTTACTTAAAGATTTAGGCATCAGAGAGTCGATCCCCAGAGCTCCCCTCCTATTTTTGAGGTGATTGAAACCCAATAAATTGACGTGGAGGTCATTCAAATTTTGACAACAACAATATTAAATTACTTTTTTTTAAAAAATAAAATAAATTTTTATTTTTGATTTTATTTTAATAAATGACATACTCTAACATGAATTTTGGTTATAAAATTCAAAATATTTGATATTTTATCTTTAATTGGAGTATTTTTGTTCTAAGTGTAATATTTTAAACTTAAGAGATCTAAGTATTACACACTTTAAATTTTAGGAGTTTAAATGTAATTTAATAACAGTATGTATTACGCACATATAAACATCAGGAGTTTTGTGTGTAATATTTTAAATGTCAGAAAATCTAAGTGATTAAATGACAAATTTCAGAGAATTTAGGTATAATTTTGCCTAAGAGTTATGCTCGATCCACATTTTGAGATGAACTTTAGCATAATTTGTTTATTTCTTTCATCTCATACTAGTACAAAAATATGAGATGAACTTCATTTTCAACAGATCCAACTCCGAAGACTAATATGTCCATTTGACGGTGATGACATTTTTTTCTCCAGATGACTGTGATGTAAAGTAAACAATATTGTATGTAATATATTTCCACTCAAGCAAGCACTATACTTGTTTACTTCCACTTAAGTTTATTTATAAATCTCCAAAACAAAACTACAATCCCCAAAATTAACAATAAAAGAGGACTAAAACTTCCCATAGATAAACAAAGTTCAACAATTTAAACATGATCACCCACATGATTCTAAAAGAGTCTAAAATAATCCCAACATGTTCAATAACGAATATCAATATCAATATCCTTCTTGGGCTCAATTACCTTTCATGACTTGCTTGATTGATGAGAAAATGTACGAAAAATTACCAAACCCAACATTTCAAAATATGGATCATAAAAACTTGACCCTTTACTCATCTAAGCCCAAAATGAAAAAAAAAAAACAAAACAAAATATCCTCAATAATTCTAAGATAAATAGATCTAAACTGAGGGCAAAGAAATGAAATTGTATTAAATTGAGTATTCTACGAACCTTTTGAGCTAGCCAACCGAGCATGAAATCCACTTCAAAGGGAGAAATAGAGTTTTTAGAGAGAGAAATAGTGATATAGCCAATGAGACAGAGCGAGAGACAGGAGTGACTTTAAGTAGACCAAACCAATGACTGTGTTGGTCCCTTCACCTTTTGCTTCGGGCGCAAGTTTAGACTTGAGAGAGAGAGGCAGAGAGAGAACAACGATGTGTTTGTTTTCACGCGGGAAGACTTTGGCTTATGTTTAGGGCAAAATTCAATTTATCCCACGGTGGTTCGGTCATTTTTCACATCACCTCCTTGTGGTTCAAAAGTTAGCACATAGCTCCCTTGTATTTTTGGACTAAAGTACTATCATTACTATGTTCATCAAAATTGACTAAAGTTATTACACACGCGCTAGATTTGCATGTATGGATGTAAAAAATTTAAGTCCACGTCAAAGTTCGACCTAAAAGTCCAAATATACTCTTGTGATTTTTCAAAAAGACATTTTCTATCTTCATCTTCCTCTGTATTTTACTATTAGAAAAAAAAATGGATAAAGGAAAAAACAAAATCCCATCTCTCTACCCCCTACCCGCGGAAAAAAAATAGCCCCTCGAGTCCCTGCATCACCACTTGACAATCCTCCCACCATTTTCCCCTCACCTAAGACTAAAACTCCCATCATTTGACCACCCAACCCCTCGGCCCTTCCAACAACGAAGTGGATCGCAATGAAAATTTGCACTTCCAACACATCTCCTATGAATTTTTTGCCTCTTTTTTTTTCTACTAATTTTTTAAAAATTTACACTTCACTATATTTTTGAAAATTTGCCTTCTGGATTCCATGTTGGATTGTTGGATTAATTTCGATTTCTAGTGAAAAAAAACACTTTTTCCATATGAAACTAAGGTATATATGATACTTTGTACCTCAAAATGTTTTTATATTTTTAATTTAAAATCTAAAAAATTGAAATTTGATAGTTTGTACCATAAAAGATTATCAAATTTTTAATTTATAATCTAAAAAAATAAAATTTACACTTTACACCCTCAATCAAATAAAAAAGTAGCAATTAATAATGTAGTTCAAAAAAATATTCATTTTCTTTTCCGTTACATATTTTGTGTTGTATTTGTTATATTATCTTATTTTATATACAATTGTTTGCATAATACTCAGCACATAAAATATACATTGCAATAGTAATACCACATTAAAATTGACTTCTGGTTTTTTCATTATAAGTGCGAAGTAAATCTATCAATCCAGGTAGAGAAGGCACAAGAAAGAAAAAGAGGGTTTGAGACTATAGAATAAGTAAGTTACTCAAGAGATAATACAACTTAGAGACTTATTTTTGTGGTTCTTACAAATGAGAACAATCCCCTATTTACGGGCATTTAGGATCTTCTACCGAAATATATTAGAGATAATGGGATGTGGGTATCTTTTTCAAAACTTATTTGGCTTTAAGTACTATCTTCAAATTTATATTTCTTTAAGTCCTCTTTTTCATCAAATAGTTGTCAATAAGTACACATTTTTAAACATTTTTAAATTTTTTCTAAAATGTATTCCATAATTACCCCTATCATAAATAATGCATAACTACTTAAATGTGAAACTATCAAAATTAGAATGTGAAACTTTCAAGATTTTTTTTGATATTTGTGTATCATTTGAATTTTGAAATTATATATATATACACACGTATATGTTTATACACACACATATGTATATATATATATATATGTACACACACACACACACACACATACACACGTATGTATTTACCCATACACATACACACACACGTAATACAGTGACACGTTCAACAAAAAAATAGTAACATCAAACAGTGACACACTTAACAAAAAAAGAATAGCATCAAACAGTGACACACTCTACAAAAATATTTGTGTTACTATTTGATGTTACTATTTTTTTGTTGAGTGTATTACTGTTTGACGTAATTCTTTTTTTTGTTGAGCATGTCACTATTTAATGTTACTATTTTTTTGTTAAGCGTGTCACTGTATTACACATGTGTGTGTATGTCTATATATATATATATATATATATATATAAATTTCAAAATTCAAATAATATACAAATATCAAAAAGAATCTTGAAAGTCTCACGTTCTAATCTTGAAAGTCTCACATTTAATTAGGTAAGCCCTATTTATGATAGGGGGGTAAAAGGGCTTTTTTGACTTTTTATTAGCATATGTACTTCTATCCCAATTATTTTAAAAAATATATTTTTATCCTATTAAGTATTTTGAGAGGTACCGATCACCTTAAGCCCCAATATATAACTATTTGTTACATTCAAGAACGTCTCTCTTAGATTTCTTATATATATATATATATATATATAAAATGTTACTTGAAAAAAGTTTATATAAAGAACCACATTCTAGGGTTATCTAGAACATTCTGTCGATGTCTTGTATTGTCTCATGACTAAAAAAAGTAACGGACAAATTACACTTGCATGCATATGAATATTAATAATTACAAGGTCTGACCTTGTAGTTTCTCCAATTAAATCATATTCCTCTAAGTTCATTTTATATTTCTTGGATACCCCTTTATTAGCCAAAAGCAAAATCCACCATTATCTTCATTTTTATCCTTAAAATTTTCATTTTTGCCATTATTATACACAAAAAATAACTATTCTTTCCCATGAAAAAAGAAAAAAAAACAATTAAACTAACAGTTGACTTATCACCCCACCTTCCATTGCCACATCCCCCAACCATGACCCATCTCTTCCCATTGCAACCCTCTCCAAGGCCATCTAATTTACGAAAGACTTAAGATATCCATATACCTCTCCAAATCTGCTTGTATCACCTACTTTCATTACATACTCAACTTGAAAACACTAAGCTCTACAATGGTGGTCTAAAATTACCGCAACAATCCGATCACCCAAGGTCAAGAAGTTGATACTTCCATTATTTCGTCAAAAAATTTAATAGTTCATCTGTGTAGGAACCAAAATGACATAAATTAAATATTTTAGGAATCAAGTTGATAAAATTGATACTTTAATGTACCAAACTGATAAAAATTATAAACTTTAAGGATCAAAAATATTACTAATCCTAATTTCTATAATATAAAACAGAAATTTCTATAATATAAAATAGAACGATTTCAAATTATTTCATCCATTCAAGGGCCACAATCATCCATAATATTATATTTTTTCCCCTAAAATCAACCATTCTCGCCCACAACATTTTTCAAAATTCTGACCCTCTCAGTCACCTCATCTGTCAGACACTCTCCCACCGACACCATGCTATACCCTTTCCCTCTTTCTCTGTTACGTTCCAGCGACGCCACCAGCAACACCACTACCACCGCCACATCGTTTGCGACACCACCACATCGCCAGCTACACAGCCACCACCACACCCATCCCAGGTATCCCTCTTCTCTGCTTCTCTCCGGCCCGACCCTCTGCTTCTCTCTCTCCCTCTGCTTCTCTCTCTCCTCTGCTTTCACACACACACAATGCATACACACGCTAACACACCCATCAACCACACACTCACACATAAACTCATCGTCCATACACACACACACACAAATAATTTCAAAATTAGGGCTAGTAATTGGTGTAAATTGATGTTGTTAATTTGTAGTTAATAGGGTTGTGGCCCCTCGGGAAATCTCTATGCTTCCCCACAAGTTCATTCTTCGACTTTCTATTACACTAAACGGGTCGCATCTACACCAGAAGATATCCTTTGTAAGTCGTGGATTCGGAGAATTATACCCAATTGCACACACAGGTTTTTGGATTTTGATTTGTTTATGATGGTTTTTTTTGTCCTTTTGATTTCTTTAATGAATATCATTATGTGGTCTGATTTGGTATCATGGTGTTTCTTTAATGAAGCCTTTGTTTTATTAAAGATTCGTCTTTTTCGACAATGGGTAGTCACTTGTTTGATATCCGATGAATCTTTAATGATGCTTTTGCCTTGGTTGAGATTGCTTTGTTTGCTGATGGATAGTTGGTTGTTTGTTGCCTAGAATTTCTGGCTTTCTTGGTTTCTTCTGTTTTGCTCCTATAATTTAGCTGGCCTTCTGTTTTCGTTTTGGGGTCTTTTTCCAACTTTCTTTTGCTCTGAAGTGTGAATTTAAGTCTTTTGGTTCTAGATCTGTTTGATTGTCAAAGAATAAAGGTAGGAGAAGAAAAGAAACTGAAATTAAGCTTCATATTTTCATAACATCCTCTGATCCAAGCTTATTTCAACCATAATACTTGCTTGAGAGATGACTAATAATTTATACATATCTACTTATTGCAATGAAAAACATATGAATTTAAAGAAAAATTTGTTCATTTGACTCTTCACTTGCACAACTGTCAATGCATATTCACTCCCTTGCCCCATTTAACTTACTAGACGGATGGAGCATGCTGATGTGACTCAAAACTTGAATGTTTCTGTTGTGTCTTTGCATAATATAAAATGTATTCAAACAGCATTTATTTATTATCATTAATTATAAAAAAAAATTGTTGTTGAGATCTAGAGCTTCTTATACCAGTTGCCGACTCCGTTGACGATGACGCCTCTTCTAAACCCTCCTCTTCTGCTTTCTCATCTCATCACTCCGGCCGTGAGGTAACCCTCCTCTCTCTCTCTAAAAGAATTTGATTTGATTTCAGGTAACCCTACACCGTGCTTCATCACTTATATGCAAATTGTTTTGGATCTCATTCTCTCTAATGATTTCATATTTTTTCATTTTTTCTTATGTATTAAATTTGGAATACTGGAATGGCATTTGGATTGTGGATTTTAATATTTATGGAAAAAAAAACCCTATTAATAACTATTACAATGGAGCTTGAGATTGAGATAACGAAAATCACGATGTAACAGATGGAGATTGCCTGTGATTGAGGCCCAATTTGGTAGCTAATGCTACTACAATGGAGATTGAGAGCTTTGATCTGTGATGTGCATCATTCTTAAAGGACATTTGTTTGTTTGCTTTTATTTATAAGTTTTGTTTAGCTTTGATCTGTGTTGTGCATCATTCTTAAGGGAGTAATGGAATCTGAATTCATGGAAGATATGCAAGTGCAGCTCATGAAAAGTTATCATGCTTAGAAACATAAATTAGATAAACTTGATAGTAACATCATGCCTATTTTTGACACTACACCTATCTACATGCATTGATAGTAACATTAATGTTTTATTATGGAACTGATCCACTGACTCTGCTCTCTTTCACTTGTATCTATTCACCAGGAAGCTCATTCTCGCTATAGAAATATAGCCAATATTCCCAGTTGCAAAGTTACTAATGCAGTGGTGGAATGTTTCAAGAATCGGTCTTCAACTGGATTATACAATCACAGAAGCTGCCCAAGAACTGTCTTAAATAGACACCCAAAGGGAATTTCCATCTAGGTATGTCAATTTCTATACATTGTTCCTTAAATTCTGCGTTTTGTGTGAATAGTTGAGCTATTTTTTTTCTGGGTCACTGTTTGCACAGTGCGCTGACGCTATGAGGAACTGGAACTGATTAATTGGGTTTCTACCGACTCATCTAATGCGAAAGTCATGATATGGGCCTCCGCTATCCTTCTCGCAATGTGAAATGTAGCTAAATGTTACCTGTTAGCAGCTTAAGGTGTCTGTAATACTGATCTAAGCTAATCCTTTTTTTATCTGTATAAACCATTTAGACCCTGGATTTTGAACTGTTTATGAATGATGGGCTATGAGTTTAAGAATCATCTTTGAAAGGGAGGCTATGCTATTCAATTATCAATTTCCTTCAGTTTATACCTAAAGGGATTGAGATTTAGTTGGGTTTCACTAGGGGGAATGTTTTGTTTTGTTTTGTTTTGTTTTTTTGATAGGAAACGAACTCTTGTATTACTAGAAATAATAATAACACTAAGGAGAATGTCCAGTTGTTCAGGTATCTTACTTAAGGTTGTTATCTAACTTGTATGAACACTAGAGCTATTCTTGCTTACTCAGTTTTTTCAAATTTTGAAAATGAAAGCTTGTGAACCAAAGCAAAGTTCGAACTCCTTGCCCATGAGATGGAAGACGTTCAACGTGTCATGATTTTGGGAGTGGTGGGAGGTGTGGGCTGGATACATCTACCCTTTGCATTAGTTGTACAAAGTGGTTGCCTTTGAGATTTGAGTTTGACACTTTTACGACCACTAGACAATGGTTCCGGTGGAAGATGTGCAATCCACTTGAACATATTCATCTGTGACCATCTTGAGCATGTTAAGAAATTGGTAAAAATGCTTTCTAAGTAACCTATCAAAATAAATCACACAGATTACATAATTGGGAAGCCCCTTTTTGAATTTTTTCTTTGATGAAATTTCAAATTGAATTTTATATTTATCAAATTGGTTTCCCCCTTAAGGTTCTACTCTCTTTCTTTGGTTTTCCTTCTTAGGTCCCAATGGCATTATAAATTTGCTTGGGTATTTGTGAAGGACTTGACAAATGTAAAATTGGATGTAAAAGAATTCTCTGTTGTATTTCTTTTGTATTGCACAGTGACTTCGATTACATTTTGACCATAGGTGGTTTGCTATTTGTTTGATTTTAGTTCGTTTGTCATTTGTTTGATTTTGACGGTTCTCTACATGTGTGTTGATTGTTCTTTAAAATTATGTTTCTATTCATTTTAGTTAATTAAAATGTTATTTATTGTGCCTGAAGGTTTACTTTATTGTGCCTGAAATTTATGCACAATAGAAATTTATTGTGCCTGATTTTGTCTTTAATATTTTGCTGTTATAGGTTATTTATTGTGCCTGAATTTATGCCTGATTTTGTCTTAATATTATGTTGTTACAGTGTCTTCGTAAAGTTTGATGAACTTGATTGTGTATTGAAGTTCTGAATATTTCATCCGTTTCCAAATCAGGTGTTGAGTTCCATGATTTATAATGTATGGATTTGGATACGAGAAGTTAGGGGTGACACAGATTCGGATACAAGAACTAGTTTTTTTTAAAAAAAAATCCAAAGTCAATTAATTATTATAATTTTTATTACTAATTGATGCACTTTTAATAAATTATTTTGTTGTTTTATAGGGGTTTTGTGTGCAGATGCCGATTTGTTTGAAAATTATTGCTATTTAGGAGGATGGCTAGAGGTATTTTTCATATTGCATTTCTTATCTTTTCATGCTTTTTTTGAAGGTGGGTAGTTGATATTTTTTTTTTCATGCTCTAATATGCCTGATTATCAGGTAGGTTAGTTGATATTTCATTTTTCAATTTTGTATTTAAGGGAATTATTTTGATTACTTTGGAGTATCTTTTTAAAGTAATTTGAGAGAATTTGGTGGGGTTTTGAATACTTTTTCAAGAAAATCTCTCAATAGCTATTGATTTGTTAGATTTTTAATAAAAAAAAATTTTGGCAGTGGATACACGTGATGCTTGGGTGGAATGAAATATGAGCAGAGAGTATGAGAATTTGTAGTGGGGACAAACAAGTTTTGACTAGATGTAATATGTTGGTGATAGTAGTGTTGCAGAACAAATGATTTTATATTGAAATTGTAGGTGCTGATGTTTATTTAAATGTAATTGACTTTTTTTTTTACATCGTATCTTCAGGCATTGGGCTTTAATTAAATGATATAAAGAATAATCTATATCAACTTATTGGAATGTTTCGTTTGTTTTTCAGTTCTGTATACAGGTTGATATTTTCATGGACTCCTATTTCAAAGGAAATTATGTCAAAATTTTGAAAAAATATCAAGTTATTATTAGGTTTAATTAAATCTATATCAACTTTCTTTAATTAAATGATATAAAGAATAATTTATATCAACTTTTATTAATTAAATGATATCTGTAATAATATATGTCAACTTAACTGGATTTGTGTGGGTTTTTGTTTATTTTGTGTTTAGGATGGTAAATTAATTTTATGTTTATGGGGATATGTTTGTCTTGATGTGAAACTGTTGGCTGTTTTGGTTGTAGGGTATTGATCGTTGATTTTAGAGGATTGTTTTGTTTGTTTTTTTACTTCTGTATACAGGTTGAAATTTTCTTAAGTTCCTATTTTTAGAGCAAGTTATGTCGAAATAGTTCCCGAAAAACATTTAGAAACTATATTAATTTTAATTTTTTTAATTAAATCACATTTAAGAAATTTTTTTTTTTTAAATTAATCGGCTAGTTTACGTTGTACTGTGCCTTTAGGCACGGATTATTTCTAATATACTACTAAGACACGATTAATACATATGCTAGCACTAGGGAGCGTACCTCAAATAATAACAGTGAGTTTGGTATGCAATAATAGAATCAAGTAAGTATGAAACGAAAATTGAAATAGAATGTGCATCACCGTTCTAATTTTTGATAACTATTTAGGATTTTCAACGTTTGAATAAAATAATTTTTTATTGGATAGAATAAAATCTGAATAAAATATGTCTTAAGGCATGAAATTAATTGTAAGCTTCTTCTTTTTTTGTGAAATAACTTTTTTAGGGTATAAGATTCCTAACTTTAATTCGAATAAACACCTGGTAATTTTAACAAGATAAAATGTACAACTAATAAACTTCTCAATAATTACAAACCCATCAAATTAATCGAAAAATATAACATTAGCGTCAATGGTAGACAACAACAAATAATAATAGCACAAATACATAAATTTAATTATCATACATAATTAAAAAAATACATAATAGTTTTTTACTATTGCGCTTCCTTATGACTCTTCACGTAAAAAAATACATTGTTTAAAAATAAGAACTTTTCGCAGTCCCAAAAGATTTTAAATTCTTTACTTTGCACCTCTCAAAATTAATTTTTTATATAACTTTTAATGTATTAAAAATATTAAAATATGGCCCTTCCATTATCTTTTTCGTCAAAAACTAATAAAAAAAATTAACAGAAAACTAATAGAAATATCACATTACAACATTTTTGGTTCATTGAGTTAATCTTTAAGGGTGCAAAAGTAAAAAACTTGAAATTTTTCAAGATATAAAATGCAATTCGCCCTAAAAATAAACATGATCACATTAAACCTGTACCTATATGGTGCATAAGAAATCAACCAAAAAAGCAAAAAATTCTAAAAAATAGCAAAACTAGTCTACACAATCTAATGAGGCACAAAATTGGATTTATGACTACCAGTCGAGTAATTAATATAGGTAATAAATGCAATAAATATAAAGTTAAGATCAACACAGAAACACACAAATAAAAAGTGGTTCGGTCAGTGTGATCTACTCCAATTTGAAGGTGGTAACGATGGTTGGAGGACTTTATTGATAAAATAGTAGGTGGTAAAGAAAGGGGGCAGAAGTAAGCTCTAAGTGTGGAGATGTAGCTATGAGAGATGTGGTTGTGAAAAAGATGTGTAGAGATATACCTCTCTCATGTGAAGAGAATTTACAATTTACAGATACAAAGCCTTGAGACGGTGGTGTGAAGGGTAGGTTACTAACTTTTCGGGGAGGATAGCTACAACTAAAATAGGTACAATTAGATATAGTCTTGATCTTAAAGAACGGCTATCCCAGTAATTACTCCCTACGTGCGCTAATCTTTTTGGATTCCTTGAACTTTGAACTAAGTCAAATTCATGAGCGGAACTTGACCTGTCTTTTATTTAATTTGAACTTATCTCATTAAATGAACCTGACTCAGTTACATCTAGGCTCATCTCAATCAATTTTTTAATTACATTGGACAACTAATAAAGGAGTTACGCGACACTCTGTAGTGACCACCGCCCCCCGTAAAGAAGTCAAAAGCTTCACTCTTTCCCATAATAATTCGGTTTACTTCTCTATTTTTTCAAAAATTATGTTATTCCTCACCATCCATACAACTTAGAAAATTGCCAAAATTGCACAGCTACATAAAATGGAAGATTTTTCCCGATTTCCAAATCCTTCAAAACACATTACCAAAAGAGAAGCACAATTAATCAGTGTTGCCCACACCAAATCAGCCTCCACCACCAACCTATGCCATAAGAACCAAGCAATGGAACAATGAACGAATAAATGGTCAACACTTTCATAGCTATCCTTGCATTGAACACACCAATCAGGGTCTGTGAAATACATTAAACTTGTGAACTTTAAGAATAGATACCGTGAACATTCCCACGCCTGATCAATCCAGATCGAGTTTCAATTGGAAAAGATTTTCTTTTTTTTTTAAAACTAAGAAGGATGAATTGATTCTAAAAATGGAACAAAATTTTTAAAATTTTTATTCAATGCAATTATAACTGAACCTAAAAAACTCTATTGGAATAAACGAAATTAGTAAAAAAATCCCTCGATGGTCATACAAATTAATAACTAATTTGGAACAATAGACAGGAGAAAATCAAGAAAATGTGCCAGTGGATCATCAAATTCGCTCAAGAAAAGCCAAACAGGTAATAATTTTTACTAGTAAAAAGCAAAACGTCCACCAACAAGCTTGATGTGAAGGTTAGCATGCTTAATATTCACCCTATTCATAAGTTCAAAGAATTATTTTTTTTTGAACAGCATAAGCTCAAAGATGACTAGTTTATTCTGCTGTAGAATTCTCAACCAGCTTGCTGGCTGTTGCTGAACAGATTCATCAACTTGCCAAATGGAATGAAGAATATGAAGAACCATGCTGATCGGTCTTTTGATGTAGGTGAACTCGAAAACAATGTAAAATAGTACAAAGATCTCCGAAGATGATCAATGTATGATGATTGGCCTCTTCCAGTTTTTATCCCTCCAAGTAAAAGGATCTTTAAGTAATCAGAGTAAACGCAAAGCTTTGGCCAAAGGAAAAATTAGAATATTTGGTGTCACAAATCACAGAATTGAGGAGCAGTAAGCACAAGATATGTTAATCATGAAATGAAACTCTTTGTGAACACTAGCTTCTCCAAGGCAGTTACCAAACTAACTTCTACTCCTTTTTACAGCATCTTGGCTTATGAAGATGTGCTTGGGAAAGAATAGTGAACATGGGAGCCTGTGCAAAAAAGTGCACACTAGATGCTTTCCGTTTTGTGAAACAATATCAACATAAAAAAATGGATACAATTTTTTGGCTACGCCATCAACCAACAGAGACATGGAGTATGAGACTAAGAAGAATCCTATACTGATCTCGTCAATTGTCCAAATGTAGACATACAGTTTTTTAGCCACTCATTATTTGCAAATCGGAGGTGGAAAAAGTGTGAAGAGCTATTTTAAAATAAGCAGAAAGGCTTGTAGGGAATTGTCAATTGCCATTCTACAGGTTAATCTGATTAAGGAGGACAGAGGAGTATGATTCCATTTCGAGAACCTTTTAATTCTTTTCTGAACACGTTGAGGACCTTAAATCACAGGACTATTTAGGATGGTGAATCATCTTGAGCTTAGCATCTCAACTTAACTGGTGTCATGTACAACAAACCTCATCAGATCGAGCGGTAGTAAGACTAAACTCAAAACCTGCAAGGTCACCAGCGTAATAATTGAGAACAATGCCCACAATGTAAACAAGTGTTCTGAAACTAGCATGCACTCTCATTTCTATTAGGATTATTGTCAAACAGGTTTCGGAGGTTCCCACATTCAACATATAGAAATGGCCATCCACTTGAGGACTTCACCTAACTGTGATTCGTTTACTTGCTTAACAGATTTCCAAACACTTTGAACACTAAATCAGCTGCATATGCAAAACGATTACTCACCAAACTAGACAATAACAGCACATACACATTCCACCAGAACATCAAAAACCCTGTCCAAATCAGAGCATAAAAATCTTAACCCATATTACTCTCCAAATCAGAGTATAAAAAGCTTAACCCATATCATACTCTAAACTAATAAACACAATCCACAACCTTGCGATTGTTGACTCAATTGAGAGAGGCATCATCTGAGATTGGTGGCCCCGGTCTTGGTCGGCTATTTGGCCCCTTGCTTCAAAAACATATGAGGGAGAGGCAGAGAGTGGCTAAGAGGGGATGAGAAGAGGGGTGGAATTCCACAAGTCTCAGTGGTAATCACTAATACCACATTTTATGGGATTAGCTATAGCAAACATAGGAATGTCCATTACCATGTAATGTTCATTCTATTCCTTAGATTTAATACCACGTACCAAACGCAATGTTAAATAGTTGTGTTGGTCATTAATGCTCTATAAATCTTTCAGTTAGCTATTTTCAAGTTTTGCAGTTCAAAAAAAAACTATTTTCAAGTTGCATTTTAGTAAGTCAATATGGCTAATTTTAATCTAATAATTATGCAAGAGAAAATAGATCTTTTGTTTTCCATATAAAATGATGCTCTAGTCTACTTCTGAGTGAAAAATGGATAGAATCACTATGTGGTTTTCGGGTTCAAATTCAAGTCAAGTTGTTTCCATCATCGATGATTTGTCCTGTAAGAACTTTTTATCTCGTAGTGAGTTTCAAGAGTCTTACCCGCCGTGTTAACTCACAATTGTTGAGTGAAAATCGAATTTGATTAGACATGAACTGCTAAATGTGCTTAACAATTAATTTGGTGCTGTGGAAATCTATATGCCACCAATTTTTTTAAATAAATTTAAGTGGAATCCACCGTTTATAAGTAAGTCTCGGTGTCTCGCTCTAATACACAGTGAATGATATAACATTGAGGTAAATTGAGAAAAAATCTAATGGATGAGATCCAACTCCAACGATGATTTCCATCTCATGACTAGGAAGGAAAAAAAACCGATCTTGTAGTCCTATTTACGGCAATGATAATCAACATTTCATTATGTTACCATGATAAGCATCGCCATAAGCAGCAAACATATGAAAATGAACTATCATACGATCAGATCTTAACAGGAACTATTGTTGCCTCATATTCTATACACAGTGTGTCCAGACATTTTCTAGGAACTAATCAAATACAAAAGAATGTCCTCCAAAAAAACCTGATGTGAGAGAGAGAGAGACAGAGAATGTTTATAATCCGTGGTCAAATTGTATTTCATAAATGCCTTCATGAACGTATCAACCCGATACAACTCCATTCACAGAGCAGCTGTCTCATTTTGGATTTCAATGGTGTTGTATTTGACTGAGAAACTAATTCATATACTCCCATATTCATGCACTAGTCGTCACGAAATGAAAATAAATTTGCAAGTTAATGCTAAAGATATTTAAGAAAAAAAATTAAAGCAAAAGTACAGCATTTTCAATGTTTTGTTTACAACAATACAGAAACGTAGTTTATAGCATGAATAGGCAAAACAGTTCAGCATACAAAATCAATGGTATTAATAGAACATGACAGTCAAACCTGAAGTATGGCAGAGTGGCCTTGAAGCCAAGTTCAAAAGCAACCAGAAACGTTGCATCCAGAAAAGTTTGAAGCAACGGTAGAAGAAAGCTTCAAACAACTTTGATTATCCATCATATCCGATCAGTAAGGTACCTCGCAAAAGCATTGATTGGCTTAGTGAGGTCAGCATTTCCATCTCCGCCACACCTAATTTTGATCCGAGCAAGGTAATCAACTGCTATCCAAGCAAAGCTCAACATTACTGTCTCCACATCCCCATCTGGCTCTTGCAACTCCATTGACTTCTTCACCCAACAAGAATGATAAGTGACTTGATACCATGCTGATGCCTTTTGTTCATAAATGGCATTCTTCTCGTCATCAGAAAGTTGTTCGAAATCTGAGTCCATTTTCTCAAAAACTTTCCTGAACTCTTTCCTGAGGGCACTGTAAGCATGTTTGAGTCTCTCTTTCAGCTGCCCTTGCTTGTTGCTACTATACTTTGGCAGGGACCAAATGTGCCCAGTCACAATCTCTTCCTCTCTGCGCACTTTATACAGTCCCAGAAGTCCATTTAGCCGCCCATCATAAGAGCACTTATGGCTCCACGCATCAGTAATGAAATTTGTGGATCCGGGGATATGAAGGTCTGCATCATAAAGAATGTCTTGAGGAACAAATTTTAGCTCAGAAGCTACCACATCTTTGTCATTAGCATCTATGACTTGGCGGAATAGCTTGCCCAAAATTTTTTCCGACTTGTATGACTGAAAGTCCTCTTTTCCCATAAAGTCAGGATACACTTTCGGTTTGAGTTCAAATGGCAAGGAGACAATCTTCCCTGTTTTTGGGAAATCCACGGCTGTGGCAGCAAGCTCTGCCAATGTAATACATTTCTTGTCCAACGCTCCATCTTCACTGAGGTCAGCATGAACCACATGGGCATTGCAGATTGTACCCAGGTTCTCATTGACAATGTTTTTGGTGAAAAAATCTATTATATCCTGTAAAATTAAACAAATAGAATGTGTCTTATCAGGAAAATCTAACATAATAACAAGCCATTTTTTTTTGGGGGTGGGGGTGGGGGGGGAAAGAGAGGAAGGAAGACTTGAACCCTTCACCTCAAGAAAACAAAGTCTTTACAAGGTAAAGAGTACCATTGGACCAAAGTCCATTGGTATATAACACGCCATTGAAGAGTTACTCACCGGGCAAGATGGGATTCCAAACAGGATATCACTAATAAGAAAACTGCAGCCTAAATTTAGCTCTGAATTTTTGGCAATCATATAAAATGTCAAATAAGTTTTTTATTTTGCTGTTCTGCCTCATGAACCAATTTAATGAAACGATGGGGTCTGTCAAAGTAACCGGTGGATACATTCTTTTATCTCTTCCCATTACCATACTCATTGACGGAACTGTATAAGGTTTCTTTAGTAGCTCTAGAGGTCTTGGATGAGGGAGCCTCTTTCACCACCCCTTTTATTTTTGTGATGGAGAATTTGTTCGCCCAAATGGTCGGGGTTGTTCTATCTCAGAAGGAGGATGTTTAGAATGGCATGTTTAGTGGGTATGAATTCTGGAAAGCCTGCGAGGGTACCATCTTGTGGTATTTGCTCTTGGTTGATGACACTATTCATGAGATTGGAGTTTGCTACTTTGATGTGAGATACGTTCCAGTTGGGAGGATAATTTGGTAAAGAGAGAGCTAACTCCAATTAAGTACAGGGAGAACATTGATTCATTGACTGTTGTCCTGCTGTGTTAAGGGGAACTCCCGACTACCCAATGGGAATCATCTCAGCTCTTCATGCACAGCAACTTTGTTGTTGGATTTGATGCTAGAGAGATTTTAAAGGAGGCTTGCAGGATGGAAAAGACTGTTTCTTTTCAGAGGGGGATGCTTCGCTCTAATTAAAAGCACTCTTTCTAGCCTTGCGACTTCTTATATGTTGCTTTGCCTAATGCTGGCTTCAATTGTAATAAGGTTAAACATGCTTCAACGAGATTTCTTGTGGAGCTGCATTTAAATACCATTTGGGCATGTGGAAGGCAAATTGCTCCTCTTTCAAAAGAAGAGTTGGGTATTAAAAGATTTGATAATTTAATCTGGATAGTGGGCTTATTTGGTGTGTCATATGGTTGTGACAATTTTTTTCGATACATGGTGCAGTGGAGTAGACTTAGGCATCGTATGGTGGTGGTTCACTTTGTAACTCTTATTCGGATGGCTTTCATTATTAGATGAGTTATATACAATTATGCATCATTATACACAGAATAGATTAATATTTATAATTTATTGTATAATTCTATACGTGCTCCAAAACAATATAAACAATGTACATAATAAATGCTAGTGGATGCATATATGTATTACAGGAAGCAAAAAAATTCAAATCATAACAAATCAAAATATAAATTTAAAGATCATCAAAATAACAAATAAAGTACCAAATGGATTATAATTTTTAGATACACTTATAATTTGTAGTTATTTGTATTGTGTGTTGATTTCGAATAAGAGTTACAATTTGGAATCGATGTCTAAAAAATCTGGATCACAAACCCATTTTGGGTTGTGCGACCCTAGTTTCTGGGATGCTTGTGGCACCTACAATCCCGATATCTATGCTTAACCAAGCACTTTTTGGAAATGGTTATATTTTGGGGAGGAGAGCCTAATTATAAAAATTAATTGTTGACTAAAAATATAGAGTTTGTCTACCACGATAAGGGTGCAATATAGGGTTGGGCTATGGAAAAATAATAGAAAAGTATAAGATAAGTTCTTTAAATATGATAGGTTTGTGATAAGGTCATGGCATAGGGTAAAATTTTGGAATGATCCACGTTATGGTAGAGAACCAATGCCACGTTTCCAAATCTATTCACAAATAGCTATTGTTGACCGATAATGGTAGTATGTCTCACCAAGGTGTGGCAAGGGAGTCTTGCATCCTCAGATATTCTTTTTACTAAGAGTTGGAAGAAGTTGATGATTCATAGCAGTGCTTTATGAGGTTCAGGTTCTACCGGGGGTGGGGGATTCATAGAAGTTGGAACCTATTAGAGTAATCTAGAACATTAGTATTAGGAGTAGTTTAGTTATTTATGTTACTATGTTTTGCCCTAATATATAAGACTATTATTGTGTAGTTTTCTATTTTAAAGTTTTGTATTATAGACTCGATTTATCTTAGTGAGAATCTCCCTCACTCTTCTTTCCTCTTTCTTTGATAAATATTAACATAGTATCAGAGCGGGTTTGGATCCAAAATACATCCAATATCATATCATTACACTGGTAAAAATAGCTGGCGAAGACTAGGCAGGCGCTAGGGATGACATTAGTATTCTGGACTAGTGAGAGGCTCGCAGACTCAAATTTTCATGGAAATCTCATGGCTTGGCCTTCAGATTTGCTAGGTTTGAATTTGCTATTGGCCTGTGAGATTCAATCTGGTTTGATGCAGTGTTATAAAAAGCTCGCCTAGGCGAGAAACGCAAAAAGGCGGCGTTGTCTCGCCTTGACCAACCAAGGCGAAGCGAACATGAGAAAAGCAATTAAAAAGCAAGCACCTCTCACTTAAGCGTAAGACGAGAAAAGCGAGCACCTTAGTTAAGTTTTTAAAGTAGCTTTATTTTTTAATTATGGACCGTTGGATAGTTTTTTTTTTTTTTCTCTATTATGGACAGTTGAATTGGGGCAATTTGAACAAAATTATGAAATTCCCATACACCCAATTGCCCCCGTATCCCAATATATACAACAACCAAACCCTAATTTTGCCTAAAAAGTCAGACGATTACTACTGTTACTCCTTCCTCGCTAGTCTACACTCCATAGGTTTGTCTCCTTCACTTTTTCTTTTTTCTCTTCTTTTAATTCTTCTTCTAGCTCCACAACTTTGTAGTTGTTGCTCCGTCTTCTTCTTTGATAGAAAAAACACCACACACAGGTATTGCTATTCTCTCCTCCTCCCCCTATTCTCTTCTTCTTCTACTTTTTTAATTCTTATTTTTCTTCTTATTCGATAGAAAAAATAGTACCTGTTACTTCTCCTGCTTTTTCTACTGCTGCTTCTCCTGCTTCTACTTCTACTTCTACTTCTACAACAGAGGCACATTTTCTTCTCTCCTCTCCTCTCCTCACCTCTTCTTTTGCCGATTCTTCTTCTTTCAATTATGCATCCTCTTTCTTTCTTCTCCTTTTTTGCTTTTGGTTCTAGTTCTTCTGTGTTTCTTCTTCTTCTTCTTCTTCTTCTTCTTCTTCTGCTTTTCTTTTTCTGCTTCAAGTTCTGTTTCTCTGTTTCTGTTTCTCTTCTTCTTCTTCGGATTCTAATTTTGCTTTTGTTTCTCTCTATTTGATGCTGATTTTCTGTAAATTCTTATTTTGCTAATTTTGCTCTTTTTTTTTCTAATTCTGCTGATTTTCTGTAATATTTTTGCTTATTTTCTATACTACTTATTTTTATTATTATGTATTGCTTATTCTGCTGATTTTGTATAGCTTATTTCTGTTGATTCTAATTTTTTGTAATACTGATTTTGCTGATAATAGTGTTGATTTTGCTGATGGTAGTACTGATTTTCTGTAATGTTGAATGCTATTTTTTTGTAATGCTGAATACTGATTTTCTGTAATCCTGATTTTTCTGGAATATATTTGAACTTTATGATTTTTCTGTAATGCATTTGAACTTGAGTTTAAATGTTTATGATTTTGTTTGTATTTAAATATTTAGTATTTATAAAATTAAAATATAGATATTTAGAAATAATTAAACTAAAATATTTATTTTTTTTATTAACTATTCGCTTCGTTTTGGTGAAGCATTTCGCTTCGTTTCTCGCCTAAGCTTTAGGAGTCTTGATTGCTTTGGTTCGCTTTACGCCTTAAATAACACTGGTTTGATGAACTTGGGATTTCGATGTAGTTTGTTTAGCTTCTCTATTTGGGAATATGGCATGTGGTAATTCTAATTCTCTTTAGGCCATTATTGTAAGGTTGAATGGGGACTATACCTATTTGACATATGTTATGAAAAACTTTTTGATGGGCAAACAAATGTGAAGTTACATTAATGGAGTTATGCAAGCTCCTACAGATACTGAGGCAGAAAAGTATGCGAATTTGAAGATCAAATGGGACATCAACAATACTAAAATCATCACCTGGATTAACAATTTAGTTGACCAGACTATTGGTATTCACCTGGCTAAGTTTACCATAGCCAAGAAAATTTGAGATTATTTGGCAACGTTGTTTGTTCAATCCAACTTTGCAAAATGATATCGACTCGAGCATGAAATTTGTGTTGTCAGTCAAGATGATAAAAATATACAAGAATTCTATTCAGTTATAACTAGTTATTGGGATTAGCTGTTACTCACGGAGCCAGTTGAATTGAGTACAAATACGGCATATTGTACTTTAAGAGGAACAGAGGTTGGTGCAATTTTTTACGATATTGGGAGATGATTTTGAGAGGCGTCGTAGTTCCATTCTCCATCACAACCCCTTTCCCTTAATTGATGCAATGGTAAATAAGTTCTTAGCTGAGGAGGTGCGTCTTTAAACCCTTTCGAGAAAGGGGCTTCTATCATTGCCAACTTAGACCTGGACCTTCCGACACTGGGTAGGCATTAGCCCCCATACATGGTCTTACTATTAGTTGTTTCTCCAAAAGGAACTTTTAATTCACAAAATAAGAACTGAGTACCGTACTATGGCATCTACCATAGTAGAGATAGTTTGGCTGCGTTGGTTGTTTGCTGACCTTGGCATTGCCTTATCTACTCCTACTCTTACATATTGTAATAACACTAATGATATTCAAATTGCTTACAACTCGATGTTTCATGAGCTTACAAAACATATTAAGATTGATTGTCACTTTGTGCGCCGTCAAACTGGCACGATCTCTCTTCCCTTCCTTTCTTCTACTATATTGTTGGCAGATTTCTTTACAAAATCTCACACAATTGTGTGCTTCCATTTCCATCTTGGCAAACTCCTGGTGTTTGTGCTATCACATCCTGAGTTTGAGGGGAGATATTAGAGTAATCTAGTACATTAGTATAAGGAATAGTTTAATCATTCATGTTACTATATTTTGCCCAACTATATAAGATTGTTATTGTGTAGTTTTCTATTTAACATTTTGTAATACAAACTTGGTTTATCTTAATGAGAATCTCTTTCTCTCTTTCTCTTCTTTCCTCTTTCTTTGAAAAATATTAACAAAATAGTAACATTGGTGTTACATGAGTAAAGAAAGGAGTTCGTAAATCTTCATCTTTTGATTGTGTGATTGCTAAAGATTTATTGGTGAAGATATTTGCATTTTGTTTCTTCATCCAAAAAAGTTATAGGTGATCGTCTTTACACTATTTGGCCTGTCTTGAGAGATGTCCAAATCGGTTACAGAGTTAGGGTCCTATCGTGGCAGAAGAAGAGGATTAGAGATGGGGGTGATGAAGCTGCCTTGTCTTTGGTGCATATGGCTAGCGCAAACTCAGGGTCCCTTTGACGATGAAGAGACCCTTATAAAACTTAATGTAAGCTTTTTGAGACTTTTGTATTCTTTCACAGGAAAGGTTATATTTGATTTGGATAGCTCATTCGACTTTTGTGTTACTTGTGTGTATACTTACTGTGTCCAAGAATTGCACCCCCTTCATGCCTTTAGTGGTACTTATTTACCAGAAAAGAGAGAGCTTAACCCAATCACATCAACATGCTTGGCACTTACATTAATCAGTCAAACAATACGGACCAAAATAAAAGCCGTCAACTGTGTGTCTTGCAAGTATATAGAAATAGTAGTTCCAGAAACTAATATTACAAAGTTGTCTTATTTGTCCTAACAGATATATGGCAAACAATGCTATTTAAATATCATATGAACTACTTACCAGAAAAAAGGAGAGAAAAGAAAAAATATCAATGAACTTGACTCTAAGTGTCTTTAAGCTAGCGTTTGATAACTAGTTGTTTTTGTTTTTTTTTTGTTTTTGTTTTTATTTTTTGTTAAAAAAAAATAATGTGTTTGGGATGCGTTTTTATTTTTTTTTAAGCTATATTGTTTTGCAAACAAGGTCCAAAACTATAAACACCAAAACTGATGTTTCCGAAAACATCCAAAATTGAAAACATGCGCGTGCATCCCATTATCAATTAATGAGGTCCAGCCTTCGAATCTCGTTAGCAACAAAATGAAATTTTTTTTGTAGCAACTATAAAACCCCATTTCCTCCTTTTCTTTTTTTCCAGTCTATTGCCCTCAATAGTCTCTCTCTATCGCTTGTCTCTCTCTCTCTCGATGCCTCTCCTCTGAAACCCATTGCAACGAAGACGAAGAGGTGCCTCTTTCTGACACCCACTATCACAAAGACAAAGACGAAATCAAACATGAAGAAAAAGACGAAATCAAACACAAAGACAAAAATTATACATAGATCTATAAATAGACATAGATCTACATATATGTTGTTATATATTCATAGATTTACAAGTGCGTGTGTTTATTTGTGCTTGTGTGTGTGTTTGTGTGCTGTATATATGGATCTGCATATATGTATGAGTGTTCGTATCTGTGACTGTGTGTATTTTGTGTATGTCTGTGTGTATTTTGTGGAAGTATGTTTGTGTAATTGCGTTTATATATGAGTATATATTTGTGTGTCCTAGCAAAATCACCTCGTGTGTGTGTGCGCGCAAGATCATCTCGTCTGTGTGTGTGTGTGTCCCAGCAAGAATGTCTCCAATTAGGACATTTATTTGGAATTAAAATATTGATCAAAATAACAACAATAAAATATTATCCAAAATATATAATATCAAACATGTTTTTAATTTTTGTTTTTATAATTTTTTAAATATAAATCACTACCAAACATATTTTATATTTTTAATTTTTATCACAGAAAATAAAAACTAGTTCTATTTTTTTTATAAAAAAAAAACTTAAAAACGAAAACTTTACCAAGCACACCCCAAGTAAATCAAACACATTGATACACAATACAACTACATTGTCCAATTCCATTTAGAAACTATCTGAAGCAATTGACTCGAATATGTCGAGAGGTTTTTTTGCTCTTATTTTCATCTTCTTCCCAGGAAAAAACAACATTCACTTGAGGTGGGCAACTAATTAACAAGTAAACTTACCAGAAGACTAAATTTCAGTAGTTAAAGAGATGAAATATCCAGTAACTAAGCTGTAAAAAGAAGGCAGATAAGAACAATTGAACTATGAAAATGATTCCAAAGCCAACATAAGAATGCATGCAGAGGATGAAATTTAAAAATGACAAAATTACCGAGTGTTTGACTGGACGAGGCAATTCCTTCGCTTCTGCAGACGCATACTCCATCGGCCGCAAGCTTCTCTTACTAGGTGGAATAAGGTTTTCATCCCATGTGACAAAGTAGAGATCCCCATCAAGGTCACTTCCCGATGCTTCATTTGTATGTGGTCTATCTCCCTTTTGAGGGAATACCAGACAATCAAAAAGATGTTGCAACCCGGGAGCATCTACTGCTTCCAAAATTCGCACATCTCCCGGGTGAAGACATGGGTTCTTTGCTATTACCACAAAACCCTTAATTACTTGCAAACTTTTCTTTGTTTCAGAAAACCTGGAGCCATGCTTCGCAAAGCAATTTTCTGGTGAAGGGTTTGACACTTGGATAAAGCACTGCCCTTGTTCAAGAACCCCCAGCTCATCTAAGCAGCCCAGCAACCACCTCCCTGAAGGAACAAAGATCCTAGCCTTTTCCCTGAGGTCTCCAAGCTGTGCAGCTCTTATACTAGTTAGCATGCCCTGTAAATGAGGTTCGCTTTGAGGTCTGAAACCAGCACTCAACATTATTGCTGCTGTATTTCCTTGCTCAGCACATGAAGCAATTAGAATATCAAAAGCCAAATCTGCATCTACAAGCATTTCGTTGAGTTTAGAGACCATGGAGTTCTGCATTCTCCAAAATATTTCATCCTGAACACCCAAAGCAGAGAGTAACGTCACTATCTGTCTGTTCAAAAATCCTGGCTGGAAACGAGTCCAAGAGCATATCTCAAGGATCGTGTGATTGGATTCAAACTTTCTCATGCTTCGTCTTAAGGCAAGCCGGATCCCATCACTTATTTCTGGCCAACAGGCAACGACACCTTTGCAACCTGCATATCTGATCTGGTAAGCACAGGGTGCATTCACTTTTAACTGCAATTTCTCTGCAACTTCCACCGCAAGATCAGCCGACATCATACCAATCCCATCAGAGAAAACATAACCATTTCTCTCGATATCTGGAAGCTTCCAGTCAACCTTGCTTGATGGAACTTCGACTGTGGCATAAGTAGATGAGAAGCACTGCCCCATCCTAGCAGCACACTTCGCAATATTTCTGTTTGTAAACTTCCCCATCCAATTTTTTATGCCAAGCACAGTAATCTTTTGGTCTTCAGCAAAAAACCAGGCAGAACGGTCCCTTAATTGATTCGCTGAGAATGCCAGGAAGGAGTATTTTCGACCACATAAATAAAAACCTTCACTTAGAATACTCTTCACTCTTTTGAACATTGTAGTTTTCTGGGAGTTATAATTTGAAGTGATCTCCCTCAGGATAGGAGCAGGATAATAGTCAATTGCATTCTTATTAAGTCTCTGCATGCCTTCATCCATGAAGGTAACCCTTAAAAATCGATCGGCAACTTCCCTGTACTTCCTAAGAACCCTGTTTGAAAGTTCAACTTCTGGTGGAAGACAGTAGGCTTTGGTTGGGGTTATAACCAACCTCCTAACTTCAGCAACATCATTCAACTCTCTAGGTCTCTCAAGAAGTTTAGGATTTTTCAGCAACCACTCCTGAACAAGTTTCAGCCTCTTACAAGTATCATACAACGGGCGTTTATAAGAACAGATGTGCTTTAATGCAGCTACATTGACCTCGTCTCTTTGGCTTCTCAGTAAATGAAAAAAACTGTCTGACAACTGGTGCTGGTTTATTATGCCTTTGTGCATGACTGCATTCACCAAAAACAAGATATTAAAGGATACACCTTCTTTGTATTGAATACAAAAGAAAGGATCTGACAAGGGTATCCCAAAATCAGGTTCATCCCGTATCCTAAGCTGCTGTCTAGGGCGGTCATTTGATACCTGCACCCTCCGCTCCCTAAGATAATCCATGGCCTTATTCAGCGTTGGACCATTGCGAGGTGGGATTGAAATTCGATAAGTATTACACCTGCCAATGGCCCCACTAGAAGTAAAATCTGTAGTTCGGATCCATGGATCATCATCGTCCAACAAATCAAACGGAACTGATTCTATAATATCATCATCTGCCGTTCTATAGTAAACCAAAGGAGATGAAGCCAGCTGCAACAAAATTATTAAGGATGACGTATCTTTATATTGTTTGATCTCATTAATGTCTCTCACCAAGAACTCAATCTTAAAATTGCACTTTATGACTGCGTGCATGGCAGAACCTTTGAAGGAGAAAGCAATTTCATTCGTGAAAAGGAATTTGCATCTCCCATCAAAAGGATCCACAAGAAAATCAACCCCAGTAGCAGGACCTCTCCAACCAGCAAAGAACTCATCTCGGCTAACTAAGAGTCCAATCTCGACACACACGTTAGATAACTTGAAGGGGTTTGTAGTCCTCCTCCTCTGATTCATGTGATATGGAGTCTCAGGCCCCAGACTAACTTTCAGAGGGTTCTTTACAAATATAAGCTCACCACGCCCTGCAGCATCCAGAGCTAAACTTGATGAGAGGGGGCTGACAAAATGCACAAATGCGTGAGGCTCCACCTTTTCGTAAACATTTGTTCTCGGGAAATTTGTGGTGTTGATCTCAAAGTTTGGGTAAGAATCAGGAGGGGTTGAAGAAGTCTTCAATCTACATCTCCAAACAAGTCCAACATCTTCTTCCAAGTAATCAAAAAGCATTTTTGCAGTAACATAGTTTTCAAAACCACCAACACTAACTTGACTAACCACCATTTTCCTTTCACTTCCCTCTGACCCCATTCTTCTCCTCTCAAATTTGAGTGTCAATTCCCAAATGCAGTTAAATTCACTTCTTTTTGTAGTCTCCAATTCCACCTAACACAAAAAAGAAACATTTGTGAATGAAACACACACAACCCAACACCATTATCGTAACTTTCTTCTTCCAGTCAAGTAAAAGCAGTGTTATACTTCAACTTAAGACGCTAACAAAGTTTTGGGAGACCAGATCATATTCGAACATGGGACCCAAAATAGGATTGTATCTTTCCCTCCTGAAGGTTAAAGTATTATATAGGACAAGTATGATAATATTTTATCCAACAAAGTGATCACCTTATACTAAGCACCCAATTGTGAATCCACTTTGTTGTTAACATTTGAACTACTCCGCCCCTCAAGACTCTGAAAAATTCAGTTCATCCTCTGAAATTTGGAAAATTAAGCTTGTATACTTTGGGGTCTTACAAATAAATAAGGTTGACAGTCAGTTGACTTATAATAATAATAAATTTTGGATGGGAAGAGACTGAAGATATGAAATGGGAGAAAAATAGAACAAACATAGTCAGGTTGTTCGACGTATAAAGCCTATACCTACCGATATAATGCCCACAACAGCTTTCTCTTTATTAGTACTTGAATTACACTCCTGTGTTACTAATCATTTTTGTATGAGTTTGATTGTAAAACATTGCCCAGGTTTGATGAGAATGCTTGAATGGATAATGTGTTGCATTCATTGAAGGAGGAAATGTACATGAGATAAATGCTCAATTGAATAACATAAGATGAGAAGAATTGAATAGAACTCGCATAAGAAGCTTAAGCACCAACCTCGTCGGTTTGATCGTCATAATTGGAGAACGTAAAAAGGTATATAATCCTTGTTCAAGTTAGGAAGATAATTATGTGACTTGAGAAGAAGAGTTGAAGAAATAGGGCAGAGGAGTGGAAGAAATAAGTCAAGGAGAAAAAATGATTATATCAGTCAATTTGACATAACCTCAGAAATGTGGACATAACTTTTTACCCAAATGTCAAATTGACTTTATTCTTGTGGGGTTGGAAAGAAGACTTCAAAGGTCTACAAACTTGTGTGCAAAAGAGATTTTCAGATTCAAATGTCTTCGAGGTGAACGACGACACGGAAGTGAATGTAGTGCATATATGGTAACTGTGAAAGAAGATAATAGAACGCGAATATCAATTGTATATTACTTGGGTGTGATCTATAATGTACATGAGGAAGTATATTTATAGTACAAGAGAGTAATGAGATTTTCTAGTTTAATCGATGTGGGACAAACATATTATCATTATATACATTAACATTCCCCTTAAACTCAAGGAGATAAAATAGAAATCAACTTGATTTTGGAAACCAATCATGAAATCGGCTCGGCGGATATGCCTTAGTGAAGATGTCAACAGTGTGGCCAAACGAACAGGGAGAAGATGAACTGTGCCTCAAGCCACATGTTGCACAAAATGACAATCAATCTCAATATGCTTTGTGTGATTATGAAAAACTTCATTGTGACCAATTTGTATTTCACTCTGATTGTTACAGTAAAGCATAGTAACACCAGAATGAAAGACACCTAAATCTTCTAAGAGCCAAGAAAGCCAAAAAAAAAAGCTCCTAGACAGTATCAGCAAGAGCACGATACTCTGTCTCTGTACCTTTTCATCTCTTGGCGTAGTAAGAAACAGTTTGTCATCCCCAAAAAGAAACAGTAACCAATGATAGAACGACGATCAGTAGGGTCTCCTGTCCAGTCAGCATCAAAATAGGCGCATAACTCAAGAAATGAGTGAGTAGAGTAATAAAGGTCATGAAACATAATACCCTTAATATATCGTAGAATATGAAGAACATGAGCATAATGAGTAGAGCGAGGGGCAGTTAAAAATTGACCGATGAGATGAACAGTATAGGCTATATTCGGGTGAGTAATGGTGAGATACACAAGACTACGTACCAATTAGCAGTAAAGAATGGCATCAAAGAGAGGTGTGTCATCCAAGGAATAAGTCTTAACTCTTGTCCTTTCCTAAATAAAATGGTGAGCATATTCATACCAACCGCCAACAAAGCACAAGAGTTAAGAGTACAAGATTGTATGTATTAGTACTAGGATAAATGTTAGTTAAAATATGGAGTAATGAAGTAATTATGGTTAGGAAGAGAATAAGATTAAGGAGAAGGACTAAAAGAAGAATGTATCGTGTTAGGGTTATACAACTACATCCCATTATATATATAACCACAGATTACCAAAATACCCTTAAACTAGAAATATATAATATAACACTCCCCCTTCAAGTTGATGCATAAATATCTCTCATGCCCAACTTGCAAACAATTGGATAAAAAAACTTGCTAGTAAGCCCTTTTGTGAAAATATCAGCCAACTGATCTTCTAATTTCAAAAAGAGCATGCAAATCAAACCCTTATTCAGCTACTTTGATAAAGTGTCAATCAATTTTGACATGTTGTATTATATCATGTTGAACTGTATTGTGTGCTATCATATTGAATTATATTGTGTGCAATGTCAATAACCGCCTTATTATCATAGTACAATATCATAGGCCTATAATCGCGAACTCTAAGATCCCCCAATAAAATTTAGAGCCATATTATCTCACAAACACCAAGGGTTGTTGCTTTATATTCGGCCTCTACACCTAACCTTGCTACCTTTACTTGCTTTCTAATCCATCATGTGACAATGTTTTCTCTCATCAAGTTACAATAACCCGAAGTGGATCTTCTATCAATCTTCATCAGTGAAGGCTTCAAGTGTTAAGTTTCTATTATTGGAGCACAAGATCCCTTTCCCTGGAACTAACTTGAAATACCTCAAAATGTAATAAACAGCTTCAAGATGAGGTGTTCGAAAATTATGCAAAAATTTACTTGCAATCCCCAACTGCATAAACAATATCTGGTCAAATATGATAGAGATATCAACCTACCTACTAATCTCTGGTATCTCTCCTTATCCACAATGTCACCAACACCACTACCTAATCGATGGTTGACTTCGATCGGAGAATATGTAAGTATGCATCCTAATATACCTTATTTCTTCGAGTAGATCAACAACATACTTTTTGTGGGAGATAAAAATTTCTTTATCTAATCTGACAACTTCAATCTCAAGAAAGTATCTCAATGAACCCAAGTTTTTGATTTCAAACTCTTTAGCAAGCTAAGCTTTCAGTTTGATGATTTCATATCCATCATTCCCAATTCTCACTATATCATCCATGTAGATAATGATAACCATTATCTTGTCTCTAATGAACTTCGTATGATCAGTATGACTCTATCTATATCTGAATTTTAATATGAATTTGAGACCTCTGTCAAACCAATCTCAGGTTTCAAACTATAAAATGACTTCTTCAACTTGCACACCTTCTCTTTAAACACCTAAGATGAAAAATCGGGTGGAATCTCCATTATATACTTCTTCCTCTGAGTCTCCATGGAGAAAAGCATTATTCAAATCCAACTGTTGGAGGCTCCACCCTAAATTAGCTCCACAAGAGAGAAGAGCACATATGGAGTTCATCTCTATTAAAAGGACAAAGGTCTCCTAATAATCAATTACATATGTCTGAGTGAATCCTCTCGTAACCAATCTTACTTTGTATCTCTCAACTATCAAATCACCATGTTGCTTAATAGTGAATACTCATTT
This sequence comes from Ilex paraguariensis, assembly GCA_963454935.2. Taxonomy (NCBI): domain Eukaryota; kingdom Viridiplantae; phylum Streptophyta; class Magnoliopsida; order Aquifoliales; family Aquifoliaceae; genus Ilex; species Ilex paraguariensis. The sequence goes on from CAUOFW020005336.1 coordinate 56,786, forward strand.
ACATCCAACCACCCTTGCTCCAACAAGAAATAGAACTAATTCTCAAGTGTCAATCTTTTTCAAGGCTCTCATTTCTTTAACTAAAGTTTCTCTTCACTTTGAATCAATGAGAGCTTTTGTCCAACATTTAAGAAAAGCTATAGATGACAAGCAAAAATCAAAGGTACGATATTACAAAGACAATGAATCATAAGAGATAACATTAGAGATGGGGAGTTTATTATAAGCTCGAACACCCTTTCTAACTACAATAGGAAACTCAGAATATTATTGATTATCAATTACAGAAGTGACAATTGAAAGTTCATTACTTGGTAAATCAACAGGACATGCTAGAACTAGAGTGGGGGAATTCAACTGACCCGGTGGCACATAGGTCGTCTGTACCTTCTAATGCCGAGAATAAGTCTTCAAAGTACTAGGTGGATCATTAGTACCAACAACCTGTTGCTCCCCATACTAGCATCCCACTAGAGAGACAACTAAAGAAGAGGCTCCTGGAATACCATATGTTCCTCAATAGTGGTATTCTCCCCCTAAAAAGATGGTCGATAAGAAGAAAAAAATGAATCGGACCCGGGAAAGGTAACATTTGTGTTAACATACATTTTCTAAGACTATGAATGTTAACACTTATACTCTTTTTGAGTGGCAGAATAACCAAGAAAAACACACCGCAAAGCCTTAGGATCAAGTTCCCCCCCGAACGATCTATAGTCATGTACAAAATAAACATACTCAAAAGCTTTGGGAGGAAGGGAAGAAACATAAGGAACTAAAAGAATTACAAAAAAACACTTAATAGGTGACTTAAACTGAAGAACACTCGAAGTTAAATGTTTAATAATATATGCAACCGTACGAATTGTATCTCCCCATAAATTTTGAAGAACATTCATGGTAAACATAACAGGACAAGTAACCTCAAAAAGATGGCAATTTTTTCTCTCGAAAATATTATTTTGTTCTAGAGTACTCAAGCAGGTGGTTTGAAAAAAAAATGTCATTTTCATTAAGGTAAGAGTGAAATTCTCCATCAATGTACTCAATCCATATCACTTCGAAAAATTTGATATTGGCATCAAACTAGGTATCCACTATTTTATGAAAAGATCATAAATAAGAGAGAACTTCACCTATAGTGTGTAGTAAATAAACCTAAGTAAGATGAGCATAACAATCAAAAAAAATAACAAACTAATAATAACCAGAGAGAAATGCAATGCTGAAAAGTCCCACACATCAGAATGAGTAATAATAAAAGGAGCAGTGTTTTTATTAGTAAAAGAATGAGATGAACATTTGTGCTTGGCAAATTCACAAGCATTACAAACAAAAAAAATGTATACTACACTGCTACACTAGACTAGAAAAAAGATGTTCTAAAACACCAAATGCAAGATGCCCCAAAGGGCCCAAACATCTATGCTACTGATGTATGTGTTGAAAAGTCGAAACATCATTTGCCTAGAAAGCTTGACAAGTAGATTGAGGAGAAGCTTCATTGTCAAGAGATACAAACCATCGTGTGCTCTACCACTGTCAATCGTTTTTTCATATCCTAATTCCTAAAAAGTACAATGAGTAAGAAAAAAAAATTAATAAACAATTCAAGAATTTGGTAATACTACTAACAAAAAATATGTTAGTGGAGAAATTTAGAACATGGAGAATAAAGGAGAAGAATTAGGTAGATAAGGAATTAATTGAACATTTCCCAAAATAAAGGATAAAGATCCATCTGTCACCTTAACTTTATCCCTACCAGAACATGTAGAATATAAAACAAAAAAATTAGAAGAATCTATCATGTAGTCCATGACTCCAGATTTTATTATCCAAGGAGTATATAAAGATGGCGCAGTAAACACGCTAATAGAATGGATATATTTGTATGAACAAAGTTGGAAGAGGAGGTACGACTAGGAGCCCTGGTAGAAGAAACATCAAGCTGGGCCATTAAACACCTAAGAGTCTGCATCTCATCATGGAAATAGTGAGGTCACTAGACTGAGACAAGGCCTCTAAAGAGTCATTCATGTGCACATGAGAACGTGCATTTCCACCTTGGCCACCACCACGCCCATGCGTAAGACGTCTAGTCAATTTCCAACAAAACTCTCTTGGATGCCTTATCTTCCCACAATAATCACACTTGAAGGTATCTTTGACATTAGTGTCACTTAACTCAGTAGACTTGAAATGAGCTGACCTCAAGTCCCCCAATGCAAACTACTCCAAAATTGGTTCAAGAACCATAGCAATCCTCCTACTCTCATCTTGTTGAACAAGAACATAGGCCTCGTGTAGGGTAGGAAATGAACTACAGCTTCCTTTTCGACCATTTGTTGAAATTTTGCAACATAATTAGCACAATATGCTTGGAATCTCTGATAGTAGTCAAGCTCCTGCCACAAAGTCATGAACTCCGCATAGTATACTTCAAGGGTCTTATCCTTCTAGTTAGTCTTCTAAACTTTCCTCCGAAAATCATATGCCTTAGCATAATTACCCCTCTGAGAATATGTTTGTGCTACAATTATCCAAAACTTATAAGTTGTATCAAGCAATAGAAAACCACGGCTAATAAAAGATTGGATTGAATTAACCAACCATGACATCACCAATGTATTTTCAGATGTCCACTGCTTTAGTGGAGAGAGCCACACTCAGCGAGTTTCTTAGTTTTCCTAGTCAAATATTCATCCAAAAAGATGACCAATAACAAAAAAACTCGTGATCACGCTAAATAATTGTGTCCATTCAATTTCTCTAAACTAATTTGAAAAGAAGGGTTATTGGCGTGGGTGCCTAAACTACTCAACCCATGTCCTCTTGTACTTCTACCAGCTATAGTAGAAGTCACACTACCTTCCGACATGTCCACACACAAGGATCAACAGAAAAAACAAGCAATCGTGAGAAAAGCACAATCGAAAAAATTGTCCAAAACCAAAATAATGTCTTAATAGTTCCAAGAGGTTCAACAATTGCTATCAGAGTGAAATAGTGGCTGCCATAACAAGAAAAAATACCAACAGTGACCAAAGCAAGCAGTCAACAGAGAGAGAGTGGCCAAAAATTTCACAAAACTTCACAAATTTGATCCAAAGTGCAATAAAGACAATTGGGCATCAAATATCTACCCTAGTCGAGGCTCGCAACACAAATACAAAGTAGAAAAAATCTCAGAGTAATCAGAGAAACTAGATCTAGGGTGAGGACTATAGCCAAGACTCCAAAAACCCCCCACAAATATCCAAAACTCAACAATATTCAACAAAACACATGGGTTATGTAGATCTAACATATTCCCACCTCATACAGTGAGATCGAAGCAAAAATCCATCGAAATCTCCCAAAAATTGTAAATCTGTAGTTTGAACTCAAATTATAACCAAAAATCTTCAAAAAATTGAAAGTTTCGTCAGATGATTTCAAAAAAATTCAAGAAATCACCAAAAAACTCAACACATCAAGTCAATCAATCGTGAAAAATTTTGCGAATTTCTAACATGTTCATGTGGATGTCAACATGTCAGAAGCTGACGTCAATAGTAAAAAAATGACATCACCAACCTTTTCTCAAATCTAATAATTTCCTAAAATTTCCGACAACTTTGAGAGTTCAAATATGGATCGTTACTTTTATACTAAGTTAAATTATAGAGTAATGAAGAAATTAGGGTTAGGAAGAGAAAAAGATTAAAGGAGAAGAAAAAAGATCAAGAGAAGAGTGTATTTAGTCATGTTTACACAATTACATCCCATTATGTATACAACCACAGATTACCAAAATACCCTTAAGCTAGGAATACATGACATAACAATATTAGATGGGAAGAAATTAAAGATAAGGAAAACTAAAAAAATAAAACAAAACAGATTTAGATTTACATGTGTTAAGAGAGCTAGTATCCCACGTCGAATAATTAAGACCACCATGGTTGGTCTTAATTAACAAAATGGTTCTACTTATGAGGAATAACGTACATGGATACAATGCCCACATAGACATTCTTTATACAGATACCTAAATTACATCTGTTGTGTTGTATATTTGATCCAAGAGGAACACCCATGTTTTCATGATTAGGAATACATAGTACATCATTAACTGTTGATATTATGCCCTACATCATGCCTTATATTCATGCTTATTTCAAGGAATTGGTCTCGCTAATCACAGAATTTTGCATATCTTGAATAATTAATGGCATCATTTGGAAATGCCTATTCTGCCCTTCTTAAAGTTAACTATCCACTACACATAACAAATTTACCGGTAAATCAACCAATGAGATTTTGCCAAATTATCACCACGGTAAAATAATAAATAGTTCATATCTTAAAATGTTAAAAATGATTTGATAAATTAGTAAACAGTTCATGTTTTACAAGATAGTAAGTTTAAAATAGTTATGAAGGTTTTGTATTTAAATAATATAGTTCAAATAAAAAGGAACTAAATTAAGGAAGAATATTTCTTTTTTCCAATTTTCATGACAATTACTTAGCTTTTGTAAATAGTCCATTCAAAAGTCAATAAGATTAACAAAACTACCGAAGACCAAAACAACTATTTTATATATAGTGCATGATACCTTAATTTCATTAAAATTTTCACATAAAACTCATACAGAAAACACAACAGAAGTTGGTGTTTTCATTTTTTTTCCTTTTTACATTCTTATAAACAACCAATGGGAAAGAAATGGAAAAAAAATAAACAAAAAATTATGAAATATTAGTGCTATATAATTAATGGAGAAATAGGGACCATTGCTAGGAACAATGATAAATGTATCCGAAAAACACCGGTGAGGTTATTGGTGCAAATATGAGACAGCCACTTTAAGCCATACTGTCAAAAAATAAGTTTCCCAACACGCTAGACTAATGGGGGCCTAAGTGGATACTGACCCATATATAATTGGACAGCACCATCATGGTGGTGCACCTTTTTTCCCCAGGCACATTATGGTTTGCAACTGAAAAATAAAAAATAGGAATTTAGATGGAAACAGAAAATGTATGATGAAAAATGTTTTTGTTTGATTACTTTTCTTCTTTTTTTCCTTTTTTTTTTTTTTTTTTTTTTTGCGTTAACACACTAATTTTGACCAAAGGCAAATAATTTTAAGACAGGCAACACAGTAGTACAACTAACTATGAGCTTCGTCATCCGACAAACTCTCAGATGTAGGTCAATGTAATTTCCATAATCTTAAGGGCCACAATGCATTCTTGATAAACCTCGAGGATGCTGAATTTAATTTGCCCATTAGTACCAATTATGATAATCCATCTCCTTCTAAAACTTCTCAGATTCATCCTTCTACAAAACCGAAGATGTGTGAGACATTATTGATTTCAAGTTTCAACATAGGCAACCCAAAAAATTGTTCTATTGATGCAATAAAAATGACAGTTCCTTTCCAGATGATCATAATAGATATGATTTTTGCTATGCATATGCAATGTGTTTCACCAAAAGTAAACACTACACTTTTACACGGCTATCAAGTCAGCGGCCAATTTTGGGCAACCTCACAAATAGGCAAAACACAAAGATGATCCCTAAAATAAACAACAAAGGCGGAGTAAAATTTTCCAGAAATGGACAAAAAGTTGAACACTTTAACATGATCCAAAAAAACAGATTAGGAAAAAAAAATCTAAAACTTGTCTAAATTGGTTGATGGGAAAATGTAACAAAAAAACTTAATCCATGGTCTCCTAATCAATGTCCTAAAAGTATCGGTGTAACTCAATTAACTCCAATTTTATCACTTGAACATTACAGATCTTAGAACCTCGTAAAACAAAATGTTATACAGCCATGGCTCGACTAAGACAATCAATTATGGGGAACAAACATATGACACTACTCTTGGATTACATTTTGTTTTCTTCTGGAAGGTAACAGATTATAACACAAAAGAAGTATGGTACACTTCATCAAGAAAAACGATAAGCCTAACATAATAACAATTATGGTGAATCCACATTTTTTGGTAACAATGAAAATTGATATATATTATCGTAATTCTTTTCACTTTCTCTTTTCGAAACTTCTCAAATTCTTCCTATACCAAAATATGAGGGGAACTTTAGTTAAATAAAACAAACGCTGAAAATGAATCTGGTCACGCGACATAGACACATTTTTTCTCCAGATGTCTGCGATGCAAAAAAAGTTGTACATAATATGTTTCAATTCAAGCAGACACCATATTTCTGTAAATCCCTTTGTGTCAGTGTAGCAAAACTTCCGGGAAAAAAATGAAGTTCAACCCTTTCAACATGATCGCCCAGAAATGAAGTTAAGATTTTAAAAGATGGTACATAACCGCAAAATATTAAATAATTAAGATCAATAACGAGCTTAAACTCAATTGTATTTCGTGGTTTGTTTGATTGACGAGAAAACGTGCGAAAATTAGGATACCCAACATTGAAAAATATGGACTATAAAAAAACTCAACCCTTTACCCATCCGAGCCTCAAGTGATTATCAATCTCTTCTGATTCATACAACATTGTAGTTTTCTTTCGTTTATCTGCTTTCCCTTCATTCATTGTCTCACCACACGATTGGGTATCAAAATGCACCAATTTGATCATGAACACAAAGATCAAATCTTCGTACACAATCCCAACATCATATAATTTCTCCGAAAAATAAAAAATAAAAACAAAATACCCGCAATGCTTCCAAGATTAATCTATCTAAATTAATAAAAAAGTAATAAAATTGCATGATTTTGAGTGTTATACAAACCTTTGAGCCGAGATCAAGCGAGCATTAGATCCACTTCACAGGGAGAGAGAGTTTTAGAGATAGAACTTTATAGCTGATTAGACAACGAGGGGGAGAGAAACCAGACCTATGACTGACTTTAAGTAGACCATACCAGTGTCTCACTGTTGATACGTTTTTTGCTTTGCTTCGGAATTAAGTTTTGGAGAGAGAGAGAGAGAGAGAGAGAGAGCGACTGAAAACGTGTGTTTGTTTTCACGCGGGAAAGCTTTGCCTTATTTGAGGTACGGAGGAAATGTGGAAAGATTCTGATTTAAAATAGGTCTGTTTGGCAGGGAAGAATGTAGAAGGGTTTGGTATTTCATGGAAAGAAACTGAGAACGAACGGTTAAAAAAAAAAAAATTAGGTTAAATCTGTGTTTTTTTTCCGTATTTCTAAAAGTTGGATAGTCCTTAGATTTCTATTGGGTTATTGGGTTGGATTTATCTCTTTGTGTCTAAGATTGTGCCTAATTTACCAAATTAACAACAAAAATTTAAAGATTTTCGATATGAAATCTCGACGTATGTAATGAATATGAGTTTAAGTTTTATTTGACCACAAGACAAGAATTCAATAAAGCAAGAATTATTACTTTTTTCATGGTATTCATTAAAATTTGAATCTTAATATTCGTTTTAATTTTATATACCGGAAGAGTTTAAGGCTATTATCTTTGTTTTTTTTACTAGTACCTTGACTCTTTTTCCCTTTAATCTATAGTGATGAGCTCAGATTTAATTAGGTCGCGCCTAATTAATGAGGTGTGCCCAAAACAGCTACAAGGCAGGTTCAGCCTAGTTCGTGAGTTCAGCCCCATCTAATGTTTCAAAGAGTCCAAGAAAAGTATGGCACGTGAGGGGCAATCATCAAGATAGTCATTCTCAAAGATTAAAATAATTTTAATTGTACCTATTTTTAGCTGGAGCTATCATCCCCGAAGAATTAGTATTTTTACTCTCACATCACCGCCTCAACTAAGACTATATGCTTATAAATGGTAAGTCCTCTCTATGAGAGAGAGACACCCTCTACATCTCACACACGGACACCTCACCTTGAACATATTTTTGCAATCTCTCACCTACTACTTCATCAATAAAGACCACCGGCCACAGTTGTCGTCTTCAAAGTGGAGTAACTCACCCTCGCCGAACCACTTTATATATGTGTTTGTGTGGATCTCACTTTTATATTTAGTGCATTCATTACCTATATTAACTACTCGACAGGTGGTGCATAAATCTATTTTTGTGCACAATCATATAGGATTCGATTCTCACATCCGTTTGAATTTATAACACAATAAATAATGTATGAGTTTATCAAATTCGATTGTCTGAATAAATTATATTAAAATCAACGTAATTTGATAACATTAATGTGAAATTGTATGAAGCAAAAGGCACTGCTATCTTTGGCTCCAGCTGAATTCGGTGCTAATTGGCCCATGTATCATGTTATTTTAGATATATAGAGTTTGTCATTTTCTAATGGTCATATGCATTTCTCGAATGGAATCCTATTAATCGGAAAAAATCCCCAAGTAGTGTTCCTCTTACTTATTTGAGGTTTATCATTAATTGGTGATATCATGTCATCAATAGTGATATGGTATTACCGTTACATTCAATATTTATTTCACATGAGCACCAGGGGCCATAGGCCCACCCTAATTTTTTTTTTTTTAAAATATTAGTTTGTATATTTAAAATTATTATAAGTATAATTAACTGTATCTACTCTATTGTTTTTTGTTCTATCATTTCTTATAGTCATATAAGTAAATAATTATGAACTTTTGAACACAGTTTAAACACTTTATGGATATATCTATATAAATAATCTTTAGGATGTCGGACTCATTTTTAAAGGTACTAGCAATGCATTATGTGCATTGCACACAAATAGATATCATCTCAATTTTACCAAACTTAATTTTTCATTGCTCATATTCTATTATAGGATTATAAAAACTTATATGCTCCAAAAATCCGTTCTTCTAACTATAACTATTAAAAAAAAGAAATAACTAAAATTTTATTTTAATAGAATTTTGTGATTGAGATTATTTTTTTTTATGTTTGAGAAATTAAATTTTTTTAAATTCATTTTTTTAGGATTCCACTTATAATTCCTTGAATAAAATAAAAATAATTGTTAATATACTAATCATATTATAACCTTACTTTAATTAGGAATTGATTAGGTGAATTAAGATACGATTTAGTATACTACTCCGAAAAATCTAAAAATTTTAAGTTTTACTTAAAAATTCTAAAAAAAATTCAAATTCTACAATATTAAAATTCTAAAAAATTCAAGTTTTACTTAAAAATACACTACAATATCTATTTTCACATAAAATCTTAATATAATTTAAAAAGTTTATTGTGACTGAATAATTATACTAATGTAACATAAATTGATTTAAAAAAATTATATATACCATTATTTTTTATCTTAGAAATGAAAAGGTTAATCTTTTCATGAAAAGGTTTATCTTAGAAATGAAAAGGTTAATCTTTTCGATGAAAAATAAAATACACATATGTAGACATAATGTTATCTTTGCATATGAGATGAGTAATATTATATTGATATAATTTTTAAAAAAAAATTGAACACTTTATTGAATATATAATGATGCATATTTTTTGTAAGGGTAATATAGTTAATCAAAAAGCTTTATAAAAATTAATATTTATGCATGGAAAATAGATGTTAGAGATAATTTGAAGATTTAAATACAAAAGAATATGATGATAATTTAGATATTTAATTATGAAATGATAGAGTGGTCTTTGTAATTTTTTATAAAAGTAAAATAGAAATTCAAAAATTTTTCATATTAAGGTACTTTTATTAGTAATATAGATAGATATAGATATAGACAGATTTATAAAAACTAGGTTTAATAACTTAATGAGTGATTAATAGCTAGTAGTTTGATTGGTTATACAGAGAAAAACTATAATATCTTTTATGTGGGTAGTTTCATTGTATTTGTTTTTTATTTGTGTATGCTATATTTATCGACATTTGAAAATTTTTGTATTTTACTAATTTTAAGGTTTCAAATACAATGCCATAAATTTAAATACATTATTTTATTTGTATCGATTAGGAGAAAAAAATCTAAATTTTTGAGTAAAGTGCCCATCTTAGATAAAATTTCTAGCTCTCATAATGCTCATTTAGTTTGTATTACTTGAAAGAAAGACGATTACACTCATGAGAATACAAATTGCACATACCTCCCTTTTGGCAAGGCAAGGTCTGCCTATTTATACATTAAAGTAGTGTGGTTCTCAAATAATAATGGTGTAGTCCGTGATTTGTCAGAATATATGGGGGTGTGTTGGATGGCCTGATATAGGGGGGACTACAAGGGAAATTGGGTTAAAATTGTGAAGGGGCCACATATCCTTTAGTTTGACTATGAAAAATGATATGAGATTTTTATTTTGTTTGAAAAAATTGGCGGTAGTCTTTGAAGCCTTTTATCCTCCCTAAACCGGATTATTGTAACCCATGCGAAATATGAGATTGTGAAGTTTGTGGGTGGAATTAAGGGTGAAATTACAAAAAAACCCTCCACAATAATTTTGCTAGGGTTTGTCTCTGTTTTTACTTTCATTTTCACAAAAGTGGACCCACTGCTCTTCTGCCTCTCTCTCTTGTACTAACCCCTCTCTCTCTCGTATAGACCCCAAAAATCCACCCAAAATGCCTCTAATACACAACACCAATATAATAAATCAACTAGCAAGTTAAATTTTACCGCCTATGCATTTTTTTTCTCAAAAAACATCACATCATCTAATTCTATAATATGTTCAAGCATTTAATAGTTAGTTAATTTGACATAACTTTTATTTTATACATTATTCATATACAATAATATACACATGTTAAAAAATTATATCGAGTTATATATTTTGAAAAAAAAATTGACTTTATTTTTAATAAAATAATAGGTATAAATTAATTTTAAATAATGTACGCAAAGAAATTAACTTTAAATTTATTATAGTGGGATCAATTTTTTGAACGCTAGAATCTTATATTTCATAGTACCTTCAGGCACAGGATATGACTAATCCTTTGATATACCAAAAAAGAGATATTCCCAAATTTTGGATATGGATGAAATACCAAATTGATTTCTTTCCCCCCCCCTAAAATTATTTTGCTACCCAACAACAAATACAAGTACTATCTGACCTCGGATGAAAAAAAATCCGAAAAAAAATTGAATGAATGAAAGAACAAATTAATAGACACGAACCAAAGCACATAGATGTAACATATCTACTTTGTTTTGTCCACCCATCGGATCTGCTGCTCTCTCTCTCTCTCTGTCGTAAGTCTCCTCAGATGAAGTCTAGTCTGTGGATGAAGTTCTGCCCTTTCTCTCTCGGCTTGTCTCGTGTTGTACAAGTTCAATTAAAAAAGTTAGGTAGATTTATATTCAGATCTCCTAAAATTTGTAATTTAATCATTCAAATTCCTTAATATTTAAAATATTATATATAAACCTTCTAAGATTTATACGTGCATAACACTTAGACTCATACCATCAATGTCCGTTAGTATATCCGTTATGATAGTATAATTGCACAATAATTATGATTTTTTTAAAAAAATAGATTTTATTTTAACTTTTATTTCAATAAATGTTATAATATAGTATGAATTTTGCTTGTAAAATTTAAAATATTTAATAATGTCAAAGAGTTTGAGTGATTAAGTGACAAACCTCAAGAGATATGAGTATAAATCTCCCAAAAAATTATAAACAAATTTTCACCTTTGTGTTATTAAAAAAATGCAATTTATTAAATCAAAATTTTGTTCAAAACTAAGTACCTAAGTATCCTCAGTATGGATTGACATCATACCAATCCAAAGTTGGTATAGGATTGGACTAGATTTTTTTACAAACGGTGCAATGGTTATTTCATCGTATTTCATCTACACATGTGAATGAAGCCCACAAAACTAATATTTTCCATCCAAAGATGGGACACTATTCAGTAAGATTAAATCAATCCGGATTATTTTACATTGGGTTGGATTGGATTCGGATTCAAATCCAATCCACCCATGGTGATCCAAACACCTCCTATGAGGAAATATTTGACTGTTAGAGACTATTTCCCCTATATATGATGTGTTATATTCTAAAAGTTATGAGGTGATATTCTAGAGGTAGCTCAAGGCAGATTTTAGTAGTGTAATTCCTCTCTTGTCCTTTTTTTAAGGGTTTTGCTAAGCTAATTCATTATTTGTTGAGTTGTTTTGGTGGTTGTCAAGTTGACTCATTTTTTTCCTGATCTAGATCTTGATATGTCAGGTCAGCCAGACTTTGATCTAGGGGTGTCTATGGGCCGGGTTACTCACGGATTCCGTTACTCAGTTCAAAAAAATATGTTCGAAGCCCGATAACTCTGATCGTTAGCCTACCCTAGCCCAAACCCAATATCTTTAAAAAGAGAGTTTGAGATTACCCTCAAACCCATTACTCTGCCCGAAGCCTGACCTAATAAACCACCAAAAAGAAAAAACATATGACCCAAGAACTTGTCCACCCTTCCTTTAAAAAAAAGTTATACTTTTAAATCATTAAATTTGAAACTTTGAAATAAGTTTCTCAATGTCGGAATTTAAAATTTTAAAAATTTAGATACTATAAATAATATATTATTTTCTTTTACGTATATTAAGTATGTAAGTTTTAAAGGGTAGAGTGATGCAAATGGTAGATAAGTGAGTATGTGTCAACCTAATTAGATGTATTCATTCTGTTGGATGTAATTCATTCCCTAATTAAAAATAAAATTATTCATTATTTTTTTATCCATTTTAACTTTACTTTTGATTCAAAAATATAATTTACACAAATATTAAGTTACAAAATATTAATTATTTTTAAATAAAATTGTATATAAAAAAGTCCACGAGCACGCCTGCTCAATATGCTCGCGGTTGGGCTGCGTGTAACCTACCCTTACCCAAAGTCTTGTCCGATCAGACCGATAACTTATTTGAGTAAGGGTTTAAACCTACATTACCCAGACTCGGCCCAACCCATGGACACCCCTACTGGCTTGATCTAATTAGCCAATCCATCTATTGCGTTCCAGACTCGTTTGCATTGCATATTTCCACTTTGTATCATTAGTTTCCCCCCGCCCTAAGCAGGGACTGTCCTAAGCTGTCCACTGGTTAGGGCTGAGTTATCTTTAATATTTGGCGTATTGGGCTGTTCTAGCATGTCTATCTAGTTGTGGTATTGGGGGATTGCACGTAACCGATAAGGCGTTTCCCTATTGTTACGCAACCGTGCATACGTGTTGTGCTTTTTGTGCTTTGAAGCCTAGGACGTGCCTATCGCATGGCAACACATGGCCATATGGCTCAAGCACATTAAATGCAAGTAGTGCTCAAAAACTGTCAATTTCCAAAGCTATTTAAAGTCTTCCCCTTTTCCACGATAGCCTTCACTTTGTCTCTCACCTTCTTTTGACTTCTAGAGATAAACAGTTTCAAAGAGGGTTTGATAAAGAGAATTTTTGAAAGAGTTTGTAATTGCCTTTCTATCTGCCAGTATCTAGCATTCCCGTCATCTCCTTCGTCTGGTTTGCCTTCCCTGAGGTACGTTTTATTTTCTCTTATTCAGTCTTGATCATTTTGATTTGTAATTTTGACATGGTCAGGAGACTGAGTCAACTCAATGTCTTCAAGGTTGTTAAAGACCTAGGCTCTTCTCCTTTCTACTAATCTATCCAGAAGTTGAGATAATCATTAGTTGGGATTAGGATAGGATTTGAATCCTCATCAAACTCTCTTCTACACAAAGAATGAGAGTTATATAGAAACCTATACAAAACAATTCGTCACTCATTTTCTATTTCTCTCTTTAGGAATCACTATCTTTAAAGATTCCTTGGTTTTGTGAGTGTGGATGCTTAGAGGACTCTTGTGACCCTCTTTTCAGCAGATTATCAAGCTTGTAGACATCTAATAAGTCACCAAGCTACGATGATGCAAGCAAGGCTCATGAAGCAAATTTATACAATCTGCTTCCACGAGTCAAGTGATAACCCGTGAATGATCTGTATAATTCCAACATTGGTGTCAGAGTTAGATCTCTTATACCATGCTTAAATATGGACAATTGAGCCAAGGTTTTGGGCTTTTGCAAGAAATAGGTCTCTTATTATTATGTGATTTAGACCAAATTTTTTATATGCATATGATCCTCATATCCTAGTTAGCATGTGTACAAAATTTGGTGGCTTAAAGATGTGCCGTTTGGTAGGAAAAAAAATTGGATCTATGTTAGACCCTTATTTTTTGACCGAATTTCGTTACTTTAAATTTGACCATTTATGAAACAAAATTCATATGGTTAGAAAGTATGATGAAAAAAGCTTTCCAACCGTATTTTATATGCATCAAACGAACTTTTGTAATGAGAGATATAGTGATACGAAGTTGGCATCGAAGTCAAATTTTTTTTTTCTGCAATTAAAATGGTTTTCTCGGAAAAGAAGATGAACCATACTATATACTATATATATATACTACTCCTAAAAGGTTGTTAAAGTGAAAAACATTTTTTTTTCATAATTACCCTCATAGTTTTGTACAATGCAAGATTAGTGCTTAAATCTATACTAAATGACTACTATTTAATGCAAAATGCTAAGTAAAACACCCTTTCATCTCCATGCAAAATGTTCGAATACCAAAAGACACACTACACTACTTTTGATTTTTTTTTTTTAAATGATGAAGAGATAGAGAGACAATTGTTCTAAAGTTGAGATTTTTTTGTACATTAATGCTTGCATTCACATTGAATATTAGCTACAAATTGGAATTTGAAGCAATTTAGGCCTTTCGTATTATATATTACTTCATAGACAGATGCTAAATTAAGCAAAAAACTCATGGGTTGTCTCACTTAAAAACACTTGTGGACCTGTGGTTCACTCAATACACTTTTCTAACCACCCCCCTCTCGTGCAAAATAACTGTGTGTGTGAATAATGAAACCATTAATACCGTTTCAGCAGGTACTGATTCAATGTTTTATTTGTTTCCCTGTTTTTCTTTTGTATTATGTTTTAGTTTGACAAGTCCAATTCTTACATCAATTTTTTTGAGAGTCGACTGGGAGAGCTTATAATTTCCCTCATTTGTTTGTGATCCTACTATGCATTATACAAGCTAGTCGTACAATGTATGTTTCAATGTTTTTAGTACAAGAACTTTTGAGGCATGGATGTAGAAGAATAAGTACTGGGGTTTTGTCCTATATGTTATGCTTATTGGCTTGGATGACATTCTTTTGGGGTATTTTTCAAAAAGATCATGACCAACGTAGGGTTTAAAGCAATTATTTGTGATTATTGGTAACCACCTATGACAAGGATGAGAATAAAGAAAGGGACATAATGTGTCAGAAAATGATTGGCAATAGACCGATGCTTTTGTGAGTAATATAACCTATAAAGTATGGATGTAGTGTTTAATCATGTCTTACTTAATGTAATTTTTTTGTATCACGGATGTTAAAGTACTGCTTCCTTAAGTTACTGATTAATTCACACATGAAGAATTTAGTGATCTTTTCATGGCATCTGGTATTAAAGGGGAATGAAATTCAACGAATTCTTGTTGTTTAATTGAGGTATTGCTAGAACAATTATCTCGCTAGAAAAATTCTCACGTAGCTAAAGAGGTTAAATGGGAGGAAGGACCATTAAATGACTGGATTGCCCTTTTGACTCCATCACGTGCTATTTTTTGTCACTCTTTGGACGTCAATTAGGGGTAAGTACAAAAGTTAGTTAATGTTGTAACATGGAGGGCGTAATTGTTATAATTAGAACTTCAAGGACTAAAATGTAACAAGTGTCAAACCTTAGATACTAACGATGCAATTTACCCATCATATTATTATACTAGTAATTGTCCATACTTGAAGACACTACATTACTCGTAAAAAATTACAATCAATGTATAGTAGAATTTCAATAATACAACGATCAAATTGATATTATTCAATCTGTATGCAGAACATATATAATCAAATTTTTATATAACAAAAATCACGCTACAATTACTGTAACATATTAATTTAAAAATCTGAAAAAAATATAATTATTATTGATCAAACGTCCACAATTTTAACATATTTAATAAACTTTATTTTCAATTTCAAAAAAATATAAATATTTATTTTTATAGGTTTCTATCTAAAGTTTATATTATTATCTTTGCATCATTTTTTCAATGTGAGTTCGTGTAACTTTTGTGAGAAAAATATCCAAAAATTTTACGCTAATTTTTGTAAATGTAAAAAATTTTGTTGACAAATTAAGACCAGTTTTCAGTTGAGATCAACTTAAATATTTATAAAATTCAATCGAATTTAAGTTTAAGCAAAAATTATACTATACTCTATAGTAAAATTTAGCTTAATTCGAGTTTTAGTTATAATTATGTCAAACCGGGAATTGAATTTAAGTTTGACTTAATTGACATTTCTATCTTAAATTTACAAACTAATTTTTATCAATTCTCGTTCACAGTAAAATCATAACTTTTTTTTTTATATAATTTAGTTAATCTTTATTCTTTTTACAATTAATTTTAATTTGACTTTAACTTGAATGTTTGTAAAATTCAAGCAAAATTAAGTTTAAGCAATAATATATACTTTATACTCGACAATCAAATTTAACTCAATTCGAATCTTAATCATAATAATTTCGAACCGATAATCGAGTAAGATGAAAGGATTCTTATAATTTTTGGGCGGAAAAAATTTTGGTAGAGGAGTTTCAATCATTTGATCAATAATCTTAAAATAATCTGAGTCACAAAAAGTTCAAGACAAACAATGTTAGCTCCCTTACTATATAGATATATCACAAATTACATATATATTATTCACCTATTATATCATTTAAATATTATAGTATTTTAATTTCCATACAAAATATGACTTATATTATAGTCATTTGACTTGTTTTGACATAAATAATCTATATTTAAGGTCAATTTGTTTATTTAAAATTTTAAAATAATATTTAATTATATATAATCATAATTAACGACATAATTAATGTGTAGTATAAGATAGAGAAATATTTCTAAGAGAGATAAAAAATTTGGAAGTGGAGTTTCAATCTTTTGATCAATAATATTAAAATAATATGAGCCGCGAAAAACTCATAAATAATGTCAACTCTCTTAGTATAAAGATATATTACAAATTACATATATATATTATTCTCCTATTATACCATTCGAATATTATAATATTTTTATTTCAATACCAAATATAACCTATATTAGTCATTCAATTAATAATTTCTCTAAATAATCTCAACCGAGCTCAATATAAACGATCTAAGTAACTTACTCTTATCACGTGAACTTCCGTAATTCCCAACAAACTCGGAGGACAGATTGGTCACGTAAAGCCATTAATCCGCCTCCCCCCAATCGCAAAACCCTATCCTCTTTCTTTCTCCCTCTCTCTCGCTCTCTCCACCTTCTTTCCTATTTTTACCTAACATTTTTCTCTGCAGTGGCTTCAAAATCATAATCCTAACACTAAAATATCAACCTTTTTTTCCACAGATTCGTAGGTGAATAGAACCTCTGCTTCAGTGCCCTAATTTCTGCATCTCTCTTAATTCAATTTGTTATTGGTAACCCTAACTTTTTCTCAGCTTCTCTTTTGATTGTGCATTTGTCCATATCATTTTAGAATGAACGACACAAAGGACAACGACGCTTACGAGGAAGAGCTTCTCGACTATGAGGAAGACGACGAAAAAGCACTTGACTCCTCCACCGCCAAAGTCAACGGCGAGGCCCCTAAGAAGTAAGTCCACCATACTGTGTACATAATGTGTTCGTGTTTATATATATGAAATCTGTTTCAGTATGCTAAATTACCAGTTTCTTTACCAGATGGGTTTTTTTCCCTTCCTTTCGCTGTTTTTGATGTAAAACTAGATCTTTAATTTTATTAGCTCCATTTGTTTTACCAGGAATATAGAGGAATTTTGTTATTGTCTATTGGCCCGAGCTATGTACATATATATGAAAGACTGGGGAGTCCTGGTAGACTGATTTCACATTAAAAAAACATATATTTACGAGATCTATGTATGATGTAGTTGGTGTATAATTTCGATTGGTCTTCTTAATTTCTTTGCAAAGCATATTGAGTTGATTTATTTTGTTTATTTGTTTGTAGGGGTTATGTAGGAATTCATAGTTCTGGATTCAGAGATTTCCTTTTGAAGCCAGAGCTTCTAAGGGCAATTGTGGACTCTGGGTTTGAGCATCCTTCTGAAGGCAAGATATGCTCGCATCAATTATCTATGATGCAGTTGGAGTTCGATATTGTGTTTCACTATGTTTTCATTTAGTGTGTGCTGTGATGTTCTCTTTTTTCATGTCACCAAACTCAAAAGTCTTCTGTAGCTTTTATCATTTGTTCATTTTGTTATGTTTTTTTTTATTAGTTTCATTTTGTTGTGTTTGAATCTGCATTTCCGTATCATTTTGTTATCTTGGTTGAGAATTTTATTTTATATCAAATTTTTGTGCATGTTACAAATGTCTTGTGGTTGTGTGGCCTGACATGTGCTAGCAGTTGACATTTAGTTTTATCGTTGAATACCTGTTTTAAATAGGATATACATACCTGCTAGCTGTAATTTTATTCATTCTGTGGACAGTTGATTTGTCTCAGGGAAATTTGGTGTGAGGAATTAATTTCTTTTTTAGTATTTGAGCATTAATTTTCTTTACTTTAAGTGGTGTAAGAATTGGTAAATTAGGTACCTCTCCTGAAATATTGTCTGGACATCTTTCTTAAACCCTTGTTGATGCACATACTTTAAGCATGTGTCAGTTTACCCACTTACATTTTTTGGTCATCTATTATTTTGATGGAAGACTCTGAATTGGACCTGTCTCTTGTCTAGCTCCGGAAGGAGCTCCTTTGTGTGGCTGTAAATGGGATTGTGTGTCAAGTCATGAACAAAAAACACGTGAATGCAAGTATATATCTTTTTTTGAATTGCTGGCAAGTGGCATCAGTAATCGCATTGTGTGTGAAACGAAGTTCAGTGACTGTATGTTTATAGAAACTGCTCTTTATTACATAAATCTCTTTATAACCATAGTACATTACATTATCGGCTCATAAAGATAATGAGTGTTTGTTGCATCTTGAGTGGTGGCAGACCTGGCTATGATGTTGATGTCAACTTTACTTTCTTTTTTGTATATGTTTCAAAATAAGCGATTAGTCACGTTTGGCTTGTTCAATTGTAATTGTATCCAAGAGTATGGAACAAAGCTTCCTCTACTATGAAAGTATGACGGCCTCGTGCAATGCACGCAATGTTGATCCCGCTCTATCCGATTTGGGTATTATGGAAAATTATTATTAAATTCCCAACCCC
The DNA here is from genome assembly GCA_963454935.2 of Ilex paraguariensis. NCBI lineage: Eukaryota > Viridiplantae > Streptophyta > Magnoliopsida > Aquifoliales > Aquifoliaceae > Ilex > Ilex paraguariensis. The sequence goes on from CAUOFW020005336.1 coordinate 76,098, forward strand.
ATCCATTTTGGGATAATGTTATGACTTTTTTTTTTCTTTCTAAATTTCAAATGCGTAGCTACACGGGCAATTATGGTGGTAGTAGTTATGTGGATAACTGGGAGGAATTTGATTGATGAAACAATGTTTTGTAATTAAATAGATTAAAATTGTGGGAAATTAGGAAATGGGGTGGGAAAGATTCCCAAGCTCTTTGCACACTTGTTTATTTATATAATGGTAGAGATTGTAAATTACATGACCACTGACTTGTGCTGTCCATCTTGGTGTTTGGATGACTAGTAGCAGGGGATATAAAGAGAAAACCAATTGAAGGATTTAATACTAGTTTTTAACCTAATCAACTCTTACATAAGTAGTATGCATCTTTCCTGAACGGTTGTTGCAGCTGCATTTTTTGGGGATAACGTTGATTTTTATGAAAGCAGCAATTTCCTTTTCAGATTAGGCTTATGTTCAGATTAGGTTTACTTTGTGATCGGCTGACTATTTTCGCTCAGTCTTTCTGCATTGGTGTTTGGCATCTCTATGCCACTGTAGTGATGTTAGATTAAGAAGAGGAAGAATTGGAGGATGTGAGAAGAGAGAAGAGACAAAAAAAGGGATGAGAAATCAGAAAAAGGGGATGAGAAGAGAAGGAATTTTCTCAATAATTCAATAATCCAAGTCTACTTAAAAATAATATCAAACCCCTTATATAGGGAACTCAAAAACCCAAACCAAAGATTCCTATTACTCTACTACTAAAAGATAAAAACATAATAATATCTAAATAAATAAAAATCCCAAAATAAATCTTCTTCATTTATCCTATTTGAACCCAATCCTCATCATTCAGTCTTATTTTTTATTTTATTTTATTCTATCTTATAATGGATGTGATGGAGGACACTTTGTGGTTGGAGCCTTGGAGGTAGTTATGCCCCTTGTTTGCTGTGGGTTGCTAACTTAATATGTTTTGTTTATCTTAAAGGTCATTTTAGTTAGTCTCAACTTCATTAGCAGATGCTACTTATCACAAAACAATCATTCCTAAGTGATTCCATTACAAGTTCTGAATGCTTGCCCTTTGGGTTTTTAACTTGCAAGTTGTTCTTGTTTTTCATGTCTAATATTTTTGGTTAGCAATTAGCTTTTCAGAATTTTGTCCTCTGAACAATTTTTTGATCGTTTACTTTCCAGGTAATTTATTACTCTCACCTAATGATTTGGAGAAGTAGAATGGTTTGGTTAACCTTTTTTAACTGAAAATAAGGGTTCCTTAGCTCCAATTTCTTTGCTTCTAAATCAGTGCAACATGAGTGTATCCCTCAAGCTATTTTGGGGATGGATGTTATTTGCCAAGCAAAATCTGGGATGGGTAAGACTGCTGTTTTCGTTCTGTCAACGTTGCAGCAAATTGAGCCTGTCTCAGGTCAAGTTGCTGCACTGGTTTTATGTCACACAAGGGAATTAGCTTACCAGGTATGGATCAAAATTAGTAGATTTTCTGTCTCTTTCTCTCTCTCTTGCTCTCTGAATCTGTTGATTCAAATGGGTCTTTTTTTGGGTGGGGCCATCCATATTTTCTGCAGATATGTCACGAGTTCGAAAGGTTCAGCACTTACTTGCCTGATATAAAGGTTGCTGTTTTCTATGGTGGTGTGAACATAAAAATCCACAAGGATCTCCTGAAAAATGAATGCCCTCATATTGTTGTTGGAACGCCTGGAAGGATACTTGCGCTAGCAAGAGATAAAGAACTATCTTTGAGGAATGTGAGGCATTTTATACTTGATGAATGTGACAAGATGCTCGAGTCACTTGGTATGTCTTTTTCCTCCCGATATTATCTTGACAAAATTTCTGATCTTTAGAAATTTAGGAGTCAAAGTTTTCTTTTTTCCTCCCTATTTCAACTGTATGAATTTGTCTCATAACTTTGTTTGTTTATATGTTCTACAGACATGAGGAGAGATGTGCAGGAAATTTTCAAGATGACTCCTCATGATAAGCAAGTTATGATGTTCTCGGCAACACTCAGCAAGGAGATCCGCCCTGTTTGCAAGAAATTTATGCAAGATGTAATGTCTCATGGCCAGTTCTACTTGAATTTGCAAGTCAAGAGTTTTTCCGTAAAAGCCGGCTTTCTGCAGGCGATACTTAGATGGTCAAGAATGCAGTGGTTGCAGCACTGTATGCTTGGCACTTGTAGTGTGTTGTCCCATGCCTTAATTCAATTCTTCTATTGGGAAATTTAGCTTGGTTAGGGAAGGGTTAATGGCAATAGAAAGTCATCTAGGATTCTTCAACGTCTAGTAGTGTGGGATATGGTCTATTACATATGGACTTAGGCTGTTTATCCTTTGGTTCATATCCTTTAGCTGTTTTCTTGTTTCCTTTTGGTCTTTAGTGGGGGTATCTGGTTGAGGCTGATGTTGGTTGTCTTGCCTGGGTTTTCTGTTAGTTGTGTAGTAGTACTTCTGATGAGCAGCAGTGGGCTTGCTTGGTATGATTTAAGGGGTAGTGGTACTTCTGATACTGCAAGGAGACAAATCAGATGGACTGGAATCTTGATCCAGGGGATGTTCATCCATCATTGATTTCGTACTGGATTCCATTAGCTTCCGGAAGGATCCTAATATGCTTTAACTGTGACATTTGTTCGTTTCAGCCAATGGAAATTTATGTGGACGACGAAGCCAAGTTGACCCTGCATGGTCTTGTGCAGGTGTGTCTGATTTTTTTAATGCAAATCTCTTGTTATAACATGTATCTTACCTTGTCCGTTTCATGGCAGCACTACATCAAATTGAGTGAGCTCGAGAAGAACCGCAAGTTGAATGACCTGCTCGATGCATTGGACTTTAATCAAGTTGTTATATTTGTGAAAAGTGTGAGCAGAGCGGCAGAGCTGAACAAATTACTCGTGGAGTGTAATTTTCCATCCATCTGCATCCATTCTGGCATGTCCCAGGAAGAGAGGTCTATACCATTTTTGTGTTCAATATTCACATTTGTGGTTTATGGCTTAATGAAACTACTGGTGTAGGCCGTACCTTTTGTTATCTTTTAGCATATTATTTGGCATTCGAAGCTAATGATGCACTTCAGTGCAAAAAACCTATGTTTCATATGTCATGTCACTTGATTGGCCTAATAAGAGAAAATAAGTGATAAGAATTGTATGAGAGCAGTTCATCAATTGAAAAAATAAAAGGAAACTAGTGTGGATATGCACATCTTTTAATCAGCGTGATGTTAACTTGATACAGCTGCATAAGGCGAATGAATTTACTCCGTGAAGATCATTTTAGACTGCCAATGAGTTGATTCGTCCCAACTTGCAGAATTGTAGAAAACATAGATGTGTAGTTGCCACAATTTGCTAAGCATGATTTTGAACCTTTAAATGGACACTATGGATCGTGTGTGCGAATGCCGCGTGCTCTGTTTGTTCCTCCTCCTTCCTGTGTCCACATATGGTTTGGACACGTGCATGAACGCAAGGAAGCCTCCCGGCAAAGCGAGGGAGAGAGCTTTGGAATGAATTGAGAGAAGAAATGAGAGTGGGTGAAGACCATGAAATATGTGTTCACACGTGGTTTCGACCCTTTTGGAAAATTTGTCTCATGTACCCTATACACCACATACTTGTTGAATGTATGCTTTGGTCGCAGTAGTTTTAGGCACAGTGATGCATTGGTGTTTCTATAGTCAATCTTTTATATTTCTTTTTAAATGCCCACAATTTGTCGTTTATACCCGTTATTTTTTAACCAATTTGCATATAAACATGTTGTCTTGATGTGTTGGCTGTTATGTACATGCTTTTGTGCTTGGGATGTGTCCTAGCTGCTGGTTTTGTCTACTGTCTTATGCGAATTTGTGGTCCAACTTCTGATTATAAAATTAGTGTTGATGTTTTTTCCAGTTGTTTTCTGTGATGACCATGGATTTTTGTCAAGCTGACTCATTACTTTTTTGTAGGTTGATGCGCTACAAGGGTTTCAAGGAGGGGCAGAAGAGGATTCTCGTGGCAACAGATTTGGTCGGTAGGGGGATTGACATTGAACGGGTTAACATTGTCATTAACTATGACATGCCAGATTCTGCAGATACCTACCTGCACAGGGTTGGTTTAGTTTGATCATTGTTCATTTCATCTCAGGCTTCCATTTTTTTTTTTTTGTTTAGGCATTTCTAAGCTTTCTTGTGCATTTTGCCTTGGGATTTTGACAGGTGGGTAGGGCCGGTAGGTTTGGCACCAAAGGACTTGCCATCACCTTTGTTTCCTCTGCTTCTGACTCTGATGTTCTAAATCTGGTCAGGAGCTATGATTTTTTGACTTTGCGTGGTCTCGGTACCCCTAATTTCTTCCCTCTTTCTGTTTGTTTTTTTTTTTTTTCTCAATATATGCTGGTTGGCTTATTGTAGGTTCAGGAGAGGTTTGAGGTGGACATTAAAGAGCTTCCTGAGCAGATTGATACCTCTACATATAGTATGTCCTGCATTCCTTTAGAATAATCCATTCTGAAGTAATTTGTCTTTGCTGGTATTATAACTAGTGTTCAATATATTTTATGTAGTGCCATCATGATGTGGTTCACAACCTGCAACCGTCAGTGCCCAAGAGGGAAGGAGTGCTTCTTGTCAGTTGTAAAGTTTTTCTTCATTGGGCATAGTATTATGTTTTAACTAGTTGATTGGCAGGTTGATGGTCTACTCTTCTATGCTTCATTCTGCTTCTGAAGTATTGTAATTTTATTATGCCTGTGGGTGGCCCTGCAGAGAGTGAGTTATTCAACTTACAAACATTTTTAACTCAATTTCTGGGTTTCGTGCATGTGTGGTACAATCATTATTAAGTCTAGCACTATTTTTTCTTTTTCAAACATTGGGTTCATGCATAGAATGCCTGGTCAGTTGTATGTATTTTTGGTTAATTAGACGTGATAGTCTCCTCCAGATGTGGAAGGCAAGGAAGTAGTTCGGGAAAGGGGAAAAGTCACCCACTAGTTGGCATAGCCAATTATAAGGAATGGTGGCATGCCGATGTTAAGAAATTGGAAGAGAGAGAGAGAGAGAGAAGGAAGCATGACGAGACATAACTTGTAGACTCGATGTTTATTACGTGATACCATACTGAAGGTTTCTCTGCTATAGGGCTGTCCTTCGCTCTAAACAGGTTGCATGCTGGTGACCTGGTGTTCTCTCAGAGTCGGTTAACAGGTAAGAAGTAACAATGCTTGGATTGTGTAAATTTATACACGTTCATAGTTGTTTGATAAAGCTTGATTGTTACCGCCAGTGTGCTGGAATTGGGCTGGCAGTTGGCACATAATCCTGAACTAAGTTTTTGGGAGTGTAAATGACTGATGTTTTTAGTCAATAGATTAATGGTTTAGTTGACAGGTATAGATTCCAAATTTAAATCCAGCAAACTTTTGGTATTGTTCTCAATTATTTTAGATTTTAAGGTTTCATGTTTTGAGTGTACATTGAAAATTCCTATTTGTCATTGCTGATTTGATATGATCAACGTTTCAGTCTCATGTAGCAATTTGGTTATGTTTTGTGGGATTGAAGGATTAGAAGCTATATTGAAGTCTTTTGGAACTTGTAACCTTTGTCAATAACCTTCTCTATTGCAGGAATATCTAATTTTCCATATCTGGGTGATATAGTTTTTGGATACATTTTTATATATACACATTTTGAAAGTACTTTTTTTTGGTCTGTTTCAACTATTCTTTGTAAATAGTGTGTTGTGTTTTATATATAGTACTGCACATGCATGCAAGTTTATCATACGTCACTTTATTTAAAACTGTGATGGAATATATTTTTTATTATGATAAAATTATTTTATTGTTTAGAAAATTGCTGGCAAAAATACATTAAAATTTCTGTGGATGCTGCTGACATCAATGTAATTTTTCACCTTTAATTAAAAAATTATTTTTTCCATAGTTTTTGTCTGTCCATTTCCAAAACATAATAAACAATTTGTTCCAAGAGAATGTGAAATCAATTGAAGTAGTTGGGGAGGTAATGCGAGTAATTCAATAGTAGAGGGATAAAGTGAGATTTGTTTTTTCGGTCAGACGCGGGATGATGAGGTTTAAACCCATTACCTTAAAGGTTCAACAGTGGAGTGGGGATGGTGGCCATTATTATGTCAATAGCTAACTTTGATGAAGCTAGATAAAGACTGTAATTTAATGATATAAAACGAGATTCAAGTAGTTTGGAGGGGTAATGTGAGTAATTCAAACGTGAGATTGAGAATATAATTTAAGGATATGAAGTCTTGACTGTCCGTCAGAGAAAAAGGTGTAGTGAAAAATAATTTCTATAATTCGGTAAGTTACGCAACGTAGTTCCACGAAGAGGATCAAGTGTTGATAAGAAGCAAAGTGGATTCGAAGGAGTGCCCCTTCAATCCTCTGCTACTCTTTTCCATCATTGTTAGTTGGCACCCCTGGTGTCCAATTTCTGGCTCCGCCTCGCTCGCCCTTCCTTCAATATAGATGTTTCGTAGGGATAACAATAGCTAGAGAGAGCTATAGAGAGAGAGAGAGAGAGAGAGAGAGAGAGAGAGAGAGAAGAGAGAAATTTGAAGGAAAAGTATTAAAGAGGATCAACTCTTGGAAAAGTTTACGGTTCCAAAAAAAAAAAAATTCGGTATTATATTGTCAATTACCATTTTTTATGGTAAAGTTATAACTTTGAAAGAAAAAGTTATAATTGTATAATGGAAAGTTATGACCGATCACAAACATCCATGATCGATCATGAACTCTTGGTATCGATCATTATATTTCAAGATTGATTATACCTTTTAAAGTTGTAAACTAACCTTAAAAAATTATAATTTTTAGTACGATATAGCCGGTGGCTGTGCCGTAGCGTTTTCCCTTTTGCCCTTATTGAAAGGAGAGTAGTCTTACTATTACTCATATTTTGGGGGGTGAATTAAACTTTGTATACTAAAAGATTTAAGAATTCTCATTTTATTTCCTTAGAGATTAAATTTATCATATTATACCCTAAATGTATTAAAATTGTTATAATGTGGTCCTTCCATTAACGAAAACAAATGGAGTAAAAAACAAAAACTGACGGAATGGTCGCATCACAATATTTGTAATACATTAAATGTACAATATAAAAAATCTAATATTTGAGGGTGCAATATAAAAAATTTTAAATATTAAAAGTGAGATTCTCCCTATTTTGGGGTGTAACTGATATTTGAACAAACCTCAGGAATGTGGATATAATTAACTCAATTCAATTTGTATTCTTCTGGCAACACTGTTTTCTTCGTCTCATAGAATCTGTGGCTTGATCTTGTCACGCTCGGATCACATTTGTAATGTCACCTACTTTGTGTCTGCCCCTCCAATGCATGTTATGTAGTAGTATAAGATATTGATGTCCAATAATACCTGGATTGTTCAGAACATCTATACTATATATTATCACAATTAATTTAAGAAAGAGAGAGTTTGAGAAGCGTTCTCTACTCATATTCTTTTTCCTTAGATTTTCATTTAATTGTAACACGACCTTTTATACAATCAGATTATGCCATATGTTCCATATAATCACCCCGGAAATAGAATAGGAAAATCCCGGTTTTTTTGATGTAAAAGTAGCAGTATTTCTTGACTAAATTCTTATTTCAACTAATTCCTCAATACCCGGTGATGCTCTTACTACAAGAAAGTTAGGGCAGCAAGCAAGTAGGAAGTTCGATCAATCAATCGCTCAATCCACCCAAGGCAAGGGATCAAGGGGACGGGCCAGATAGTTATTAACTAGACCCAATTCCAATAAAGGGGGTAAATGAAAAGTCAGAAAGAGGAGTTGTTGAATCAAGCGATAGAAAAGAAAGATTCGTAAAAACACGGGTTAGCACTCTCCACATCACTAATTAACTATCACTTATTTGCATATTTTTCCCAAAAAAAATATTTGTATGATTTATCATAATTCTTATCTATTATCCCGAGTGATGGATGAAGAAAGAGTAATACTATTTAGACCTAAAAATCTGACTTAATTTACTGATATAAGAACGTGGCTTCAGTGGAACCATTGAATCAACACCAAATTTCAATGTTTGATAGAGCCTACGGTAAATTCAATGATCATAATGAATTAAGTCAACAAATTAAGTTAATAAATTAGGTCTCAATAACATTGCTCTTTAAATATAAAAGAATTAAAAAAAGACTTAAATGTTACAAGTCCGCGGCTAGTTCTTACATAAGTTGTCGATTTTTTTTTATTTTATTTTTTGAACTTGTATGTGTTGTTGTATATATGCTGTTGATCGATTCAACACATTTCAAAGTAACTTCTACCCTAGGTGGGGAACCATTTGTAGATGCGGCATAAGAAAGACATCTAACTCGGGCTTAATTACTTTCTAATTACTTTTTTTCAATTTTACTTGATAGAAAATCACGAGTCACAAAGTAGCCGGGGTGCCATTACATATAAGTCAAATTTTCACCATTCCACAAATTGTAATTTACTACAAAGATAAATGGACAAATGGTAGTTTACACCTTGAAAGATTAAAAAAATTCTCAATTTGCACCCTCAATTAAATTAATTGATAGCAATGTGATCTTAACCATAACATTTGTTGCGAGTTTCGTCAAATTGATAGCTACTTGAGACATACATGAAAAGAGAAATAATTATAATCTGACAAAAGTCATTTCGTGCATTTCACGTGGTTATCAATTTGACAAAAATCACAATCTCAACTATAAACATACGTCCATGAAAATTTTTATTAGATTGATAAACACGTGAAACACATATATAAAGAAAAACGTCATAATCTGACAAAAATCATCATGTGCATTTAATGTGGTTGACAATTTGATGAAAATCACAACGGACGTTATGATTGGAGTCACATTGCTACTAATTCATTTAATTGAAGATACAATTTAAAATAATTAATTTTTGAGGGTACAAATTAAAAATTTTCTAATCTTTTGAGGTGCAAACTGCTATTTGCCCAAGATAATTTGTAAGGTGTATTAGAAAAGATCGTTGATCTTCTCTATTCCAATCCCTATCCCTTTGGTTTTATCGATTCATAGCGACACATTTTCATTCATTAATGGTTTATTCCTCTACATTTTCTATCTTTTAACAGATAATACTAGACTGACCAAAAAATGAGATAAAAAAAGAATCTAATGATATGACGTTGATATAATGTGTAAATTTAAATCTCAAGTGAGACAAAAAAACACTTCTATATCAGCGACGCATCATTTTCCGTCACTCATTTCTTTTCCAATAGGTGTCATAAAAAGACAAGAACTTGCATCTATTGTTCTCGCAGGTTAACCTATAATTGCAGGCATACCTCGCCAAAGCCTACAAATAAAAGAATATCAACTCCAAATTACTTGATAGGAAATTGTTTTAGAAACTTGACCTCATTGCTAAAAGATAAACAATCAAACGAGCATACGACAATCTCTTAGTATAAACCTTTCCTTTCCCACTTCTACATGCACATATACATATATAAATATGTTACAAGTAATCCGTATATAGTTTAGAAGAGTCTTGCTTTATGTTTTGGGGCTCTCATCCACAACAATATGCCCATATGAGAAAAGTGTTGGAGCTTCTTCTTCCTACACCATGTCTGAAAGAATTCATGTCATCGACATATAAGCAAACGATAAGAAATTGTCCCTTATTGAGCTAAAAGCGTACTTATGCTATCCTGCCTAGTGACTGGGAACAAAGTAGCTCTCAGTTTATATTGTGGCTCTTATCCACACCATGTTGATGATTTTGATCCTCTCTTGCTTGTTGAGCCAAGCTTCTGTTAGCTGCGTGGAGTCCTACAATTTCTCTTTTCCTGGTTTTGATCCCGGAAGTTGTGGAAGTGAAAGCAGTTTAATATGCATGGGGTCGGTTACGGTTGGCAATGGGAGCTTAAACCTCACACCGGACGATGAACAAGGCGTTGATAACAAGGTTGGCCGGGTTTTGTTCCGTCACCAGGTTCTTGCATGGCCCGCATCTTTTACCACCACCTTCACCATCAGGTTTGTGACTCGACAAACCAAATCTGGTGACGGAATGGCATTTATTTTAGCGCAGGACGATCAGCCGTCACCACCGGAAAGCTATGGCTCATTTCTTGGAATTCTTAATTCCTCAACTCAAGGTGAAAATTGTATGCTATTTCTAGGAGTAAACCACAGTATGTCCAAAACTTTGTTTGGAACATGTTTGTATTTACGCATGTAATTAATTTATGGATTTTTTTCTGATGCTTTTTGTTCAATATTTTTCTAGTTTATTTTCCAACTCGATCACTTTGGGGTTATTTGTCCTAGTAATTAAGTGCCTCTATGTTGTGTTCAGACTTAAGATGTCCAAGCTTTGATATTAGAACAACTGATAGTTAGGAGGATGATCAGCACAGACTTTTGACTCGAACCCTATGAACTCGAAGATACACTATTCAAAATAAACAATCTTTCTCTATCAGATCCCTCTGTTAAACTTGATCAGAAATATATCAAACTACCTGACACCTGATAAACAAAGAAGGCAGCCTAGCGCAAAAGACTTCTATCACAACGGGGCTTGTGGAAAGTACAAAGTTCTACCCACATATGCAAAAATCCAGTTTCCATGACTCGAACTTTTGACCTCTAATAATGCATCAACTTATCCGTTGATTATATATGGATAGGAATTATCTCTGAGTTTCTGATTTATTGTCTGGAGCCTGATTTTGGTTTACAAATACATTAACTAGTCAAATGCATATTGCAACCAACTACGGGCTCATGTTTTTTTTTGTTTTTTATTTTGTCTCCAAACACCAGTATACCATGTCAGATTAGTAATTCCACGATGTGGAATCTATGATTGCTCAGAAACTTAAACTTGGACATGCTGGACTCTAGAGAAACAGTGGTCTGGTTATTGGATTCATGCTTTGTTGATTATGTGTTTAATCTGCAAATATAGGTGGCATTCTTAAACAACTTGCAGTGGAGTTTGACAGTTACAAGAATGAAAATGAAGACAGCGGAAACCATATAGCAATCGACACAATAAGTGTATCAGACCCGGTTGCAGAAAAGAGTTTGAACAGCACCGGGATCGATTTGAAGAGCGGAAGAAACATCAAGGTAAAGATTGATTATGAAGGATGGAGCAAAATGCTCCAAATTTATGTGGCATATGCTGGTGACCCTCTTGTGAGTTTTCTCAGCAAGAAGATAATAATGAAGAAAACTGTTCCAAAATATGTTTATGTTGGTTTTACAGCCTCCACCGGTTTTCTCTCAGAGACCCATCAAGTTCTTGATTGGGATTTCACAGTGTATGAACTCCCAAAAAAGTCTCTCAAAGATGAAGTTGAGAAAAATAGAAAGATTTTACTGGTAGTTGTCATTCCAGTGGTTGTGGGGTTCTTGCTTATTGTAGCAATTGCTGCACCATTTGCTCTCAAAGCTAGAAGAAAGAAGAATCAAGGGAGGAAAGAGGATTTGGAAATGCTAACGAGGAGTGCAGCCAGTGCACCGACCATGTTTACTTACAGGCAGCTTTCAAAGGCTACTCGCAATTTTAGCAAAGAAAACCTATTGGGAGCTGGGGGATTTGGAAGTGTTTTCAAAGGGGTTATCGGTGATCCTCCCACAGCCATTGCTGTCAAGAAAATTAATGCAACATCAAAACAAGGTTTGTTCTACTACAATTCTGTTCTTGGATAATAGGCCACTTTGAAAGGTACTATTATATGATCTTCCATGATTATGTGAAACCTTTTCAGCAATACTAATCACGTGAATCAATTATCTATTTATAATGAAACAAGCATACATTAATCAAATTCTCTTGTTAGAATAATGCTATTATTCCATTTAGCTTCTTCCTAAATTGTTGGTATTGGCATATTGCTATAATTGTGGTGGTTTTGTATTCCACTATGATTTGCATAATTGCATGCAATCCAATATATAGCCCTTAACAATTTTAATTGCAAAGTGTAAATTTTTTAGGTGACCCTTTTCTTGGATATCTGACCTCAATCAGGAAACTTTGTAGTTTTTTGGGTGATAGGCACATTTTGTCATTGATGGTAGATAGCTGAACTTTTTCTCTTACTTTAGTTTCGTTTGCAATCTTAATCCATAGACGCAAGTTCTCGAACTGAACTACATAATCGTATTCAATAATTTTGTATTTTGTTTCCTTAAATCCGTGAAATTTTCAGCATTTGTAAATGCAATAAGACAACTTTCTTACCTCTATACCAGGTGAGAGAGAGTATTTGGCTGAAATATGTACCATTGGGCGCCTAAGGCACAAAAACTTGGTGCAACTCCAAGGTTGGTGCCATGAACGTGAGCAACTCCTCCTCGTCTACGAATACATGCCCAATGGCAGCCTCGATAACTTCATCGGCAAGCTCTTTCTCGACTGGAAAACCAGGTACAATGTACTCACCGGACTCGCCTCCGTGCTCGTATACCTCCATGAAGAATGTGGCCACCCTGTAGTCCACCGAGACGTGAAACCCAACAACGTGATGTTGGATTCAGACTTCAATGCCCATCTCGGTGACTTTGGCCTCGCAAGATTGCTCCAAAACGACGCTTCTGTCACCACCATGCTAGCAGGAACTCCGGGATACTTGGCTCCAGAAGTCAGCTACACCGGAAGGGCTACTCCGGAGGCCGACGTCTACAGCTTTGGAATGGTGGTGCTGGAGGTGGTTTGTGGGAGAAGATCAAAGGGCATAATGGAGGAGAACAGCTTAGTCGACTTCGTTTGGAACTTTTATCAAACAGGTAGAGTGCAAGATTGTGTGGAGCAGAAACTAGAAGGCAAATTCGATCAAGAACAAGCAAGAAGGACTTTGATTGTTGGGCTTGCGTGTTTGCATCCAGATTATACGTTACGACCCAGAATGAGAAAAGTAGTTCAGATTTTGATGAACCCAGAAGAGCCTCTAATGAGCTTGCCGGAATGTCGACCCAGTGCAGTGTGCATATGGCTGAACTCTTCTTCGGCTGCAACTACAACTGATTTTGGATCTGGAATTGGTCCTTTTGGAGGTTCCATGGATTCCTTCGCCGATGGAACGACGGTCACAAATGGCTCAGTGACAAGTTAATACAGAGCTTCTGCTTAAAGAATTACAATTAAAACTTACTTAGTGTGAATAACATTTTGAATTGTAATCAATTTTTTAATTTACAGCCTTAAATATTAATTTTTTTATTATATCTCTAATCACATAAAAACGTAATAAGGTGGTCTAAAACTAAACATTCGTTCATTGCTTTGTTGAGTAATTTTTTTACTATATATCTACAGTAATTTGTATGCAAGTTAGTCTTTAATATTATACATGGGATTTATTTACTTAATTTTTTTTTTAAACCGATCATATTGTAATTTTTTAATGTGATTGAGAGTGTAGTGTTCAAATTTTAATTTTTTATAAAGTAAAAATTATAAAAACAAGTGTCATTTGCTCTAAAACTTGTGACTAACTAAAAATTGATTCCATTAGAGCTCAATTAGGGATACTTTTTGATGCACAAAAAATAGCTTATACATGATGATACTTCAAACAAGTCTTACCTACATGATGATACTTCAAACAAGTCTTACCTGTGAGTTCAGGAAAGGAGGTCAGGAAAGATACGGAGAACTTAAAGAACCAGGGGTAGAGCTCCCCTTAGGGAGATTGTAGCAAAATTGACCAGAAAACAGCTGGATGACTGCGAAAATTGAGTCCAATGCATAAAACTCTCAACCAACCAAGATTCTTTCCTAAAATTAAGGAGAATTTCATGAATAACGGACAAAGATCTCGGCCGAAATCTCACAGAATAGGGAACAGCCTTATAAATACTATGTAACGCCTCATCGAGGGGAGAGGACCCTAGAAAAAAAATCCTAATTAGATCATGCATTGTACTGTAATATATTTGAGTAATCAATAGAGAAAAAGATGAGCAAGAGCCTCCATTAGAGAGTGGATTAGCCGAGCTCCAGTGTCGATGAACCACTATATTCTTACTGTTTAAATTTTCCTACCCTCTAAGAAACACTTCATCACTGTCATTATGAAGTTGACAGCCTAGATTCACCTTTGGTCCCACGCACTCTGTTCACCCTCGTTAGTCTGCACCATTAGTTTTGCGTCGTCTATAGGAACGACTGTTCCTGTTACAAATAAGCTGATCTCTTAGTGACTGATGATATCAACACGAAACATGAGCAGAAGTCAAACAAACCCACCTTGGATGCAGGATCAACAGGGAGCCACCAATGGCAACAGCTCAAGAATGTCCCAGAGACTGATCCTCCCATGGGAAATCCCCCCATGAATAATGAGATGGAGACCCTTCGCCTCGTCAATCAATGCTTGTTAAAGCAAAACGAATAGCTCTTACAGCGCTCACAGGAAGCACACCCGGCCCAAGAAGGTCAGAACAGTCCCCGCCACAGGGATCAACAACATCTTGGTCCATTTAGAGAAGACAACGAAGGAGGGGAGAACAGCCAGACCTTGGGGCAGGTTCCCTAATTACCCCCTAAGAATGGCCACAATGAAGAAGTACAAAGTCAAAACCATGAAGGTGAAAAGAATGATGTCTTCCCTTATCAGCAGGAGAGAAGGAACAATATTGGGAGCAACACATCAAGGGCATCCAACAGGAGCTCAGCCACATGAAGGAAGCGGTCAGAAGTAAAGCTCTAGTTACAATGGACGCCTTGGGGCAACAGACTGAATCTTCATTCACGCTTGAGGTGTTACATTTTTCCCTCCCCCCAAGGTTTAGGATGCCACAGATAGAGTCCTTTGATGGAACCAGGGACCCCATGGACCACCTCAACACTTATAAGAACCAGATAGAGTTGCACGGGTACCAAGATCCCATACGCTGTCGAGCCTTTGCCATCACTTTGAAGGGTTCATCCTTGGCGTGGTTTAACAGGCTCCCCCCGGTCTCAATCTCTTCTTTCAAAGAACTTTCCATTTCCTTCGTATCCCACTTCATAGAGGCTCAGACCTATAGAAAGCCAAGCTATCACCTTTTGAATGTGAAACAGGGACCTCAAGAAGACCTCAGGTCTTATGTCCAAAGATTTAATTCGGAGTCGTTAAAGGTGGATGTCCCAGACAAAAAGTTCGCCATCACTGCCTTCATAGCTGGTCTAGGGGTGCAATCTAAAGATTTGATATTCTCCATATCAAAAAATTCTCAAGCAAGCATGGCTGAGGTGCTTACCAAAGCAGAGAAATATATAAACGGTGAAGAAGCTATTCTTTCTAAGGTATGGAGCTCTTCCGCACATAGAGATAAGGGAAAGGAAGAGAAAAAGAGGAACCGAAGTCCTAGGAGAGAGAGGGAAAAAAATAGATCTCCAAAGAGAGAGATATTTCTCAGAAGAGATAAAGAGCGATCCCCAAAAAGAAAGGGGAACGTTAAGGACCGATTAGGACCCCCGCAGCCTGAATTACAGCCGAGGTATGCACCTCAGCAATATACCCCTTTCATTGCAACAGTGTCCCAGATCCTATACGAGGTGCAGAACCAGAAGTTCCTAAGGTGGCCTCCACGAATGAAGGCAGATCCAGCTAAAAGAGACCCTATGAAGTATTGCGAGTATCATAAGGATCATGGCCATCACACTGATGATTGCATTCAACTAAAGAAGAAGATCGAGTTCTTGATCCAGAGGGGGTAGTTGCGACAATTTGTTGCCCATGACAACCAAAACAGGGCTCCACCACCACCGACACCTTAACAGCAAGCCCCTGCACTGCACTAGCAACCTTTAGGAGAGATCAGAGTGATATCTGGAGGATTTTCTGGCGGTGGAGAATCCAGTGCAGCCAGGAAAGCACACCTGCGTAGGATCAGAGCTGGCGAAGTGCTGGAAATGCACACCGTGCACAAAATACCTCGACTGAGCACAACCATCACTTTTTTAGATTCAGACTTGAAAGGCTGCCAACATCCCCATGATGACCCGTTGGTGGTAAGGGCCATTGTGGCTAACCAAATAGTTCATCAAGTTCTAATTGACAATGGGAGCTCGGTCGACATCATTTTTACCTCTGTCTTTGACAGAATGGGCATAGGAAGGGAGAAGCTCGAGCCAATAAGTGTTCACTTAATGGGATTCTTAGGGGAGAGGGTGCTACCCTTGGGATCCATCTAAATCGTGCTCACTATGGGAGACCCTCCTTGCTAAGCCACCACCACTATGAAATTCCTAGTGGTTGACACCCTTTCTGCGTACAATATGCTACTTGGGAGACCATCCCTCAACGCAAAGAAGGCTATCCCCTCAACATTTCACTTGTTCATAAAATTTTCTACAAAAAATGGAGTTAAAAATGGTCCGAGGAGACCAGCGAATAGCCAGGGAGTGCTACATGGCCTCGGTGAAGCAGAAAGAGATTGAAAATATTCAGTGAATAGCCAGCGGATCAGGAGAAGACATCGTTTGTGACTGAACAGGGAACTTACTGCTACCAGGTCATGCCTTTTGGATTGAAGAATGCTGAAACCACCTATCAGGGCCTAGTGAATAGAATATTCCAGAAACAAATTGAGGCATCCATGGAGGTCTATATCGATGACATGTTGGTAAAATCACTGAAGGCAGAGTTGCACATCGAGCACCTAGTAGAATTGTTCCAAATCCTCAAGGAGTACAAGATGAAACTCAACCTTGTAAAGTGTGCCTTTATGGTATTAGTAGGGAAGTTTCTGGGATTCATAGTCAATAGTAGAGGAATCGAGGCTAACCTAGAAAAGGTTAAGGCAGTTCTAGATATGCGACCACTGTCCAACTTCAGGGAGATCCAACGCCTGACAGGAAGGATAGCCGCCTTGATTCGTTTTGTATCCAAATCAAGTGACAAGTGCCAACCTTTCTTTTAGGTCTTGAAGAAGGCGTTTTAGCGGGACACACCCGGTGTGAGGAAGTGTTCAAAGTACTGAAGGAGTACCTAAGCTCTTCTCTTGTCCTGGTAAGCCTCTTAGAAGGGGAAGTGCTTACTCTTTATTTTTCTGTCTCAAATTTCTTAACTAGCGCATCACTAGTTAGGGAGTGAGACAGAGCTCAACAACCAGTTTACTACTGTAACAGAGCTCTGAGAGGAACAACGGAGAGATATCCAAAGATGGAAAAGCTAGTTTTGGCCCTGGTGACTACAGTCAGGAGACTTAGACTATATATTCAGGCTCATACTATCGAGGTTTCAACATATCAGTCAATGAAGCAAGTGCTGCATAAACCAGAGTCTTCGGGAAGGCTAATTAAGTGGGCAATAAAACTCAACGAATTTGATATTAGGTATAAGCCAAGGACTGCAATCAAAGGGCAAATCTTGGCAGATTTCATTGCAAAATTCACCACAGTAACACCCGCAGAAGGTCTTGAAGAAGGCATTTCAGTGGGACACCCGGTGTGAGGAAGTGTTCAAAGCACTGAAGGAGTACCTAAGCTCTCCCTTGTCTTGGTAAGCCTCTTAGAAGGGAAGTGCTTACTCTTTATTTCTCTGTCTCGAATTTCTTAACCAGAGCAACACTAGTTAGGGAGCAAGACAGAGCTCAACAACCAGTTTACTACTGTAACAGAGCTTTGAGGGGGGCAGCGGAGAGATATCCAAAGATAGAAAATCTAGTTTTGGCTCTGGTGACTACAGCCAGGAGACTTAGACCATATTTTTAAGCTCATACTATCGAGATTTTAACAGATCAGCCAATGAAATAAGTGTTGCATAAACCAGAGTCTTCGGGAAGGCTAGTTAAGTGGGTAATATAACTCAGCGAATTTGATATTAGGTATAAGCCAAGGACTGCAATCAAAGGGCAAATCTTGGCAGATTTCATCGCAGTAACACCCGCGGAAGCCATACTACTAATACCTGACCTTCCTGTATGAAAACTTTCGGTAGACGGAGCTGCCAATGCCTAAGGAAGTGGAGCTGGATTGATCCTGACCTTTTCAGATAGAGTAGACGTGGAATACGCCCTCAAGTTCGGGTTTAAGGCTTCAAACAACAAGACCGAATATGAAGCTATCATTACTGGGCTCAATCTTGCTCATTCAATGGAGGCAGAGCAGCTGGAGATCGGCAGCGAATTCCAGCTTGTCGTGAAACAAATAAAGGAGTCATACGAGGCTAAGGATGAGAAAATGGTTCTCTACCTTAGAAAGGTACATGAATTGATCAAGAAGTTTATGCAAGTTAAGTTCAAGCACGTTCCTAGAGCCAAAAATTTGAGAGCAGACACTTTGGCAAGGTTGACAATAGTTTTGCAGGAGAATTTGGATAGGTTAATTCTAGTGGAGTATTTAGAAGAACCATCTGTATGCATTGAAGATGAAGAAAATCTGCCTGTGCAACCACCGCCGAGCTAGATGGACCCCATTAGAGGGTATCTTCAAAATGGGATTTTGCCGAAAGATTCCAAAGAAGCTGCAAAACTAAGGGTCAGGTCAGCCAAATTTTCTATTTTGCAAGAAAACCTGTACAAACGGGGATTTTCAACCTCTTTACTCAAATGTGTGGGAGATAAAGATGCTAATTACATACTCAGAGAGATCCATGAAGGAGTCTGCGACAATCACATCGGAGCTCGGGCCTTAACAGGAAAAGCATTGAGGTAGGGGTATTACTGGCCTACTATGCTCAAAGATGCTGCAGATTTGGTCAAGAGATGTAAAACTTGTCAAGTACATGCCAACATTCCCCACTGCCCACTAGAGCTCCTAACATCGGTGGTGAGCCCCTGACCTTTTCAACAATAAGGTTTAGATATACTTGGCCCCCTCTCTACAAGGGTTGAACAATGAAAGTTCGTCATTATTAGGGTGGACAACTTCACCAAATGGGCAGAGGTAGAGCCTTTGACAACACTTACGGAACAAAAAGTCCAAAATTTTGTCTGAAAGTCGATAATCTGCAGGTTTAGGATTCCAAGGGCAGTTGTTTCAGATAATGGAAATCAATTTGATAACCCTAAGTTCAAGAAGTTTTGTGCCAAGCTGGGGATAAAAAATTTCTTTTTGGCCCCAGCTTATCCCCAATCCAACAGGCAGGCAGAGGTCACCATTCGAACAATAAAGATCGCCCTGAAAACTAAGCTGGAAGCACTGAAAGAAAAATGGGTGGAACAGCTCCCTGAGGTGTTATGGGCTTACAGAACCACAACTAGGATTGCCACTCGGGAAACCACGTTTGTTTTGGCTTTTGGAACTGAAGCAGTGACTCCCGTGGAGATAGGGCTCCCATCCCCCAGAACTGAGTTTAGCGATGCAAGGCATAATGATGAGGCGCTGTTACTCAACCTCGATCTATTGGATGAGAAGAGAGACGAGGCCTTACAGTGCATAAAGCATTATCAGAGGAAGACAACCAAGTACTATGATAAGAAAGTAAAGTACAGAAGTTACAAGGTAGAGCATCTAGTGCTTAGAAAGCTACTGCTTGGAAGGAAGGACCCTTCCCATGGGAAAGTAGGCCTAAATTGGGAAGGTCCTTATATCATATCAAGGGTTATCAGGCTCGGGAACTATGAGCTGCCAACTGAGGAAGGAAAAATCCTGCCTTATTCTTGGAATACAGAACACCTTAAGAGATTTTTTCAGTAAGTTTTTCTATAATAGGGTCATTCTTTCAATCAAACTGAGAACTTTTGACCCTCCCTTGTATGTGCTTGCAAAAAACACTTCCAACACAAAGATGAGCTCTCTAGCTCATAAAACTGAGATGAACTCATCTCATAAAACCAAGATGAGCTTTTTAACTCATAAAACTGAGATGAGCTCTCCAACTCATAAAATTAATATGAGCTTTCCATCTCATAAAATAAAGATGAGCTCTTCGACTCATAGAATAAAGATGAGTCATATAGCTCATAAAATAAAAACAAGCTCCTCAGTTCATAAAAAGAACTCTATAGCTCACGATGAACTCTTCAATTCATAAAAAGAGCTTCGTAGCTCACGATGAACACTTCAGTTCTTAAAAAGAGCTCTATAGCTCATGATGAACTCTTCAGTTCATAAAAAGACCTTCGTAGCTCACGATGAATACTTCAAATCTTAAAAAGAGCTCTATAGCTCATGATGAATTTTTCAGTTCATAAAAAGAGCCTTGTAGCACATGATGAACTCTTCAGTTCATAAATAGAGCTCCATAGCTCACTATGAATAGTTCAGTTCATAAAAAGAGCTCTATAGCTCAGGATGAACTATTTGGTTCATAAAAAAAGCTCTATAGCTGACAGCTAACTCTACCAGTTCACCCAAAAGGGTCCAAAATCCCGAGAATAGAGACATATAACCAGATTCAAAATTACAAGTTCAAGAGTCCACAAAAGAATTAGAAACCATCAAATAAGAACAAAGACTCATATATCTAGCAGCAGTACGAAGGCAAAAAAGACTACAAGAGATATTCTTAGTCCTTATTCGCCCTTTAAGCTTCTCTAGAGCTCAACAACTTCCTCCTTCAGGCGGGTATTTTCTTCTTTTAGCTCATCCCTTTCCTTCTGGGCTTCTGTCAGAAGATTTACAAATTTCTGCCCAGATAAGGAGAACAATATTGTAGCCAGAGAAGATCCAGATGAGGAAGAGAAGTCACTGGCATGGCCACTTTTACGTTTTCCAAAGGAAGTACCAATAACCTCAACCTCATCAGATTCAGAAGGACAAGAGTTAGCAGAATCTAGATAAGAAACAAAGTTCATAGCGGCACCGGCAGCACTGAACATAAACAAGTTATCTGGCGTCACCAACTCAGAGTAGGGCACAAACTCAACCTTAATCATTTGATCAATTCACATCTCCTCTAACAGATCCAATTTAGGGGGACCTACCAACCAAATTAAATCCTACGATTAGGAGACTACATCAAAAGACCTGAACAAATACAGGTTGCTGAGATACTTACCTGAATAAGAATAGCTCCTCCAGGATCTGGGAACTTTGCACTCTCTGTAGTGCAACTCTATGTATCTCCAAGAATCTCCAGTAACATAAAAGAAGTGATTGACTCATCCCTCAGGAGGAGAAGGAAGGTCAAACACCAGACGCCGCAGCTTGAAGTGCTTCCACCGAAAATAGATAAAGCACGGGACCTCATATTCCTTGACGTCAAAAAAGTAGAAGAATTCTCCTACAATGAGAAACTTGTCATCATCATGCAAGCACCAAAACAGAAAGAAATTGATCATGATGGCCCACCCCTTGGGAGAGAGACGAGAAGGGCATAACCCACAATAAGCCAAGATGTAACCAACAGTGGGATGAATGGGGAGACACAACCCAATGTCCAAAACCCCCTCAAAGAAGCAAGTCTCCTCTCGAGGGAGATAATTGCAGGGCTCGTCAGAAGATGGGGCTCGCAAAGCTAGTTCCACTTCAAGAAAGAACTTCTTCTTTATCCCAACTAAGTCTGAGGATAACAATGACGAAGGCACTAAGTAACGGGTCTGCCACTCCCACTCAATTCCGCAAGAGCTTCATTCCCTGAACAGGGGGAGATTGGGATAGCCATTATAGTTGCAGGAAGGCAAAGAGGAGATGTAGGAAGAAGATAACAAAGATGAAAACCTTTTGGAGGGAATGAATGTCCACGGAATCAAGAAGTCAAGATATTAAGAGAATCAAGAAACATGCCGAACCCAAAGACAGCGGACCTTTGGGTTTCCAAATTAAGGCAGCGAATATGTTTAAGGAAGGCAACAAAATGTGCACAATACAAGAGGAGTTAATGATAGATTCTACCAATCATGGGGCCATTAAATAGCCAATGAAGGCTTGATACAGCCTTGGACAAGTCTAAGAGGTCAGATTCTTTCCTCGGGTATGACGGGGTTCAATAATTTAAATAGTTGGATTATATCCCAAAAAAGACTTCTCAAATTTCTTTGGGCTGACTAAAAGGGGAACTCTATTCTTGAGGCACAACAAGGCTTCGTGAGTATAAACAGCTGCTAGAACCATATCCCTAGTAAAGCTAGTAGATGCACTAGTCTTTACACCCAGCAACAAGGAGAAACCTTCTAAGAATGAAACTAGATTTCCAGGGGTCAATAAGCTCTGCAGACCCTAATGGAGTTCTAGGAGATTTGCACCAAGGGTTTTCAAGCTCCGGAGAAGTAAGAGCTTAATCAGGGGTATACACGGCAGCTCTGAGTCCCATTGCCTCAAGGAGATCTAAACGACTCCTCGAAGCAAGGGGGCAGGGGGAAAGAAGGAGAAAGAAGAACATAAACAGTTATGTAACTTAGCAAAAATGAGACAATAGACAAACCCTAAGAAAACAAGGGCTTCTTGGTAGAGGTTCGTACAAGGCTAGCATCTAAGAGCGCTCAGAGAAAGAGACTTCTTGTGGTGATGTTAGATTAGCAGAAGGAAATAATTGCCTCAATATTTCACCGATATTCCTCATCCACCTCAAGCATTTTTAGCACTTGGTGAGCCACAAAAAAAAAAAAAAGGCAGAACTCAACCCTTGACTGGGGAGGTAAGATGCCTTTCCAAAGAGGTCAACTCATATGGTTGTATGGACCTTCTGATACATCTCCTCAAAAAAACCTTATGTGGACCTCGGGTTAGACTTCCAGAAAGGCTCATATTCCAATAAAGTTCTCATGTATGCAACAACATGGCCTCCATGGATGTGCTTGTGATGGACCTCAACATCAAGTTACTTACTTTCTTTCTCAAATCTAGCAAACCTCTTGTCACTGTGAGGCATGTCAAGTCCACCATCCAATGCTCCCTTTGGGGTTGAGGTCTGCTTGTATCTCTGCATAAGTTTTCTGATCTTTGAGTTCTAAATGTGCGCCAGTATCATAATTATAACTCAAATAGGTTGAAAGAATGGTGTGCAGCTTTTCAAAATAAGGATTATATTTTAGAGCACGAAATCGGAGCTTACATTCAAAAATACTGGACATTGGCACCAGCATCACAACAACAGTTCATAAAAGATCATGAATCAGATGTACAAAAACAGAAGTTACGATCCAAGAATTTGAGTTGTTCAAAATAAAATCAGAAATTATAGCCTAAGATCGTAAGTTTATGAAAATGGAGTAAGTGAATGGTCTTGTAGATCAGCAGATGAAGTTTCAAAAACAGGAACGGAGCCCGACAACTTAGAAGATAAGGGCCCAGATGGCAGAGGAGCAGAATTCTTAGGGGTGCTAGTCCCAGGAGCCTCCACTCTAGCTGTTGGCGAATCTTGGGCAAGGGTCTCAGTCACGAGGTCAGTAGAGAGAGAAATATTAATAAGAGCAGCTGTAGGAGAGGACATTTCAGTGCCTTCTGGAGCCCAAACAGAGGCGACAGGAGCCAAGGGGTTATCATCACTCTCTGAGTCAGTCTCCTCCAACTCCTCCTCAATGGGGCTAGTACAGTTGAAGTCAAGGTCTAGATAGGCCTTCTCCGTTTTGCACTAAAGGGCCAATCATCCTAAGGCCCACTAGGGGGTGACATCATCCTTCAGCTCGGTTATTATGTCATCCCTCTCTCTAATAGTTGTCTTCTGCACCTCGAGCTCACCACATAAGCTCTCATTCGCCTCAATCTGGGTAACATACTCCTTTCTAAGGCTCTCGAGTGAGCTCCGAGCATCAAAGACTTTTTGGCTAACTTTGGTCCAGGCATTGGTTTTGAGTAGCAGCTCTTTCTTGGTCATCCTCTGCTCATCTCTGACCTTCTTCTCTCTTTCTTCAGCCCTATCCTTAGCAATATGAAGGCTTTCGTAGTCAGAGGCCTGCTTCTCTATTAGCTCCTCGAGCTTTTGCACTTGAGCTCTGAGGCTCTCATTGTCAAAGGTCAGCTCAGTAACTTTAAACTTGTGTGTCTTCAAAGCTTTGGTAGAGTCCTTTGAAAATCGGACCCTGTCCATCAAGTTCTTCAAATGGAGAACCATCTACGAACACAAAAGAAAACAGGTATAGATTAGCACAATTCAACCGTGCCGAGCTAAGAGCGAGTGTAAAAATACTTACAATGGCTGCTCCTTGGAGAGCTGAGCAGAAAGAGGCCTTAGGGGCCATGGTAGAGGCCCTTCGAATATCAGATTCAGGGAGAATGGATGAAATGACTCCAGCAGCCAACTCAGCGTTGTCGAAGAAAGAGTCTTCATCAGTATCCTGGTCCTCCCTCTTTTCGACTTTGGGACTCCAGAGAGGTAGTTGGGATGGTTGCTCACGTGGTCCAGGGGATGCAGAGTCTGACTGAATTCCAGTAATCATCCCTAAGGCTCCCTCAATCTCAGAAGAGGTGGAGGAAGCCAGCCTTGGCTTAGAAGCCTTTTTGGGGGCACATTGGGCCCCTTGACAAGGAGAAGGGGCCAGGGATTGAGATGAAGGAGTTTGTCCTCCTTTGCTCAAGGTAGGAGAAGAGGGCACTCCCAGTTTATGCACTTTAGCACTGCCAACGAGGCTGCCTCTAGAACTGGTCTCAGTCTTCCATTTGCCACTTTTCTTACTTTTCTTCAATAGGTCAACCTTAGCCTAGAGTTCCTCACGGGTAGATTTCATTATGGAGGAGCCTGGGAGATCTGAACCAAGTAAGTTAAACAGGAGAGAGAAAAAAGAAGGGAAGACAAGAGAACAAACTCAGAAAGTGTTATCTGTTATGTCTTCAGGTCTAACAACTGAGATGGGGAGTGGAGCTTATATCGATACCTCAAGAGGACTAAATCTCTGTGTTACTAAGACCAAGGGCTTAATAAGCTCGGAGTACTTCTATGGACTACACTTCTCAAATTTTCGCTTCACCCTTTTGTTCTTAGCACTGAGCTCAGGTCGAATGCCTGAAAAACAACACAAGGAGAACAAAGGTTAAAAAGACAACTCGATAATTCCCAAAACAAAGCTCAATCAGTTCAAGCAAGGACTCACCTAAGTTACCAAGGGCGGACCAAGTTCTAGGGATACCCAGAGTATCAGTTTTGTTAGCATGGTTGTACTCCCAGTTGGTGCCTCCAACGAAAAAGAATTGTTTCTTCCAACCCTTATGGGAGCTCGGGAGGTGAGTAATGATCTGCCTAGACGTGGTTCGCTTGGAGATATATAAGAAACCCTCTCATGAGGTGAGCTTGACATTAAAAAATCTACAAGCCAGGAAAGGCTAGGGACCCCGAGCTCATGTTTCTTAAATAAAACTAGAAGGCCCACCAGTACACCCCAGAAATTAGAGAAACGAAGGCTAGGGAAACCGACGTTGAAGTGTTGCAAAACACTCTTGATGAAGGGATGCATAGAGAAACGAAGGCCTTTCTCAAAAATGGCTACAAAGAAACAAACTTTCTTATGAACTTGGGTAACATATGAGGTTTATTTATCTGAACCCCAGGAGGAAAATTGTAATGAGCACTGAGAATTTTCATAAGAGTAGAGTCAACCTCACTGGGTCCTATGAGCTCAGCATGCCTAAAGGCAGCCCCTGTGCCTGCTGCGCTGTCAGAGACTCCTACCTCACTCATCTTGCCCTTACCTTTGTTAGGATTAGGGGGCACAAAAAAAGATGATGGGGGTGGTTCCTCAGTATTCTCCTCGGCATCGACAACGTCTACATCGGGGACATTGTCGATTTTCTCGCCCACATCTCCTAAATCAGTGTCCTCTTTGGCAGACCTTTCCCCCAAGAGAGAAGTAGATGAGCGAGTAGCTCTAGAAGGAGTAGACATAACTGGATAAGAGAAAGGTAAATTGAAAGAACGGTAGAGAGGAGGAATACTAATTAAGCACTCCCTAATAATCCTAGGGTCAACACAGTAGTTTCCAATAGCAAGGATTCGTATGATAGAAGACCAGTCCACGAAGTGGGGAAGAGGAGACAAACAGTAGTTTCGATTCCAAAAGTAAAAGAATCGAAAAGCCCAAAAATGCAATGGCCACCTCGAATTCAAGGGATCTAGAATGAAAAAAGGTGAAAAAGGGACAAAAGGGCATACCTAGTTACGAAAGAGCAACGAACAACAACTTAGAGCGAAATGGAAGAAAGGGGGCAATACGAATCTTCAAATCGAACCCACAAAACTTGATCTTGAACGAGGAGTCAAAGAACTCGAAACTAGAAAGCCAGGAAAGTACAAGAAGAAAGAAGCAGCAGAGAAGTTGAACGGTGGAAAAGGGCAGTTCAGATAACCGTTTAAGCATTTAAAGCCTGAGAGACGTGGGTTGGAACGTGTGCAGGAAACGAGAAAGCCATGATTGCTAAAACTGTCAAAAAGACCTCACTCATGTGCAAACCAAGGTCAGTCACGTGCAGATCTAACTCGATTTAAAAAATAGCTCAACCCTTGCCCAAGCCTGTTTGAACCAGGGGCTGGGGGCAACTGATGATACCTCAAAAAGTCCTACCTATGAGCTCAAGAAAGGAGGTCAGGTTAGGAAAGACACGGAGAACTCAGAGAATCGGGGTAGAGCTCCCCTTGGGGAGATCGTAGCAGAACCGACTAGGAAACAATTGGATGACTGCGAAAATTGAGCTCAATGCATAAAACTCTCAACCAACCAAGATTCTTTCCTAAAATCAAGGAGAATCCCATGAATAATGGGCAAAGATCTCGGCTGAGATCCCACAGAATAGAAAGCAGCCTTATAAATACTATGTAACGACTCATCGAAGAGAGAGGACCCTAGGAAAAAAACCCTAATTAGATCATGCATTGTACTGTAATACATTCGAGTAATCAATAGAGAAAAAGAGGAGGAAGAGTCTCTATTAGAGAGTGGATTACTATATTCAGTGTCGGTGAACTACTATATTCCTATTGTTTAAATTCTCCTACCCTCTAAGAAACACTTCATAACTGTCACTATGAAGTTGGCAGCCTAGATTCACCTTTTGTCCCACGCTCTCTGTTCACCCTGTTAGTCTACACCATCAATATAAAATCAATTAATGAATGAAGTAAAAAAAAACTCAACACAAGCAAACACAGAGATTAGATAGTTTTGTTTGGATGACCTACTCTGTTGGGAATGACGACGTTGGCTAGAAAATTTTATTACTCAAGAGTGTTAGTGTGTTGAAATGTGTATGTTGTCCTTTATGTGTGGGTGGGGTTTACGATTTATAGGGAAATACAGTCTTCATAGCGCCCCAGATCGGGTTTTGATGGAGGTGTCATCGCGAGAAGCCCTAATTAAGGTGTCATCCTTTGTGATGGGAGTGGGTGGCTCCGTGATGTTGGCATAACGAACGAGATGGTTAAGGCTTGCAATGTGTATTCTATTTTCTTTCCTAAGATGTAGATCTCATGTGCGTCACTAGTAGACTAAGTTTTCCAGCTTGGTTCTTATTGGCTTGTAATTTTGATTTGGGCACAACTGCACCTATGATCTAAGCCTAATATGTATTTTCTAAATTGGGTTTGTAATTTTGGACTGGGTCTGGTCTAGGCCAAACCCATCACTTTCGTCCATCAAGTTTAAATTATCGATGACAAAGTTAGATATGCTCTAAAATATTTAATGATCACATTTTATTGTAAGCATATCTTATTTAGTCATAATTTTTTGTCATCCACAAGTGTGTTGTGGTTTGCTTAAAGTTCTATTTAGAGAATTGACTTCCTCCTAGGGGGTGGAAACTTGGAAGGAGGCTAAAGGGGTTCGTTAGTCAAACCACTATACATCGTTTGTTGCATATCCTTCATTGTACGTATTTTTTGACACGTGTTTACTATGTACTAATTCATTCATGTATCATTATTCTCTTAGACTTGAATTTTTTAAAAATGGACATATAGCTAGATTGGTCGAGTCTTGTCAGTATATTGACATCATACTTGAATTACTTAGTTGGATCACGTTGAAGGGCACATACTAATGTTTGGAACACCTAGGAATTGAATTAAAATCGATTTGCATAAAAAATGAGTGTCTAAACATAAATAAGAGACTTACTGTTTTGGCCAAACGATCGGTTTTAAATCTGTCACACAAGCCTTAACTTGGTAGACCAATTTTCTACAAAACAAGTGTTCTACTTTGAATTTCACAGATCGTCCTCGAGCATCAATGCAACGAGGAATTCATCAAATGGAATATTTCAATATAAGTGAAGTTCTTGTTCTATTTCGTATCAAGTAGGAATTCTCTATTTAGCGAATCGATTTTTTGTTTAACTTAGCTCATGCTGCTTTTCTCTTAATTTTATATTCATAATTTGCAATAAATAAATATGCATTTAGAAAATATTAGATTTTATCCATATATATATATATATACACATACATAATATTTTTTTATAAATTTTGTCACATTTTTTGCTACATAAATTTTTGTATGTGCAATCCACATGGTACATTGTTAGCATTACACAAATAAAAGTGGGACTACATAGTAAAAACATTATTATTACATTGTTACATCATTTATTCTCTATTATTAATCTTATTTTTTTTGGTCCATCTAACATTAGTCGGCTCAAAATAAAAATACACAGTAACCATGTATAAAAAAAATAAGTAAAATTTACATTGAACTTTTTGGACTATGTCTCAAATTTACTTTCTGTAACATTGAGTCTCTCAAATTTATTAGAATTTATTTCACATTATTTCAAACTACAAGTTCGGTATATTTTGGGTCAAAATTGTCCAAATATATTGTAAAATAAACATTTAATATTTATAATTGTTCGACATATTTGGTTATAAAATGTCTAAATTGAATAAAATGTTAACTCAAAGGATAGTCCGTAGAAGACATACGAATAAACTATAAATTTAAATATCATGAATTTAAAATTTGATATTTCTATTGAGACAACGTTAGACGAGAAGAGATTTATCTCTCATGTATTTTCTAATATCGACATAAATAATGATCATTTGATCAAATCGACAAGAGAATTAATTAAAGTACTTTTTAAGTTACTCGCGCTTCCACAGAAATACCAAAAATATAAAAAAAATGAGTAAATTGTCACCCAAACCTAACTGGCCCATTAAACGAACTCAGTTTTTCTGACAAGTGGATGGTCCCATCAGCAGCCACGTTACCACTCCAAGCTTTTCTCTACACTTTTTTTCGTATTGCGTTTTCAGATTCAGAATTGGCGGTACGAAACATACAACCGACGTAGGCACCTACCGAGTCTCGAAGCTCCGTTTCAGTCCGAAATGAATGATCTGAATAACGACTCGACAGAATGAGAAGACTCTATTCTTTCCTCTATCTAGGGTTCATTCATCGAACCTCCAAATTTCACCTCAATTCGCTTCGCTTTTACTCTGATCGACCCAATCTTTCTTCCCCCAAGCGTCCAGGTTAGACTCTCTTTCCCTCTCTCTACACACACACAAATACTCACA
Source organism: Ilex paraguariensis (assembly GCA_963454935.2). Classification (NCBI taxonomy): domain Eukaryota; kingdom Viridiplantae; phylum Streptophyta; class Magnoliopsida; order Aquifoliales; family Aquifoliaceae; genus Ilex; species Ilex paraguariensis. Next base: position 105,484 of record CAUOFW020005336.1, read on the forward strand.
CACAATACACAACCATATGCTCGTATGTTTGTCTTTTCATGTTTTTGTTTTCTGAATTGAGCTTGGTTACATTGCATGGAATATGTATGTAGTTCTTGATGAATTGGCTGTTGGAGCTCCAAATTTTTTTTTTTGAGATAGTATGAGTTTCACTAAATTCCGATTGGTAATTTAGTTGCTCCCCCCCCACCTTTTTTTTTTCTAAGTTTGATTTCGTTTGTAACAAGATATCGTTTGATTTTATTGTTGTTTACGAATCTCTGCGACTTATTTGTGCCCCCATCATGGCCGGTTCGATGTAAATAGGGGCTCTATGCCGAAGCTTGGAATGGGGCCTTTTTAAAATTTATTATAAATATATATTATATGATTATTATTTTACTTAAAAATCATTCCTCTTGCTTTTTGAGATAGCGATCAAAGTTTAACATTTAAGTTTCGCTAATATGTCTTGTGCTAGGAAGTACGGATACTGACACGGTTGTCGTATCCAATATGACTTGGACACGGAGATACGACAAAGATAAAAAATATGGACCACGGGTACGGTAAGGAAGGATACGACTATTAAAATAATATAATATATTTTTTAAAATATTAATAGAGTTGTAATATATAAAAAATAAAACATATATTATAGCAATATTAATAATAAGGATTAGCAAGCATTATTTTTTTGATTAAAGTTGAAATAGATAAAATTAAATATCCACTATTTTTATCAAATATCATTTTATCTATTAACATTCAGAGTATATAAGTTACCTAACAAAAAATATATTAAAAAAAATAAATTTTTAATAGTTAAAAGTTGTTTTTCTAATAAAAAAATTCTTGGCCATATCCTGGACGTGTTTTAGACATATCCTTGTCGTGTCCTAGATGTGTCCTAGCTGTATCCGATTGAGTTCACTATTCAAGACATTTCTAGCCGTGTTAGACACATGTCTTGGTCGTATCCGTGTCGGACATGTGTCCGATAATGCCACGGCACCCCATGGGAAGTATTCGTGCTTCCTAGGTCTTGTGACACAGTTGATCGTAAGGAAGATTTTATAAATTTTAATTTTGAAAAATTTCTTTCGGCGGAGAGAGATGGCTAAGTATGGTTTTTTTAATTGGTATGAGAGAGTGAGAGAGAGTTTTTTACAAAGTTTGCTAAAAGCTAAAAATAGGTTGACTTTTGAGGTGACCATTGAAAGGATTTCTAAAAGTTAAAAACAGTAAAATATTGATTAAAAGGAGAAAGATGGTTGAACTTTTTTTAAGATATATATTTAATTGGACTTATATAGACTAAATTTTTGGGTCATATATAACATTACTTCCCAAGGACCATAACATTATTTGGTGCCTTTTTTTTGGGGGCCTTATGTAAACATTTAAGTTGTCTACCTATATTGGTTGACACCGTGCGCCACTTGAGTTGGAAGAGAACGGGAAAACTAGATGTTTTTTTATTTGTAATTGTAGGATACCTATATTGGTGTGGGTGGAACTTATGATCTACCAACGTAGCCTACCCTATTGTTAAACCTTGGCATGGATGGGATGGTTTTGAGCCTAAAAATGAAACTCACATAAAGGGAAACTGTATATCTATCTATATATATATATAACATTATAACACAAACAATTTAGAGGACCGGAGAGTTGAGATGCCTTTCCTCCTAATTTTCTAAATTTTTAAAATTTGGAATTTTTTAATTCAAAATCTAAGATCTCCAATCAACTTCTACCATGTGTCATTTGTAACCACCCTTCAACGTCTCCATAACTAACCATTAATTAATTAAATTTATTTAAAAATATATTTTTGTCGGCTAAAGTATTTTCTATAATTATTTATCTAACTTTTCAATTGATAGAGTGAAAAAAAAATAAAATAAAATAAAAAAAGATAAGAATTATAATCCCGTGCATCTCACGGGGTGGCCCGCTAGTATATCTATGTAATAAAATAGAACAGTTTTGGATGTATACACCCATAAAGCACATAAAAATCTCAAATTAGCCTAGATTCATCTGATGGTAAAAAATTACTTGCAAAATTTCACTTCCCCGTCCCATAATTCCTTTCTGGAAGGATTGTACATGAAAGGTCAAACTTGAATTTAAAAATTGCAGAATTTTTTGGATCTTAAGGAGGTTTGTTTGTATTTGGATTGAGGGGTGTGAAGTGGGCTCAATGTTACGAGGATTGTATATTGATTTGGTTCGTTGTATGACAGTCTTAGCTGGTATGCTGATTTGAGTCATGGTTCATTTTGCAACTTCAATATAGAATAATATATGCATATACATGCAGTTAATAAATATTTGTTTTATATTTCTGATAAATGTTGTCAAAATATACGTTTAAAGAACGTCAAAATAGAGGAATAACAAGTTAGAATTATGATTTGGGGTTGGGGTTGAGATTATGATCATGAATCAATTTGTGGTTTGAGTTATAACTTGGGGTCGGGACTTTGAGCGATTTGGATCGCGAACCCACTCCATTTTGGGTCGTGCAACCCTAGTTCGTGAGACGCTAGGGGTATCTACAATCCCGACTTTTATAAGTGGGATTCTGATAGTTTGTAAGATGACAGATTATATATCAGGAGGTAATATATATCACAAACTGTCATCAATTTGAATCCCATAATCTGTGAGTGGGAAACCTATTCCCTCCTTTCTCTCTTCTTTTTTCTGCTTAGGGAAATACTACCTTCTTGAGTTTCCCTGAAAAGAAGAGAGAGTAATGTCTACCATCTTTTGGTAAATTTAATGAATGAATATAAGGGCCAAAAGGAATTATTAGTACACTTAACATTAATGGACAAGTTATCATAATCAAGTCATGTATGGCTGTATGAAATCAGATCCAATATTGTCACTGTGCCATTTCAGCTCTGTAGTTATAGGTATACATAACTGTATTACATAATAACATAAATTTTTCTCCCCCAGGACCACTTACACATTATAGGAGTCTTGTTGAATGTGGGAAGCTACAACATGATCCTTTCCAGGAAAAGGTTGCTGTGGAACTTGAAAATTTGCTGGAGAGGTTGGAGCAATATGAGAATGAAATGGAAGAATACCATGTGGGAATATATCTGGGATTCTGTGAGACTATGACTACTCTAGGAATGCTACTCTTATGATTGTGCATCTTCTCTCTCCTTTTCTAGGTAAAGGTATCCAATTGGGAGGAGGATAGGGAGAATGAGCGGCGTAAGCTTCTGATGGAGGAAGCTGAGGTCAGACAGCAGGGAAACATACTGACATCAGTAAGCAAGCATCGAAATAGATTTATTGAAAGATGGATCTCCAGGTGAGGTGTACTGCCTCAAATATCTTTTTAATATGTTTTTGACGGCTGATAAATGATTGCTGCTTCATTAATAATTTCTTATGGTTGGGAAGAATATTATTGTTAAAGTTCTTATTGGTATTGGTGCAAGGACTTATGTACTTCAGGTTAAACAGTGTCAAGTTGTAAGAGTTCATATGAAACATTGTGTAAGGCTTTGCAAACGGTTTATTTTATCAAGTGATAAAAGCACATCATGCTATGTGGTACGAGATGCCTAATTTTCAAGGGATATCTGAATCCCATGAATGAAGTGACTCAAATTGGGAAATTATTTTCATCCATTATTGGCAGAATAGAGTGCTAATCATCGCTAGAATTATTTGATTATCGTATCTAATAGTACTTAATAGCTCATTCTTGAAGTGAAGTGACTTAATTTGTGTTCTCTACTCCAGTTTGATTATTTCTCATGGATGCCATTCTTCCCGTTAAAGTCCTATCATGCAATAATTGACGTTGGAAGATATTATTGCTTAGTTGCATCAGTTTCACTTTTGGTAAAACCTAAGCAGCAATACCACTACAACCAAAGCTGCTTTTTGTGCCTTCCCATACTACCACACTCTCCTGGCCTACTGCTCCCCAATAAAAAGGGAAAAAAAGATAAAAAATGTAAACTACCACTCTCTCCTAGCCTACTGCTCCCCAATAAAAAGGGAAAAGAAAGATAAAAAACATAAACTACCACTCTCTCCTAGCCTACTGCCCCCAGCATGGCCCCCTTGATAAATTTCTGTACTTTCAATTCAATCTTGTGGCACCACCACTAAATCATTACCTTGCTTCCCACCTCTACCAGACCTGCCTCCTAAATCCCTGTATAGCCTCACCATAACAACTTTAACCGCTATCTTCATTGTTGCAACTTGCAACTGTTTTGCCACGCGAAGTCAAAATCAGCAACATTGCCACCTCGTGAAACTGAACTGGCAGTGCTCTTATAATCTCATAGAATTTTAGTGTGGGCTATATATGTGTTTGGTTTGTATACATTGGTCAATTACATTGCCCAAGTTTATCTCTGACTATTTCACATTTGACCTTTGTCCAGAAGGTCCTAATATTCTACTCCTTTAGATAATCATCTGGATTATTGGAACACGTGTTTATGTTTTACTACTAACTGTTGACTGATTACTTTAAGAAAGCTTCTAACAAGGGCTTTGGTTTGTTATAAATCATGCATCTTTAGTCTACTAGATATGCCATTCAATCATTTTCCTTGTGCGGATGTGTTCTATTGATCGTGCAACTTAAATTCTGACATTAAATAGCTGCAATTTACCATCCAGATTTAAGTGCTTGTCCTCTTGGTTCTGGCTAGTATGACGTTGTTCTTTTCTCATAATGACCATATAAACAAGTAAAAAATAGATTCATATGTGTGAAGTCCATTAGTAGTAGATGCAAATCCACGTAGGCACCTTGTCAATAGGATCTTATTTTTTTTTGTTCTTCGCTTGCTATTTGTCTTGGTTCCCTTCTTTACTGATGGATCTCTGTTGACTTAGGAGAAAACCTGAAAATGTTGAACCAGGAGTGGGGAAGTGGGTTTCCTATCTTAATCGTGAGAAGAAGTTGGACTCGCTTGTTGGTCGCCGTCCCACTGCTCCTCCAGCCCCAAAAGGACTCTACCTGTTCGGGAGTGTGGGAAGTGGTTTGTTTCTGTATTTTTTTTCATTACTTGTGAGCAAAACAGTAGGATTGGATTTATTTTATATTCGATTATTTCGATATGAAGAGAATTGGTGATTGGTTCTTTTATGGCACCGCAAAGCTTCATTTCCTATAATCAGTTTTCTCATGTGGAAGATAGTTTATGTAAAGCAGGTTCTTGCATGTAGTTTTTCTTTTTTTCGTTGTTAATTTCCGCACTTCAAATCTTTTGAAGTTTATTTGTTTTTATATATAAAACTGAAAAAAATTGTCGATCCTGTAGGGAAGACAATGCTTATGGATATGTTTTATAGTGCCACTGAAGGGATTGTTAAACACCGAAGGAGGTTTCACTTTCATGAGGTAAATGTTTGGTTGTGCTTTGCCTAGTGTATAGGTGGTATTTTAGACAATGTTCACAAGTACAATATTTGTTTGGGTTATGAAAAGACATGCATTGTCTCATTGTGGTGTAATGTCAGATATTTTCCTCTCGTGTTTCTTCTGCATTTTGTTTCAAGAAAATTCAGGCTTGGTTTTCTTATTTTAACTATTATGGTGTCCAAGTGTTCTCTGGTAGTGCTGCAATTATAAATTCAATTCATCCAAATTTGATGACCTCCTCCTGATTTGGGGTATGTATTGGCATTATATTGGCAAGGTATGCTTGTCTAGCCCGAGTCAAAATATGATTTTATATTGTCAACATTGATTCAGAATTGATTTAGTTTGACATTATATTTCGTCTCTATTCCTCCAATGAACATAGTGCACAAATCTCCTGCCTGTAGTGGGAATTGGAGTGGTAAGTGGTATGCAACCTTACGCCCATTTTTGGAGAGGTTGATTCATGGCCTTGAACACTCGACGTATAGCTTGGGCAGATAAGCAGTTGCGTCTTGTTATAATCATTAATAGTATTGTACTAATATGCAGCCAGTAAGTGTTGAATCATTTGATTTGGGTTTTCTAAACTTTTGTGTTCAGCAACAATGTTGTTGTCAATTTTGGTCGAATTTCACCTTAATCTCCAAAAAAAGGGGAAGGACAGAAGGAAAAAAAAAACGATAGATTGTAGCTTTCAGCCTAAATTTTTTTGACACACTGTTGGAGTTTTTTCCATAGGTAGACTCTATGTGGTTTGCCTTCAAAGGAGTTGTTTACTTACCAAAACAAGTTGATGCTTAATACTGATAAAAAACCAACCTGGATCCTGGGGGAATGGAAACAGGGATAGGGATAGAGATGCATCCAATGGATTGTGTGGAATGTGCAAGTGTATCAGGTGAAGAAGAAACTTCTTTTGTTTCGGAATGGAGCTTGTCTGAGTTTAATGCGGTAGAGAGGATTAGGAACGCAGCTTCTTGGACTCCTCCAGATAATGAAGCATCTTTATCCATGCTTATTTACAGGAGCCATAATTTTGAAGGGATGATGATTCCATGTGTCGAGATTTCTGAATATGGCATGGGCTATATGATGAGGTCCGTGCGACCTTGGGGTGTCATTTGGCTATCAAGAGATAGATGCTTGGATCTCGTTTGCGATATATGGTAAAGGTGGAGGTCTGAGACAGGGGGAAGGGGAGTGATTGGAGAAATGGTAAAAGAAGGCAATGTGACTGTGGGCCAATAGAGATGCATTTTCCTAGGACTGTTTGTGGCTTTATGATTCAACGGAGGTGTAGGAATAATGGGAGGTTGGAAGTTGTGATACTCGTCTGGAGTTGAAGGGATCTATGAGACTTTGTTATCAGAGATTCTACGGGCAGGCTTTTTTCTTTTCACTAGGTTCTTTGGTCTGTAGGGAGTTTTAGGGTTTATTGTATTTAGCTTGTGTGGAAGCTTCTCCATTTTTTGGTTGTAAGTAGAGACATAGATTTCTGGGATTTGATGTAGAGGATGCATGGACATCATGTATGCATATATTGACAGGGAATTTGGACACCCATTTTGATGCGAACTTCTGTGTGGTGTCTATTTACTTTCAAACCTGCCGCCAATCACAATATTAGCAGATTTTATCAATGTGCTAACATCTCTCATTTCAATGCAATTTATCCTTATCTAACTTTCATTATCAGGCTATGCTTGTAATACATGAACTTATGCATAAAATATGGAAGAATCAAGTGCAGAAGAAGTCTCACCAGTCAAGCATTTCTAGCTGGATTATGAATCTTCCTTTTGATACAAAAGTGAAAGAATGGGTAGCTGCAGAAGAAAAATATATGCAAGAGGTACAGATGAAATATATTCTTCCAGCTGTGGCAGATAAGTTTCTTGTTGATCAACAGGGAGATCATGGAGGAGCTAGCATTTTATGCTTTGACGAAATACAGGTAGAATTGAATTTGTTGTAGGTGCTCGCTTTTGTTGACGATTGGACATCAAAAGTATAAAACTCTGTGTTGGCACATCATTGTTAGTCATATTCTTTTTGATGCATATACCGGCAATCTGGCTTTCCATTTAAACTAATACAAAAAAGCATGTAGACCTGGTTCAGTGTCGATGTGCATGTTGGGGATTTCACATTGTTGAAAGGCACCGTGCTGGAGTACTGTTCAAGTTTCTATTGTTTTATTGCATTCTCCATATTTCACTGGTGTGAGGATCTTTCAATGGTACTAGTTCAGCCTTTACGTTTAAACAAAATTTTCTCCCTTTTCAGACAAAACATACAGCATGGTGCAAAAATGAAAATAATAGAACACTTTTTTGGGTGGTTCATACTTGGAGGACCTATACGAGGAAAAATAGTTTATTATCATGTTTTTGCCTTTTGTTTTGAGTCAAGAAGCATAGCACGGATACGGGACATGGATATAACACGACACGGACACGTTGGGGATACGATAAATAATAAGTATTTTATATATAAAATATATTTATGTATAATCATGCGATAAAATAAAAATATTATCATGATAATCTTTTTATTCATCCTTTCCTTAATTCTAAAAATACAATATAAGATATGCCAATACATATTCAAATTTAACATTCATGATCCAACAATCAATGATTACTGCAACTTTTATTTTAAAAAATATTATACTTTGTAACACTAATTTTTATTAATTTCAAAGAGGCTTAATTTTGTAACCTTTTTTTTTTCACATTATTTTCATAATAAAAGTTTATTACATTTGTATATATGTTCGTATTTGAATTCAAAATGATGTTACATTCATGTTTTATATTTTTTTTGGGTCCCTCATTCATATCCAATGTTCAATATAGTGATTTTAACTCTTTTTGTATTATGAATTTGATTCATATATCTTTAAAATTACAAAAATAAACTTAATTATAAAGTTATTTGAAGAGTTCTCAAAAAAGTTTTACTAAAAAATCTCAAAACGTGTCCCGCAGTGTGTTGGCCACGTATCCCCAACGTGTCTTGAGCATTTCGGCTACATATTCTCGTGTCCTAAAAAAAATATAACAATAAAAAAGTCGGACAATTATTTTAGTGTGTCTAACATGTGTTCGTGTCTAACATCGACACTCTCGCCAAAATGAAGTGTCCATGCTTCCTAGGTTTTGATCCTCTAGGATTTAAAAAATTATTGTTTTGCCTTAACATGTCAAATGACGTGGAAATATTCAATGACTAATGCATGTTAATGCAATAAAAGAGAACGTCGACAAGGTAGACACAAGATCAAGCATCTGTCAATGCTGTTAATTTCATTACAGCACTGCCACTCAACTAGTGAAGCAATTTGAAGTTGAATGTAGTTGTGAATATGGGCAAGGCAAGATTATGAACATGCCCAAAATGCCTTGAGGTACTCTAAAACAAAAATAAGCCCTGCAAAATGGTGCATACATCCCCATAAGGATCTCCAAATATTTTGGAAGAAATTCTAGCTGAATTCGGCTTGTTAATACCCTTACTGGTACAGGTAACTGTCATATGAAGTTTTGAAGAATCAAAATGTGGATGCTTCGTGAGGTTTTAGCTACTGGCATGCTTATGAGTTATGCTTAGTGACTGATGACAAGGACTGCATTTTGAAGCTATCCTGAAAGAACTTGCTAAAAACAAAATAAAAATAAAAATTGGGTTTCTGAAAAAGAAGATAATATGGATATGAGCTCCATCCATGCTCTTGATGATGAATCAAAATTTATTATTGAGCTCTCTATCTTAAGGGATTACTTGTTATTAAAATCTACTCTCTGTTATATAGCATCATTCAATTTCTTTTTCTGTATTTAGAATGACAGTTCTAGATCAGCTTACCAGCCCAAAGTTCGGCCTTAACCTTGTGGAAGAGGATCTTTTCCTTATGTGATTGGGTTGTTCCTGTTCCTCATCATTTTATTCTCTTGAATTAAATGGTTAGCTTCAGTTCACTTTGGATGAAGTATTCACATCTAATTTTATTCTAAATTCTAGACGCATTCTATTACAGACGGTAGATGTGTTTGCTGTTGTGGCCTTATCCGGGATTGTAAGCAGATTGTTAAGTACTGGAACTGTTCTTGTGGCCACCAGTAATCGGGCACCAATGGACTTGAATCAGGTATGTTCTCAACTGAATTCTTTGAAGACCATGACTTCATGACCTATATACTGCTCTAATACATGATGTCACTTATTCTTCCATAAGTTTCAGAGTTTCCACATTTTCTTCCCTGGTAAACTACATATTGTTCTTGGGTATTCTCTAGATTTTTCTTCATCTATTACCATATTTTGCAAAAGATTACATGCATACGGGGTGTACAGTTAAATTGTTGTAGACTAAATTAAGTTTTTTTTATGTCTCTGCTGATTCAGGATGGTATGCAGCGTGAGATCTTTCTGCAGTTAGTAGCTAAATTGGAGGAGCACTGCAAAAATGTTCTGATTGGAAGTGAAATTGATTATCGACGTCTTATAGCCCAAAGATCTTTAGACCAGGTGAGAATTAGAGCAACCTCAATTATTGTTTTTATTGCCTGTCAATTACAACTGTCTCGATGATTGTATATACACATGCATGTATGACATGACCTGCTCACAAAATATGACTGCATGCAATTACCTCATCTTTTTATTTTTTACAATTTTTAGTTAAACGACTGCCTATACTGAAATAACTTTAAAGAACATCATCCATCCTATTGGTTTTAGTCTTGTTAATTTTCATAGCTGAAAAAACATGTTCCTTTGTAGCCATTAAACAGGTAAGATTAATGCAGTAGAAATGAATCTATCTGTAAGACGATAAATTGTTGATTCATCTTTTTACCAAGACTTGGTGCAACACAAAAATTGGTGTCAACTTTTCAAACTAAACATGTTTAAGAATATCAAGCTCATAGTTTTGCAACTGGGATTTAATCAAGCTGATGGTTTTGCACGTACCCATCATGCTCTTGTTGTCAGTTATGTTGCTGCATCTCAGTTCTCACAAATGCATTGATTTCCAATCTTAGTTACTGCATTTTCACCATCTATTTCAGTGTCGTTATTGCTATGGTAATCTATTGGAAAGTAGGGTATTTCTGCACTTTTTTCCGTATATCCAAAAAATATCTTTGGAGCCAATAATTCTGTATGGAGATACAGAATTCAGAGTTCACTGCAAATTTTTATTTGTGCTTTAGCAGTTTAGTTTGTGTTCCTATTGGCTGCAAAATTTATGTAGGATATCTGCAGGTTCACTACTTCTGGCCTCTGGATAAGGGTGCAATCCGGGAATTTGAGAAAATGTGGGACGAGATTTTGAGACAATCAGGTGGAAGGGTCACCTCTAAAACTATCCCAGTGATGTTTGGAAGGTATCTTTTAGAACTTCAGTCCGCTACCCCCGGAGTGCACTTGATCTAGCTTCATGATATATTTTTCTGTTTTGAATCAGAACATTGGAAGTTCCTGAAAGCTGTAACGGGGTGGCACGGTTCTCATTTGAGTATTTATGTGGTCAACCGGTACTGTTCTTGGCTTTGGCTGATTGTTTAATTTTGTCTTTAGGTTTTATCATCGCAAGTGGTGAGGTTGCTCCGACCAGGGCGTCAAGAGTTTGAGTCGCGAAAACAACCTCTCCACATGCGGGGGTAATATGCTGCCCACATCTGATCCGTTTGAGACCTTGCAGTATCGGGAGCCTCGTGGACTGGGCCATTTTTTTATATTGAGCTGTATACATATACCGAAACAGCCGATTCCTATCCTTACCAATTTAAGCTCTTGATCTTCTAGAATCCTTTTGAACTCCTTTCTCCGGTTTAGTTTATGAGTTTCCTAAAACCATTTACTTATCAATCAGTCATAGTGATCTGAATTGGAACAAGATCGCCGGTTTGGTTTATGACTTCTCTTGAGCCATTTGATCCTTTAAAACCATCAATATAGTATCCTTGAGTTGGAACAAATTAATAGCACATCAAAAATAACCAAAAATGAAAAGCGAAAAAGAGTGAGTATATGAGAATCAAGTTAGTTGAAGGATAAAATTGATATTAGGGTTTATGAGGGAGAAAAGAAGGGAGGAAGAGAGAGAAAGAGATTGAGGGGAATAATTAGTTGTGTTCGCTATGTTGTCCTACACTCTCTTATATATAGTAAACCGATATTATAGAAATTATAATATTACCCAACACTACTAATAATATACATAAGAACTCTAACAAAGTTAAACTCTAGTTCGTCAAAATAAAATAGGGCCCATGTCCTTATATACCAAATTTGCCTAATGTTAAATCCAGCTTTAGAGTATCTCCCATAGTTGCGGTCAAAACTCCAAAAGATTAACTCAACTTAACACCCATAGCTACAGTTGAAACTTAAAAGGTTAACTAAACTTGATTTGACGGAAGCTTTTGGACCTAGGGAAAATGACTCTATAAGCCTTCGCGCAAGCAAGTGCAAGAGAAAGTAAGCAAATGAAAGGAGGTATTTAAGCCCGAGTACAAGAAGCAAATATTCGTAGACTCAATAAGTCGCTTATAGAATGCCGACTACTTGGTGAAAACTTTCCACTTAATAAGGGAAGGGGGAAGAAAGCGAAGCTTAGCGAGCCTTATAAGATCGTCCACTACCTATAAGCCGCTGGTGGAGAAAGCTATTTGAGCTTCCCTTCATTTGCTTCGTGGGAGCCGCACAACATGTAGCTGGAAGTCAGAGGTGCCTAACTCTTCACTCTGAGGGACTGTAGATCAGAGAACGGCTTCTAAACCACCCTATTCATCCAAAAGAGAAGGGAAGGGGCCCATGTATTTGCATGACCCCTGCAGATTGAACCCAATCTACACCCGGAGCCAATCCCTTAGCTGTCCTGCCAACACGCCGCAGAACGGGAGCTGGTGGGGAACCTTTTCTTAACTCAACTTGACACCCATAGTTGCAGTTGAAACTTCAAAGGTCAACTTGACAAGTTTCATGCTTACGAGTTTTCGTCAAGTGAACACTCTACGCTACCCCCTTCCCCACCCAACAAAAAAAACCTCTCTTCTTGGGTAGCTTGTGGGATTAAAAAACTCATATGCCTTTCTCCATGAATCACATAGAATAACAGATATAATAAAAAATTTAAATTATTTCTCATGTTTTTGCTTGAGTTTGTTTTATTGTTGCTACTGTACTTTTCTTTTCTCATTATATTTTAATGCTAAACATCTTCAGGTTGGGGCAGCAGATTATATTGCAGTGGCTAAAAACTATCACACAGTCTTTATCTCACACATTCCTGCAATGAGCATGCGCATTCGTGACAAGGTACTGTACTGCTTTTACTACTTCCAATATCTAGCCAAATATGTCAATATGGATTATGGACTTAAATAGGAATTGTCGTTAAGGGGGATCCTATTAAAATGTGATATGCATTAACAAGTCGATTGACCATCCAACATGAAGTGCTGTCTCTTTGTTCTGGACTATATTTATTGGTACCATTTTGCCTAGGTGATCTTGGTTTTGGTGCTGAACATGGTCTCATTGTAATTATAGTGAAGCCAAGATGAATTCAATCAATGGTTCAAGGCCGTGCCATCGACTGGAAAGGCCCTGAGATGTAACGGTTGCGGTGTGCCAGAACTGTTTCGGCTGGTACGACTTAAAAAAAAGTTGAGTATGACGAGAGATTTAGGTCATATCATGGTGTCGTGGAATAATATCGGCCGATTCTATAATGGTAACTCGGAGACAAGTTGGGCGAATCGGTCGAGTCATGCATGACTCGTAGTTTTTATGTAATCTGAAATAGTATTGGATCGGACGGTGCCAATGCTTATATGACTTGGGCAACTCATATTGCTATTGGCCGATACTCCGGGGCAGAGCTAGAATTTAATTTTACAGGGGGCAAAGCATGAATAAAAAATTTATCAACTAATATGTAAAATTTATAAATATAAGCAAGAGAATTATATTATGAATTATAAATAAATTACTAGATAACAACTTCAAGCATTTATGTTATCTCGCACTTAAGTGATAGAAAACGTAAATAAACTTTCCCCACTACGTGCTCCATGCCACATGGATCTGCCTTCTCCAGGCAGTTTTAGTAAAGCTATATCCTTGGCTATAAAGCAGTCAAATCTGTCTTACTTATTAATGTCTCAAGCATTGTTCTTGATGGTATATTTTGATGTAGGATTAGAGAGATATGGCTCATCTGAGGGAATGTAAGGTTCGGAGAGAGAGAAAAAAGAGTAGAAGATGGAGAATGAAGAAATGGCATGAACAAGAAGTATAGACAGGAGAGATAGAAAGCTGTTAGAGAGAATTTTCCATTAGAAAAATATTTAATTTCCTAAGCTAATACAATAAAATAACCTACATTTAAATTCCTAAAACTTGTTTTCAACATGCTATCCATTTCCTTTGAACCAAATCTCCTGATTGAGAAAAACTCACCTCCAGAGAGTTAGGCCGGTGGTGCTGCTGTAAAAAAATTGGGCCAGGACATTCAAACGTTAACTGTAACAACCCAAATAGCATCAAAAAATTCTGCCATATGAGAGAGTAACACTAGGAGCCATCAATCGAGTATCATCTTTCTCACTGATATATTCGATTTGAATTATGCTATAAGTTAGAAGTGACGAAAGCTTTAGAATGTGTGCTCGAGAAGTAGGAAGTCCACATGACCAAGTAGGAGGTGCCTTGATAATGTAGGATGCAGTCCACACACAAAATTAAACTAATATTCAGATCCAGTTGTAAATTTATTAATTATGCATTAGCATAATCGTGAGCCATTCCTTGATTTTCTAGCTCAACAAACTTACTCTTAATTTTTAATGATAATGTGTGGGGCATTTCAGGCACGGAGGTTCATCACGCTTGTGGATGAATTATACAATCATCATTGTTGCCTGTATTGTTCTGCAGCTTCTTCTATTGATGATTTATTTCAGGGAACTGAAGAGGGAACCCTTTTTGATTTGGAGAGGCAAGTTCTTTGTTTGGTTTTCCATTCTCTTCAAGAGCTCTTGATATTCTGGCTATTACTTGCGGTGTACTGAGTGATTACTCTCTCTCTCTCTCTGTTTTGGCGTTTGGACTAGTGACATGATAACTTATAGCTTTATTACAACAGACGACTTTCTTCCATAGTAGAATTTACGGAGGTACAATTGTGGTGCTTTTGTATTAGTTTTGGTGGAAGAGTGCTACAAAACATCTAAATGTTCAAATAACATGTCAGAGGATGATCCCTTGATTTTCACCAAACGCTCACAATAGGCCACATCACCATCTCATATGATGCTACTTATGTGCCTAATTGAGTAATATAGCCTTGGAATCACCAATTAGCCATCTCAACCTGTTAAGTTTCTCTTTCTTTGTGAAACAACAAACTTCGCCAAGCGGCTTAAATGGCAGGTTGGGCATAGCCCCCAGTTGATTGCAGATAACTCTCATTTTTGGTGGAATCAAATTTGCGTATTCCACCTATTTTGATTGAATGAGTCTTAAATTTTTTTCTACTTCATCCTTATCCTGATTTCGACTTCCACCGTTAACATCTGTCATCCCTGTCTATTCTGTTTATGAATTGGGCTTATTAGGTGACATCCTAAGATGAATCCCAACTTGATATGAATAAAGGTTGAAGAATAAAAAAACCTCCTGGTGTATTCCTATGCCGTATGATTCACTGAATCTTTTTTAGGGGGGTATAGATTTCATAGTTAGATATCAAGAGAAGATGATCTTCAAAACTTTCTAGATAGTAAGTTTTTACTTTGACTACAGTGCTTCCCTGCCTTCAAACCTTTAAAGAGTTTACAATCGAAGGACTTAAGCTATATCTGCTACAATCTGTTATCTTAAGAAAAACCATACCCTTAATTTGTGTTCTTTACTCGTTCTATTGAATTGTGCGTATAACTATTTTTTGTTACTTTGCATTTAACTGGTCACTGATGCATATCAAAATTTATGTATAAGTACCAATCTTCATTGGTAGATCCTTAGATATTTAAGACAATTTGATTCCTTAGTTGATAGTGATTATTAAAATATATGTTCTCTTCTCTTCCATATCTGCTAGAAATACTTCACAATGTGACTCACGTAAGGAAAAATTATAAAAGAATAATTTTTTTTGGTTTATTCTCTGTATTCCCTATCCTAATTATGTTTGAATTTGAATGATATATTATTTTTATTCTTGGAATGTAACGTACAACTCTACACAAATGCCAAACTACTATCATGAGCTTCATTTTTTCTGTGTTTTTAAACAATTAATTGAAGCAGCTCATTCATTAAACAATAAGAACAAAGATGACAGTGCGAACAACTAGGCAATGACAACAAGAAGAGTAATGATAAAAGCAACTTTCAGCCATAACTATTGACGGATTTCAGAGCACTCTTTAACATTGCACGTTTCTATTTAATTGTTTGGTAAGCTTATAGCCAGTGACTAATTAAAATATAATGATGTTTTAGTAATGGCTTGTTATATACAATGCGTACCTGTGATTCCTTCCGAGAAAGCTGAGCTATGAAGGTTACTTAGTTTTGCTTAGGTGTCTTGTTTGATCACTGCGTTGAATTCTAGTTCTTGAAACGAATTTATATTGTGCATCAGCCATGGCTGTAAGTGACTATGAAAACCTTGGGTTTTAGTCATTACCTTGTTCTTCAATCTTAATATCCAGTTTCTACTTTGCAATGATTTTCAGTGATGACACACAATTGACTTGGTTCTGATTTTACATTATTACACAATTGAGAAGAGTATATGGTACAATCATGAAGGTTGGAGGTCATACCAATTAACTGATGTTTGTATTTGATCCTATGTGACCAAAAATATTTGAAGGAAGCCTAATATATATGGGCCTTAACTAATTACTATGTTTCTAGGTGACTGTATTTTTCATGTTACTTTAAAAAAGGGACTCTTTGCTGTCAATTGGAAATAAAACCAGAACATTCATGCAACTTGTTATGTGTCTGAAACTTTTTATGGTATTTCTTAGCCATTGTAAAGTGAGTTGAATATACCTTTTTTAAGCATTGTAGTAGAAGATTCTTGAATACAAGTAAAGCACAAGAAGTTTCACTTTCTATCAGCTTTTCTGTGGTTAAAATTTGGGGGCCTTAGTTAAAAGGATTTACAATAAAGTGGGTGCATGTGCTGTACTTTTCCAGTTTCCAATTTGAAACGGAGGCTGAAGGTGGGAAACTTCGTCGAAATGTGTTAGCAGAAGGCAATGTGGGTGCAGGAGGTTCACCTGCGGGTATCATTTCCCTGCTATCTGGTCAAGAGGAGATGTTTGCCTTTCGTCGAGCTGTAAGTGGTTTTCCGTGTCTGCAAAGCATAATTATCTTCTTGTCGCTCTCTCTCTCTCTCTCTCTCTCTCTCTCTCACACACACACACACACACACACACACACATATTCAATGAAAAGAAAATAAGAATTAGCTATGGAAACATGGTTTCATGTACTTATAACTTCAAGATGATTATTGTGGCTTGGTTTAACATGAGGACTTCAGTTCAGTGTATTTTAGTTTTCTTGTATTTATGAAATTTCTGATTCTTGCTTTCCCAGTGTAGCTTTATGTTGTTTATTTTTTCCACTAAATCACTAAGCAGAGTGATGGTTATAGTTTTCTACGATTGTTGAGTTCATTATTGCAGCAAACTGAAGGTGGTTTTTTTTGGGGGGTAAATATAAGTATAACAACTATCTGAGGCTTCTTTAACTTGTTTTCCCCCATAATGCTGTTCTGTAGTAGAATCCGTGGTATACCAGGTCCAACAATTTGGATTGGGCAATAGTGAACCTTAATTATGGATCAAAGAAATGATGATTGCTTGCATTTGCATCTTTACATGTTTCTCTGTTTTACCTTTTTTTGAAGTTCCTGTATGGTTGAAGTGTTAGAATTACAGCAGTCTTGATATTCTACATAGTCTCTTCTGGTAATGGTTCTGATAGAAGCTTTTGAATTGTTCTGTGATGATACAACATAACTTTAGGGATGCACCATAAGGGATGAGGTGAGATTCCTTAGGGGTTCTCCTCTTCCTTCGATGTCTCCTCTCCTCTCTAGTTTTTTTTTATTATTATCTGCATTTCTGATAACAATCAGCTCACAAGTTTCTTCGTTTTACTTCGTAAGGTCTAATTTAATATCCAAAACTCCACGCTGCGAAGAGCTTACCTATAGTAACCCAATCCCATCCTTTTTGGCCTCCAAAAATAAACCAAAAATAAAAGGGGCGTCCTAGTCCACGAGGCTCCAACTGCTTGGGGTTTCTAGCAGATAATTTACTAGTTCCAACATTACTTTTAACTTGGTCCAAAAAAACATTACTTTTAACTGAAACAAATTTCAAGCTTTTTCTTCGTAGTTAGTTAAGTGCTTGCATGGCATCCTAAGTGAGAAGAGGGGTCAGGGGTTCAAGAATCAAAACTCAATGCTAGCAATAAGAAAACAACAAATCTACTGGATGTGACACATGAACCACATTGCATAATCAGATTAAAAATAAAAGCTGCATAATCTCTATCTTGTAATGGATCCCACAATTTTGAGCTGAATGTTGTGCTAAACTCTTATATCGAATAAATTGCATTTATTTCAATAAACTACAGATGAACATTTAAGCATCGAAATTGGAACTAATGTCTTCAAATTGTGTTTCTCTTTAGGTCTCGCGTTTGATTGAAATGCAAACACCATTGTACCTTGAAGGAGTCCATCATCTTCATCCCTATTACCATATGCAGCATCATGAAGAATTTCAAGATGATAGTGCAACTGCATCATAACCTTAGTAAGCCCCCTTGAGAAGCAAATTTGTTCTATGTATGCCATACCTACTTTACACATTCACGATATTGATTCCTCACTTCTCTGGTAGACATTTGGTCATTTATCTTGTATGTCAACTTTCTATCATTGTATTTTCTTAAACGGATATATCAATAAAATGATTCTTTTTCGTGTTATGTTTTAGAGAGATTATTTCTAAGACAAATGATTACTATTTGCTTGATTGTTGTCATTTGAATACGCGTGTATGTCATTACCGGTTCGGAAGTGGGAAGATTTGTTACTATAAACCTAGAGGTATTACTTTGGAGGTTGTAACTAGTTGCGCTATGGTTTGCGGGTGATTGAATTACATTATAATCACGAGTCAAGGGTACATAAAATTATTACCTATATTTGACTTTACACCCTCAATTATAAATTTTTTTACATTTTACCATAAAATATTAATTTTGTTTCATATCACTCTAATAGATAGTAATGAGTGGTCTATACTATGTACATGTATAGTCCAAAATTAAGAAAAATACCCTTCTATGACTGTCTTTTTTAAGTTCTAAATTTTATTTCTTTGACTGATTTTTTTTTTTCTTCCAAACAACCATTTGGTTGTAAAAAAAAGTAAAATGAAGTGGTACTAGGTTTTTAGTGGAAAGCTCTTTGGGGTTTCTCTCCATTATTTGACAGAGTTTTAAGTTTGTCGTTATCTATTAGAGTAATACGAAACAAAATTGATACTTTAGGGTACAATGTAAGAAATTTTATAATTGAGGGTATAAAATAAAACAAAATTAATAATTTGAGAGGATGAAGTGTAATTTATTTTTTCATTTAACCTTAACATTCACTTTTTACCCATTTCTATATTTTTTTTAAAATAGATTTTTTACAGCCAGATTGTGTTTACAAGCAACAAATCAAAATTGAGGAATATATATAAATTTATTGAAAATTTTTAACATTGATTTATGTGTTTGTATAACTTTTCAATTTTGATTGACGGGTTTGTAAAGAATTTAATCCTGTTTTTTATAATTACGCACATGGATAATTATGTCTAAAACCAACAAGTCGTCTATAATGAGCGAATAAATTCTAACAAGGATACTGAGCTCCAGATCAAGATGGAAAATTTGGTGAGAGCATTAAAGAGTAGCTGAGGAAAATCAGGGATGCGTGTGAAGGCGAAGAGAATCGTCGGTGACAGCAATGGAGCTAGTGTGTACCATGACCTATAATAAAAGGGGTTAATTGTAAATTATAGTCTGAAAGATAGTTTGAATTTTAATTTATATTTTTAAAGATAAAAAATTTTAATTTATACCCTTAAAAATAAAAATCTGTATCAATGTGCATCTCTAAAGATAAAAAATTTAATTTTTATCCTAAAAGATAGAAATTTGAATCAATATGGACCCCTAAAGATAAAAAATCTTAATTTACACTCCCAAAATAGAAATTTATATCAATGTGCATCTAAAACTAAATTAATAAATTATACCTAAATTCTCTCATGTTGTCACTTAATTATTTGGACCATTTCACGTTTAGAATATTATTCCCACATTTCATGGCGTTTGTGCACATATAACACATAACACTTTTTCGTTGATGTATGTTAATATAACCGTTAAAAAATATGATTTTATCCTAATAAAAAATTATAATTTCATATTACTCTTTATTTTGTGGATTCGATATACTTTAAAGTTTGAAATTAAGCTTATTATTTGAATATCCAATAGAATGTAGATACTTATATGATAGTTTTTATATCCAATGCAATATATCACTCAATGTGCAATTCTTTATTCTATTAGACATTCAAATGATAAGTTTGATTTTGAATTTTAGAGTATATTGGACCCATAAAATAAATGGTAATATGAAATTATAATTTTTTATTAGGATAAAATTATATTTTTTAACGGTTATATTAACAGAAATCAATAAAATGGGGTTACGTGTTACATATGCACAAACGTCATGAGATGTAGAAGTAATATTCTAAATATGAAAAAGTTCAAATGATTAAGTGACAAACATAAGGAATCTATGTATAATTTATTAATTTAGTTTTAAGTGCACATTGATATAAATTTCTATTTTTGAGGGTATAAATTAAGATTTTTTATTTTTGGGGGTACATATTGATACAAATTTATATCTTTAAGGGTGTAAATTGAGATTTTTGATCTATGGGGGTACATATTGATACAAATTTCTATCTTTGGGGGTATAAATTAAAATTTTTGATCTTTAAAGATATAAATTGATATTCGAATAATTTTTTAGGGTGGAATTTATAATTAATCCCAATAAAAGTAAATAAATTCCGCACCACGTTTTCCTCATGGACACTACTGTCCCCTGTCAAGCAAACATTGACAAAAATGGGCAACAGAGATCTGTCAGTTCACCTTTAAAATTTTGTTAAAGTATAATGTCACGTGACCTAAAAATTAAAACTTAAATATATATATCATTTTTCAGAAAACTATAAGAATAGTAGATCCGGAAAAAATTAACGAAACTCATTGATGTATGGAATAATATACATTTGAATTGTAATATTTTAAATTTTATTTAAATTTTGTAGTATTACTTTTTATTGAATGGATGGGTGAATTTATAGTTTATACTTTATAGGGAATTATCCGCGATACAATGAGAGGTATGAATTTGTATCTCATTATTTTTTATTATCTCTTTTACTATCTTGTCATCTCTTTAACCCCATCATTTAAGGAATAAAAAAGTTAGACAAATAATTATAAAAATTAAATTGATATAGAATAACTAGTTGTTGCTTGTGTCTGAAGATATAGAGTAATAAAAAATAGTAAATAATAAACATATTTATATTTATATTAAAAATCAAATCACAAACACAGAGAATAGATAAATAAATTTAAGTATCGATTTATAGTGGAGGTGAGAGGTAGTGGGCGATATTGATGGTAGTAGAAGACGGTGATAGTTGTGGTGCGTGACAATAACCGTGGCGGTGGCGAGGGCAGAGGTGGTGGTGGTGGTGGTGGAGACAGTGGTAGTGACGGCAGTGATAGTGATGGTGGCAACGATTGCGATGGTGGTGGTGGAGATAGTGGTAGCGGCGACGGTGACAATGATAGTGGCGGCGGTTGCGATGGTGGTGGTGGCTGCAGCAACGATGGTGATGGTGGTGGCGGCGACGACAATGGTAGTGGTAGGGGTGGCAACGGTGGTGGCAATAGCGGCAGCGGTGGTTGTGGTGGCGATGGCTGCGATAGCGGCGGTGGGGGTGGTAGAGGTAGTGGTGGGACGGTTTCAAACACTATTTTTTTTTAAAGTATTTATGAGAAATAATTTCTAAAAATACTTTTAAAAAGTCATTCCAAACATATCTTTAGGGGTCTATTTTTCCTATTAAATTTACTGTATTAATATTAGCCGTTAGATTAACTTTAAAGTCAAATTTAAAACAATTTCAGCCGTGAATAGAAAAATTCATTTTGTTTATCTTTTGAAATTTAAATTTTAATCTACAAATTTTGATAAAAATATTAATAAAAGAAGTTATTACTTAGTGGGGGAGAAGCTCATGTTACATATTAAATGTAAGTAAAGTGAATGCATTAAAATAAATCAATATTTTAAGAATCGAGAGAATAAGGAAGAACGGCCTCCCAAAGTCTCTCTCACCTAACTTGTTTACTATATAATATTAACATAGATGACTACAATATTAGTTTCAATATCTGATCGAAAATTTATATAAAATAAGGATTAAAGTTCAAGTTTCATCAAACTGAGATCTTAAAAACGAGATTATGATTCAATCTTATTTGTTTACACAAATGATTGATCAATTATAGAAAGAAAGCAATATTCCATCTCTCATTTAGATTTTTTGGTGAACGACTGTATTTCCTCTTTTTGTCACCAATTATTCTCGATGAATTTTATGATTTATACGTGATATAAAATTAATTATTATATGATTATAAAATAAATTGTCACAGTAAGACTTGACCACGACTCGGACCTTAGGAATATCATGGAGGGGTCGTCAAGGTTTTAATCAATGGATTCGCCGCCACACTTGTCACGAGATTTTGTATAATAATAGTAGTAGAGAGCCCCATGCCTAACTATGGCCACCCACCAACCCCAAGGGACGGCACAAACACCTGCAACAAAAAACCTGAAAAACACACAGAATTAGATACATCCACTATATAAAGACATACACAGTTTCTTACACAGTTCTCTTTTCTGGGGTTGAATGGGAGAAGCGGAGTCCCACGTGTTTCTCGTTTTTCTTCATCACAAAACAACCCCATATGTGTGTGTTTCAATCTGATTCTTTACCCAGAACCCAAAGGATCCCATATACCTATATTCTCAAAGCAGCACTCATCGTATCCTCGTCAAGAAATCGAATCTAATTCTGATTTTTCTGGAGTATCCGATTGCCAAAAATGCATTTTTTGAATACCCATTTGGCTAGAATGGAATCTTTTCCGTTCCCTAATTGCTTGATTACATGAATTATTGCATTTGGGTATTTTCTGAAACCTAAGAGAAAGCTTTGTTGCGAGGTTCTGAATAATGGGTAGAAGAGAAACACAAATTTTGGAAGATAGAAAAGATGGGTTTTCCTCTGGTTCTCAACTGGGGTTTCAATGGAGTCTCCAGGGTGGAAATTTTCACCCTGGTGGTTTATTTGCTAGTGTGGGTCAAATGGGTAATATGGGCTTTGGAGTTTCACCAAATTCACCCAATTCCAGAGACAATAATGGTGGCTTTAAGCTTCCATATACTGATTTATATGCGAAGTATGTGTCGTCTCCAGAGGGTTTTAAGATTGTGGGTGTTCCAGAAGAAGAAGGGGCTTTGAAGAAGAGAGGTGGGCTTAAATTGAAGGTGAAGGTTGCAAACCCTTCATTGAGGAGGTTGATAAGTGGAGCGATTGCGGGAGCAGTTTCTAGGACTGCTGTTGCTCCATTGGAGACAATTAGGACCCATTTGATGGTGGGCAGTAGTGGGCATTCTACTACTGAGGTGTTCCATGATATCATGAAGACTGATGGATGGAAAGGATTATTTAGGGGTAATCTGGTTAATGTGATCCGGGTTGCGCCAAGCAAAGCCATAGAGGTAAAATTGATCTCTTCTGGTTTTAGCTTTGATTTTTGTTACTTATTGCCTTATTGGGTTTTATTGCTTGCCTATTGGAATTATAAGCGGTTGATTGATTGCTTTTTTAAGTTCAATATGATTATTTAGTTGATTTATAATTTTGGTGGGGATGTTGTTACTATGAGTTTCACTTTAGAACCAGAAATACTCAGGTTGTTTCGTTTGTCCATCATATTGGTGGTTGAGTTCAATTGCAGCTTAGCTGCAATCTGTTACTTATTTTCCGTTTCCGTTTTCTTCACGTGGCTGCTTCTTTGTTTTCTTCCCATTGTGTTTTTGTTTGTTTAGCTCATTGCTTGAAGTTTGAGATTGTTGGGAACAAATTGTTTGTTTATATTTGTTTTGGTTGCTGGCTGAGTTATTGCTTGTGGAAGTTTTGTTTTAGTAGTGCATTGATGGCATTTGAGATTTTAGTCGAAGAATTAGTGTCTGTATATTCAAGACGCATGCATCGGGCTTTCTAGTTAGCTTTTTGGAGATAGAATGCTAAAAAATTTTTTCAATAAAATTGTGTTGAGAGATTATTTCTCTGGTAACAAGAGCTTCATTGTTTGCAGCTTTGTCAGTTTAGACTAACTAGTTTTTGAAGAAGTCTCTAATTTAATGCTTTTGTCTGTTATCATTGGTATATCATATGTTGGTTATTTTTTCTGGTTTGTAGGAGCGAAGAATAAAGAAAAGGATAAAGCTTTAGACCTTTATTCGATCTTCTTCTGTTATGAATTTTATAAAGTTCAGTATTGCAAAGGAAGGCGATGAAGCCATTCTTTTATTATCTCAATTGTGATGCTTATAAGAATTTTAGTTGGCTTATGCCAACTTGCCAGCAAATTAGCTTTCTAGTTCCTATGGCCTTTCCTATAGTCATGGGGAATCAGAATCTAGAATTACGCTAGCATTGTTATAATCCATGAGCTGGAAAAGAAACCAACCTGCCTTTGAAATTTATAAATCAAATTCAAAGTTCTACATAGCTTTCCTTTAACCTTAGTCTAGAGTGGCAGTGTACTGTTAAGCTATTCTACCTTTTAGATCATATTGATTGCAACTAGATTTATGATGATCTTTATTAGATGATGCATCGAACGATTGCAAAAGTTCACCTCCATTTTCTCATCATAGTATAGTCTTTGGATAACATAAAGTGTCACTAGATCTGTTGAGAAGAAAATGTGAATCAGAAAAATCACATAATTACCAGATAAAATAGTTGATCTCGGAGTCAGATATTTCGTAGTGTGAGTCTAGTCAAGGATTTTTTGTTATCAAGGAACTCATATTTTTTGTCATTTGTTGTTTTTTTCTTTTTGTGTGCGTGCGCGCATGTGTTTGGTTTTTTTTTTTTTGGGTGGGTGGTGGGGGAGAAAAGGTGAATACTGAAGGAATAATTCAGCACTTCTTAGTTCTAGAATCATCAACAAATTTCATCTTATTTGTTAATTTTTCAAATTTAAGAAAGTAGTTATCTTTACGTGTTTAGAGTCATGATCAAAAATATTTTTCTTTTCCATTGAGGTACTCAGGTCCTGATGCAGTTCCACACTTCTCCTTCAATATTCTTTCTCAAATTGGCTTCTCAAACTAATACTGGACTCAAATCAACTAACTTTCAAAAGACTTGTCCCAATTATTAGTATCAATTTCAGTCTTGTTTTCCCCTTAACAGAATCCTTTTGTGAACTATTCACTTTCTCATAGTTTCTAATTGTTTCTTATGACGTAACTTTCTTAATTTATTTTCCCTCGTTTTATTCTGGATGGTGCTTCTCACCATTTGAGGCATTGATTACTTGTCCAGAGAGCAATCCACCCCCCCCCCCACCCCCACCAAAAAAAAAAAAACAAAAAATAATAATAATAAATAAACATAATAATAACACTTCGTATTTTATCGTGGTATCCAATTTTCGGCATGCACATGTTATGTCCAAGTTGCCTTGTACTGTTTACCCAATTCTGGTGTTTATCTCTGTTACTGGAAGAAATTATTTGTCATTTGCAGATTAGCCCCGTCTCTCTCTCTTTCTCTCTCGTGTGTGTGTTGAATGACAAGTGTCTTTAATGGATACATCTGTGTGAAACTTAATTATAAAGGGTCAGTCACATGGTACTTTGCTTAAATCTAGTTGAGAACAGAAGTCAGATTATGCTTTGAGTTTAACCTTTGCATAGCAACATATATTCTGATATTGCACTTCTCTGGAATCTTTGCTAATTTTTTTAGGTTTTCTTTGCAGCTAGCTGCTTATGATACAGTCAACAAGAACTTGTCACCCAAGCTTGGGGAAGAGCCCAAACTCCCTATACCTGCATCACTGGTTGCAGGGGCCTGTGCTGGAATCAGCTCCACTCTGGTGACATATCCACTTGAATTACTTAAGACTCGGTTAACCATAGAGGTAAACTTGAGGCACATGCAACCATGCCGTTCTGTTTTGTACTAAAAGACTTTCGTAGGAATGTGAAAATGATCTTTATTTTGGTTGGGTTGTATTGAATATGCAGAGAGGAGTTTATGATGGTTTGTTTGATGCATTTATTAAAATATTGCGAGAGGGGGGACCAGGGGAGCTCTACCGAGGTCTCACCCCTAGTCTAATAGGGGTAATACCATATGCTGCCACAAACTACTTTGCTTACGACACATTAAGGAAGTCCTATCGAAAAGTTTTCAAGCAAGAGAAAATCGGCAACATAGAAACTCTCTTGATTGGATCTGCCGCTGGTGCTATATCAAGTAGTGCGACTTTTCCACTTGAGGTGGCTCGCAAGCACATGCAGGTGGGGGCTCTTAGTGGAAGACGAGTATATAAGAATGTGCTTCATGCTCTCACTAGCATTCTTGAACAGGAAGGAATCCAGGGTTTATATAAAGGCCTTGGCCCCAGCTGCATGAAGTTGGTGCCTGCTGCTGGGATTTCATTCATGTGCTATGAAGCGTGCAAGAGGATTTTGGTAGAGAAAGATAATGACGATGAGTAGAAGAGTTTTTTCAAGAGAACAAGTGATGGTGGGTTCACCGTTTGCTGCTGATCAAGGAAACAATCTTATACACACATCGAGTGAGTTTATGTTGCATCTTTCTTTTTCCCCTTAATTTTTTTTGTGAGATTCAGTAATAGGAGCCTGGTTTTTTGAGGTTAGAACTGGAACATTTTCAGAGAAACATTAGAAGTCGCTTTGGTTTTTGTTTTCATTGGTTAAACGACTATCTTAACTGCTGTAACCCGGTTTAGAGGGACTTGCATTACAATCTATTCGTAGAATCTTTAAGTTTCATTATAAATTTGTCCTTGCGAGTCTTATCCCTAGCATAGCTTGCATTGAGAAACTTAGTGCTGAAAACATTTTTGTGAAATAATCTCAACTGGATTTGATGTTTAGCATGACCTCATCTTCAAAGCTTATGGTTATATTTGAAACACAAGGATGTAAAATGCTTGCTATGGGACCTAATACTGCGGGACCAAATGTTAAAACAGACCGGGATAAAATGGAATTTGCCCTTGTTCTTTCTTTCTTATAGTCTAGACCTAGACTAGACTAGACTACGGTATCAAAATGTTACTTTGAAAATTTGTAACTTTTTAGGTTTACACAACATACGAAATGGGGGAAAAAGAAGAGGTACATTTTGGTGTACCAGCAGCTCTCTGTACTTGAAAAATGATTAGTTCAGAAGTCGGAGATGAGATATTGGAGGAAACTAAACAAATTAGAAAATAATAAGAAGTAGTAGTATTGTTTGTTTTGTTTAGAATCCTCCAATTCTCACATGCGACTTGAACATAACCTCTCTTCTCCTCTCCTCTCTCTGAATTTACAGGTGGTAGGTGAGGTGTGGGAGAAAAGTCTTGCTATAAGAGGCTTCAAAGGCCTAATGCATATATACTTCGTTAATGAATCAAAGATCACACTTCTTACATGCCTGCAAAATGTGCATGTATACACAATGCATGTGTCTAACTGCTCCCCTTCCCTCCCCTCCCCTCTCTCTCTCTCTCTCTCTCTCTCACACACACACATGCATACAGAGAGCGCAATGTTAAGCCGATGATTAGGGGACTTATTCATTGAACTCAAACTATTAACGACTCAGATCATTTTAGAATTTTTTATCCAATGTACCGAATTAACAAATAAATTTTGATTTTTCCCCTTCCAAATATAAAATCCCAAAATCCATGTTCACGTTCAATTAACTAACCCCCTCTCACGCTTTCCCTCCCCTCTATAGATGATCTCCTTTCCATCGACGATCTCCTTTCCATACTAGACGTAAAATCCCCCAAGTTATGCCCTAATTTCTTCTCCAAATCTCCTCTCACCCTCTCAATTAGTCTGATCTCGGATTGACTTTTGCTTTTTTACTCATTCAAATTCTAAAATAAACCAAGTTTGCTCAAAATGTTAAATTTATTTATAAATGAATTAAATTCAAACAACGAGTAGGCTCAACTCAAGTAGATGCAAATAATTATCAAATAGTCGCTTTTCAAAAGATAAGAACCCCAAACTTATTTAATAGCAACTCCATATCATATACAACTCTCCCCAAATTTATTCAAGCTCGGCTTGATAAAATAAAGAGCAAAATTCAGTTTACCTCCTTGTGGTTTGGGTATTTTTCACATCACTTCCTTGTAGTTCAAAAATCAACACATAGCTCACTTGTGTTTTTGGACTAAAGTGCGACCGTTACTATTTCTGTCAAAAGTAATAGAAATTATAAAACGCGCAAGATTTACAAGTGTGGATGTAAAAAATTTAAGTAAAAGTCAAAACTCAATCTAAAAGCCCAAATATATCCTTGTGATCTTTCAAAAAGACTTTCTTTTTATCTTCTTCTACATTTTACTGTTAGAAAAAAAAATTCCTCATTTCTCATTTTTCTTTCCCCTTTTCCTGTCTCTGTGCCTCTCCAGTTCTCGCCTCTCGCCTCCTCCTCCTCCTCATCCTCATTCTCATCTCTCTCTCTCTCTCTCTCTCTCTCTCTTAATTGTTCTTGTGATTTTTGGTGGGAGATGGTGGAATTTTTCAGTGAGTTTGGGGGTGGGTTTTAGAGGCTGTTGAGGGTGGGTTTTCAAGGCTGTTGGGAGTGGATTTTTGGGGTTTGGTGTGGGTTTTTAGGGGGGGGTGTTGGGTGGGTTTCAAGGGGATGTTGGGAGTGGATTTTCGATAGGGTTTAGGGGTGTTGGGTTGTTGTTCGTGGGGGTGGGTTTTTGGTATGGGTGGTTGGTGGTGATGGTGGATTGCAAGAAGAGCTTGGAAGAGGGGGTTTGAGTAGAGAGGAAAGGGCAGTGACATTGCTGAGTCAGAGAGAGAGAGTGGGAGAGAGGCAATAAGGTGTATAGTGAGAGAAAATCAAACATTTGTTTAAGTTTGAAATTTGAATTTTTGGGTATTCAAAATTTCGAGTTTCGGAGGTGAAGGAGGGCCTAATCCACCATTTTTAGGGTCAATGAATCTATTTTTGAAGTTAGAATTGAGAAAAAAAGGTTTGGTGGGTGAAAAATTAAATTAAAAATCGTAACAATTTTTGAAAATGATGAACCTGTCACTTTGGAGTTCGATTTTCACTTACCTTGTACATGATTTGGACAAACTAAATACATGGTTGGAAAGAGGGTAGAAAGACGTTAAATTTAGGCATTTAAATCACCCAAAAAGGTTAAGAAACGAGGGAGAAACTAAGGGTCAAAGTTGACCCAAATGTTAAAAAAAATTTGATATATACATAACTTGTCAAAATAAGTTTGTAATCATCTTTGAGCTTAAATTCGTGGGTCATGTGGGCTATTTAAAGAAATAATTCCGTGGGGTTTAAAACTAAGTTGAAAGTGGAGGATATTGACATTGATTTAAGAAAATTTGATACTTTATAGAGAGAGAGAAAAACTTATACAGTTAGGTGATTGAATGATTGGTTGATTTTTCAAAAAATTAGGCTAGAGTTGAGAGAAAGAAAGAAGATGATGAATAGTTGAAGGTACTAAAGTCATTTTACGACTTTTGTTTACGGTGTTAATTGTGCATATCGGTCCAAAAGTATAAGAGAGTAATGTGCTGATTTTCAAATCATAGGAGGGTTATGTGCAAAATA
Source organism: Ilex paraguariensis (assembly GCA_963454935.2). Lineage (NCBI taxonomy): Eukaryota > Viridiplantae > Streptophyta > Magnoliopsida > Aquifoliales > Aquifoliaceae > Ilex > Ilex paraguariensis. The sequence continues at coordinate 135,043 of CAUOFW020005336.1, forward strand.
CCCAAACCACAAGAGGATAAACTGAATTTTGTCCTAAAATAAAAGTTAACATCCAGGATAAACACAAACTAATAACTCACCCCAAGTGGGAGTGAGGGTGAGTTGATCTTACATCCTCCTCACATATAGGTCGGTTTTTCTTGGTTTTGTGGGGTTTTTTTTTTGGGGGGGAGGGGGAGGGGGGGGGCTGGGGAGATCACTGCCCACTTAAAATTCACCAGATGTTTTGGAAATCGAGGTCAATCCTCCTTGCCATGTCATGGCAAACAATTTCCAAAATTTACCAAAGGACTGAATGCTATGCGAATGTAAATTTCCAGTATAAACTAGGCTAAGCAAACATAAAGACGAGAGAAAAAAAATCAAAACTGAATAACAAGGAGTGTTGATGTACACTGAAATTCCTGATACCAAAAATACCATTAATGTACCCTTATTATTTATTTTTCCTTCGTCCGTTCCTCAACGTGCATGTGGGATTGCTTACCCATAATGAAGAACGATGGACAGATGAGAATTCAATAGACCAGACTACAGGTTTATTTGGCTAATTCTGCTCCTCACCATTTCCAAACTCTCTTTCCGCTGCCTCAGCAGCCATCAATTCGTCAAAGTTCTCTGTTTTTCCCAGCAATATTTCAATCTGCAAGCACAATTCAAAAAACTGACATGAAATGCCAACACTCAAGCTCTGGAATGAAGTTTGCAGCTTGTCCCAAAGAAGAAAGGAAACAAAGAAAAAAAAAAAAAGAGGGGGGGCGGGGTGTGTGTGTAGATTGACCGTAAGCCCATCAACTTACTGACAGGGAAACTAAACTTGAAACTCAGACTAAAACCAGAGCTGATAGGCTAGAGCAGACCCAACCCAACGAATAGAACAACTTTCAATCCAGGTTGAGCACCTGAATTAAACAGGAACCACGTGTTCCTTAATATAGATCATGAATGAGAAATTAGACGAACTACACACGCAAAAGCAAAGCACAAAGAAGCAGCCACCTGCTAGAATCCCATCAGGGAGGCCTATCAAAAAATAATTGGGATAATCCAGAAGCATCATTCCTTTTTTTTAGAGCTATAGAGGAAAATGAATAATTGAATAGAGTTAACATATTATTTGATAAAAAAAGAAGCTAGGACCCAAGACCTCAAAACCCTATCATGTGACATGCTCCTTCAAAACAATAGGGCGCATTGTTGAACCAGGTCTGGAAGAGTGCGTCTAACAAAAATCAAGAGTTGAAGAAAGTTAGGGTAACCATTCCATGTGCATACCCTTCCACAACTGTCGCGAAATTCTACTGCAGGTAAAAAAATAACAATCTGGCTAATCATCCCATTTTCTTTAAGAAACTAAGCCTCTGAATGCAGGACCCACTAGATAATGCTTCCTTATAACTCAGGGATGTGTGCCATGCTTCTGAATTGACATGGAGATTGAGATTCAAATATTAAAACAAAAATACTAAAAGCTATGTCAACTGAAATAGAATGAGACTTAGCATAGCCCACCATGTGAAGGCCTATTTTGTGCATAGAGCAAACATTGTATCTAGGGGCACCCTTTAAATCATATGAGTTTGTATGATGCACTCAGAAATTACCTTTGCTTTGGGGACTGGTCGTGCTCCTGGTTCATCCCTCATGTCTATAGTCAGTGTTCTGATCTCTGTATACAGAAAAAAACAGAAACTTCATTTTAAAGATCCTGACAAAGCTACAATGTATGTGTCTCTGTGTGTGTGCCGTGTATACACACACAGAGAGAGAGAGAGAGAGAGAGAGAGAGAGAGAGCGGAAGGCGATAGGGGAAAGGACAGTGGGGCAGGGGCAGACAAAGAATCTCACTCTTCTCAACAGCGAATCCGTTGTTCTTCAGAATTTCAGCAATGGTGACCACTGTGGCAATAGCTGTAGAAATTAAATAACATAAGTTGTTAATACTTCAAAAAACCAGTACAAGGAAAATAATAAAACGAATTTCAGTAATAACATAGGTGAGAATGCAGCACTATCCTCATTTAAGTTCACTGATACAGAGAATACAACAGAGACAAAACAAAACTGCAGCCATTGACCAGTATCTTGTAAGTTATTTATAGGCAAGCTCTAAAGAGAAGATGGTAAACAATACCAATAGGCATAACAAAGTATTGAAACATGTTTTAATGTATTATTAAAGGGATCCTGTGAAAGATTCACCTTATTTTTTAGAATGAAAATCCTTCTGTTAGAATTTTTATTCTTCCATTCTGCTCGTCATATTTTCTCCTGTAAACCGCAAGCAAGCATATCCTTGTTCACTATCTCAATCTCTTTTGGATCATTAAACTGCCAAAAATATGAACACCACCATTTTGAGCTTCTATGTATGGAGAACCAAATGTAAAATTCTACTCATAAATTTTGGAGTTCCTATCCAACCAATACAGATGCCGAACAAATCATTAGCAAATCTTGTTAACTCTTGTCAGCAAAAAACGAATAGATGTTAAAAAAGTATTTGATATCAGAGCCAAAACACAGATTTCTGGCCTGATGGTTTCATCTGTGTTTCACAAAAGTTTGGGTGAATTATTACCATACACAGGTGTACTTTTCTGAACAGTTAACACAGATCATGCTTCTTAGCAGGTGATCATTCTGCTTCCATGTCATACAAGATACTTTGAAGAGTTAATTTAACATTTGATAGTAAACAGCCAGTAATGTGTGATCTCATCAACACTTGCATATGATATGCCAACTTGTAAGCTGACGAATCTCCAATTATAGAAACACACACAATTTCTTTCCCGTGACAAGCAAAAAACTAACAACACTAAAAGAAGCATATTCACGTCCAATAATAGGCTACACAAACTTCTGCAGAATGTAAAATAAAAGAAAATGAGACCAAAAACTAATACCCATTCCGAGTGCTGAGAGTTCCACCTCATTGTACTGCTGCAAGTACCTCTGCAAGAACGATCATCAACCCATCAAATAACCATAAAACACAAACGCAAACACAAGCAATAATAGGTCAAAACCCAAGTACCTCTGCAAGTACAATCATCAACCCATAAAATAACCGTAAAACACAAACACGAACACAAACACAAGGAATAATAGGTCAACAGCCACCAATAATAGGCCTCAAACAGGAGATTTCATGTATTCACACTACATACTAGCAGCTACATAGCACATGTACGCGCAGGCACACATATATATATAAGGAAAAGAGAAAGACAGAGGGAAATACCTTGGCGAGGTTGACATAGAAGAAGAGGGATTTCTTGGTGTTGGAGACCTGAATACGGTTCCTCTTCTGAGATTCAGCAGAGACGCTCATGTTGTTCACTCCCTCTGCTATCCCTTCCATTCTTTGTTTATCTCTATACCACCCAAACTCAAAACCCTAATCCAAACCCCTCTCTCTCTCTCTCTCTCTCTCTCTCTCTCTGTAGAGGGTTTTGGACAAAGGGGCTTATAGATTGCTGTAGTTGCTCAAAGGGTTTTGGACAAAGAAAGGGCTTATGGACAAATCCTATTTTCGAAGGGTTCTTCGAACGGGGCATGGTGTTTATTGAGAACGACGACGTATTCGATGTTCTGGCCTACTAGTGCTTTGGGCTATAACATATTGGGCCTTCAGAATTCTCACTGTTTCTATGTCCCCAATGGTGTATACTCTTATACTCTCGTATAGGCTTGGATGGCCCAATTCTCACCCCAATGGTGTATACTCTTACACTCTCGTATAAGCTTGGATGGCCCAACTCTCACCTCTCAACTGAATGGTCACGAGTTTGAAACTCGTCTAGATGAGGTTAAAAACTAAGCATTATTAAATTTAAGATTTTGAGATTGAACCTCGAAGATGATGTTATTTGTGCATGTGATAAAAAAAAACAGATTAGTTGTTAGTAAATTTAAAAGTTTTGAATTCTCCGATCTAGGATCTCTTGGCCCAGGCCCAATTGTTGGTTTAATTTATGTTTTGCTTGTGTCTCTGTTGTGCATGAGTCAGTTGTCTTTGATTAGATCAAACAAATTTAGAGAGGAAATACCATTAGATGTTGTAGATGAACCTACTAAAGAATAAGTTGAGTATATCATAGTTGATCATACCATGGGCTAGCCCACACACCCATTGCTCGAGTGAAATACTATTTAGTCAAGTAAAAAGGTCAACTTGAAAGCAAGGTAAGCTAGGAATGAGTTGAGACTTACGATTCAAAGATCAAGTTAGAGATTACTGCAGAACAACTCTCAACGAGGACTTTCGTAAAAAGAAATTGATTCCCACTATTAAAAAAACTACAATGTGGCCTCATATAGAATTTTGTTTAAAGGGAAAAAGTGTTGTGGGTGAATACTCTAAGAAACTTAGGTAGTCACAAGTTCAAGTCATCGTGATAGTGGAAGTGTAATGCATGACATTGTGATCACAGTGTCACATATAGATCACAGTGTCTAATCACATACAACTGACTCATACTAGATAGGTGTCATAATTCCACATTATACTCTTTTTATCTCTTTTTTTACATTGTTGGGTTGGTTTTTGAATTATTTGGTGAAATTGAGTATTAATTCAGTTATAATGTGGAATTATGTGAATTTTTATAGGAAATAATTGAGGAATTCATAAAACCTAGTTGGCATTTATCTATACTTGAGTGATTCTACATTGAAATTAAGTCAAAAGTGTTGATTGTTTGAGTGATTTATTAGAACTTCTTAAATGTAAATGGACAAACTTGAATTTTACTTCTCAGTTTGATTGAAAATCATGATAGTCTAATGTGTGGTGCTAAAATTAATTTTGATAGATTTTATAGCATTAAAAAATTGGCATTAATATTAAAGAAATTGAAATTAGGGACAACTTATTAAATATCCTCGTTGAGGGGCCGAATCTGTCCCTTATTTCCACATTGCGGGGAGAAAGAAGCAAAAAATAAAATGGATAAAATTATGTCTTTATACTAGTAATTATCTTAAATTAAACAAAGTATTTTTCAATTTTAATTATTTTCTCTATAAACATGGGCATTGTTTTTAGGTCCTAAAGTATTATTACTTAGCTTCCTAATGTGGTCCGGGCTCTAAAAAAGAAATTAAAGAAGGATTAACAACAAGAAGCAAAATTCGAAAACATTTAGCCTCCGTTGGTAATTTATTTTCAAAGTATTTTATAAAATAGAAAAATAAATGTGTTTTTCGCTTAAAAACAAAAGGCATGTTTGATAAGCATCTTTGAAAAAATATTTTGTGAAAGACACACTAATATATTAAAACATACGCAAGTGCACACACACACTAATACATACCAAAACATACACACACACCCCTTACACTCACACATTAATACACCAAACACACAAAATAATATACCAAAATACACACACACACACACACTAATACACAAAAACACACTAATATTCTAAAACACATGCATACATACCAATACACCAAATATTCACACATTTGAACTAACACATCAACATACACACGTGCTAATATATCAAAAGACATACACGCACATACTAATACACCAAAAGACATATATACTAGGAACCTAGCTATGCAATACGTGGGTACTTCACATTCCTTTTGACATGAGCATTTGATTAGTGATCCATTTCGTAAAATGTAATAAACTCTATTTTTCAACAATGATTAGAGTGTGTTTTTTGTGTATTAATGTGTGTGCACATGTTTGGTGTCTTATTGAGTGTGCATGTATCTTTTGCATTAGTGTGCGAGTTTGTTTTAGTGTATTAGTTTGCTTGCGTGTGTTTTTTTTATGTATTGGTGTTCTATTCTTTTAGTGCATTAGTATGTGTGTTTTGAATCTTTTGATGTATTAGTGTATGAATAATTGTTGTTGTATTAGTATGAATTTATATTTTGGTTAGTATATATACGCGTGTTTATTTTTGGTGTATTAGTACATGTGTGTCAGTATGTGTTTTAATATATTATTGTGTGTGCACGTGTCTAATTTAGTGTATTAGTATGTGTGTGTGTGTGTATTAGTTCACTCAAAAATTGTGTGGATCAAAGTAATAATTTATTTTTATCATTTCTGAAATATAAAGCTTTCATAAATAGTTCATACAACTCCTTGACAGTAAAGCATCACAATACTGCACAATAACAATAAAATTAAGCTATAGTTCACGATACCTATTCTGTTTTAACTCAAACATATATGCATGAGTCACAACGACAAATATACAAACAAAATGAAGGAACAAAAGCAACACTTCTTAAACCTGGGTGGTGATTTTTTTTCAGTACTGTCTTCTTCCAGTACTCTCCCCATCACTCAAGGAACATAGTATACAACATAACTTAAATCTGGGTGGTGATTTTGAAACCTTAATTTCTTGTCTATCTAAGCAAGGACAAGCATCAGCAGGAGAGGTGAAGCGGACCTCATCATGATGTTAAAGAAGATCTAGCAATTGATGCCACATTGACCACTCGAAGCAGATTTCATGGTGTCTGAGGTAAAGGGATCAATCCGCACCCATAACAGGGAGAATATAGAAGCAAGGAGAATGGACCAGACAATGACAATGGTTGGGGTACGATTTTGCCGACCCAACAAACCTTTGAGGAAGGGATACAAATGGACAACGACCCAAAGGGCGAAGAACAACTTGCCAAACAGAGGACCCCAGGACTGATATCCACTGTTTATGGCATATGAAACACCGGCCACTATACCTACCATGTTCACAATTAGAACTGTGGTTGGAGGGATGAGAAGAGATGTCCACTTGAACACATAAAGCTCTGCAAAGTCTCCATCCTCATCAGATGCCTTTGAAGTGACAGTGAAGTTGGTATCGATCCCAGCAAGCACTTTCAACAGACCTTGGAAGACGGCAAAGAGATGAGCTGATGTACCACCAATGACCCAAAACTGTTCATTTCTCCACCAGTCTTCGATACCCACACCACTCCACCTAAGCTCCAGTATGCCAGTAGCAAAAATAGAGATGAACAGAAGAATGAACCACATACTAGCAAAGTTGCTTATCTGCAGAAAAATTGTAATGGATTTAGTAGGGAGAAGTAAACCCATGGTATCCAATTGCCCAATAAGGAGGAGCATGCCCATGATCTCATTCAAGAAAGAGAATGGCGGATGAATAAACAAGATAAGTTTGATTTTTCAAGACATGAAAAGCATGTCAAAGCAAAAGGAAACTAGCGTCACCAGAGATGACCAACAAGGAAACAAAATAAAAAGAGTCACAAATAATAATTGTAAAAAAGAAAAATCAGACAGATCCAAAAATGGTTACATACATCCAGAATATTCCAATACTATCACAGGAAGGAAAAAGAAGAGAAAGTTACATTCACCACTCATCTTATCCTCCCCAGCATTTGCAGTTTAATGGAATTGCAGTTTTTTTAGTCACATAGTTGGAATAGGGGGACCAGACGATAACCACATGCGCTTTGTCAGTTTGATCCTGAACTACATGCCTCGGGCTAAATTATCTATTATTCTAGTGCATCCACATGTTAACAGAGAAAATGAAATATCTCTCATTTTCAGCTGATGCTTTAAAGATGCACCAGAATACATTTTAACCAACCAAAATGTAATTTCTCAGTTACCTGAGGAATGATAAACCTTCCAGTAAGAAGACAGATAGCAGGAAGTATGCAGTAAGCAAGCAGCGGAATAGAGGTGAGCGGATAGACAATGGTGTTAATGTATGCAAGCCTCTCCAAGACCTTCAGCCTTCCATTGTAGCCATACCATATTGGGCAATGCCTGCTCAGAAGAATTTCAATGGATCCTAAGGCCCATCGAAGGACCTGGTTCAAACGATCAGAAAGATTGATGGGAGCAGACCCCTTAAATGCTGGACGGGGAGGCATGCAATAGATTGAAATCCATCCTCGCGCATGCATCTTGAACCCAGTCAAAATATCTTCAGTCACAGAACCATAGATCCATCCAATCTGATTGTAAAGAAAAAAGCTCAATCAATTTGATTTTTAAGTTGCAAAATACAATCACTAAAGCGGCCAAGTGCATGCTTTAGATGCCACATTTGTATCATTACTACCTCTTTCCCCCATTCAGTCTTGTCCTCATATCCACAACTAATAACATGGATTGCTTCTTTTAGAAGAGTTGCAGGATTGGTTGTTGGTGGAATCCCTCCCTGCTCCATGAAGGTGGCAGCAATAAACACTGGCGATTGACCAAACCGCTTTTCTAAGCCCTTCTGAGACATAAGCAGCAACTTCTCATCATCATATCCTGAAAAATACATGAAAAGCAGTCAACATAAAGAACATGAAAGCATAACTCACTGAATATCTCACTCAATTAGTTTCTGTACCAGTCTTTGAGCAATGACGTGGTAGTTAGGGAATCTCACCTAAATATATCAAGGCATGCAGGTTCCCCGCTCATATAGGTTAGAAATTCAACTTATTAAAAGTTAAAATAGGTTAAAAATTTTCAATGTTTTAGAAATATTTTTTCAGATTACTGGAATGGGAAAACTCCCATGGAAAGTAGTCAAAAATGGATAAGATGACTCTATCTTGTACCGTTCCATCTAAAATCTGGTACAAGCTTCTAAAGTTTATATGAATAACAGTCACTTATATTGGGAGATTTTTTCGAATAACTGGTAGATAAAACCTCAAAATAAGAGAATCACAATGAAAATAAAGTCAAAAACGTGATCTGAAATCTCTCTCCCTTTCCTTGTCCATCTCCCTGCATAGCAGTGAATGTGTGGGTGGGTGGGTGCATGCATGCAGGCATGTCGGTGCATGTGTAATTTCAAGTCTTCAGCTCAATTGATGAAGTCTATTAGTTTAAAAGAGAGGTGATGAACATACAGAAAAGGCCTACCTTCAACAGCCTCTTCAATGTCTTCCATACTAAAAATGGGAATGGAGGATTCAGTTCTTTTTACTTCCCTCTTCTTATCAATGTATTTCTTGTTGCCACTGCTTCCCTTCTTTCTTGAGCCACAACAACTCTTGACAATAATGTTTGGCTCCAAATCTGCCTCCGTTAAGACTGGATCATACCCATACAGAGCTTGCCTGTTGAAACAGCATCCAGTGCCCACGTAGACTGGACCCTGAATGCCATCTAGCCCCTTCAAGTTGATCTGCAACACAATTTAAGCAAAACTGAATTTAGTCATAAGCATAATGAAAATGAATGTTGATAAGAACAGTTGCCATGGTGATGACACATCAAGTTAACCTACATCAAAGAAGACAATATTGCGATTAGCATATCGATCATGCAAGTCAATGCCATCAAACCGCTGGGGGAACTGAACATAGCATGTTTTCTTTCCCAGAACAGGATCCATCATAAAACACATGGCTTCCTTGAGAGCTTTGCTGTTGTTGAAGTAGTGATCACAATCGACATTCAAAAGATATGCACCATTTGTAAGGACAGCAGAAACTCGAATCTGTAGAACACCAACAAGAAGAATAAATAGTTTACGAGAGACATGAAACCCCTTTTTCGAATTTACATTTTAATGGAAAAAGGACAGGTTCAGCAAGTCTTGGCTCAAAGCCCTCCATCTACATCAGCTCACGAATTACATTCCGAAAAATATGACGCGGGCAGCCGCTGGATCCATTCAACCAGAAAAAGAAAAAAAAATGTGCCCATTCATCACCTATGTGCTCCTAAGATAATTCGGTATCCACTGTATAATTACTGTGGCCATGTGGTCAATCACAAAAATAATAAGATCAGCTCATGTTAGAGGGGAGCTTAGATTAACAAGACAGTAGACCTTGAACTGAAAGCGTTCAATGGCATCAGTTTGTTGGCGATTCATTACATCCATCCAATAATGGGCACTAATAAATCATTTCCCATCATCAGACCAACATTGAATTCTTATATGTTACTTGTGATCATGTATGACCTGGTCATTTCAAAATAGTAGACCCCATAATATGTGTATATGTTATTTAGGACATTATTACGAAGTGCACAAGAGCCACAGGGATCACTAACCAAAGCATTCATAGCTCCTGCTTTCTTGTGATGTTGGAAGCCTGGACGCTTTTCACGAGAAACATAAACCAGTCGTGGTAGCTCATTTCCATCGGTATCAAGGCCCCCACTGTGCCCTAAGAACACCTTTCCGCTCATAAAAACAAAGAACAAATTAGCAAGAGGCAAAATAGAAGAGAGGCTCGACGTTACAACATTCAATAACACTGACGCACCTGGATCATTCCTGGATGATCCCTAGGGTTATTTCCAGGCCAAGGAGTTCCATCTTGCATTGTCCAACCCTCTTCAGGCATCTTTTGTGCTTTGGCAACAAGCGCATTGATCCTTACCTTGAATTCTTCGTATTCTCTCTGAGAAACATGAAGTTTACCAAGTTCTTACTCTAAAAAAAGAAACTTAAAGTTTGCCTGCCACTTTGTCTAGGTAAATCTTTATGCGCCATACCAGAGGTTTCTAAAATTGCAAACAGCTGACTTCCTTTTTAACAACATAACAAAAGCTACATTACCTCTTGAAAAGGGCAAGCCTTCTAAGTTCTAACATAATGAAAAAAACATGAAGCAGCATAAAAGTTACCAGGACAATATGCCACTAAAGCTTCACTGTGGGAGGACAATTCTGTATTCTATAATCTTTAGATTATATAAAAATAAAAATCTAAAAGAACACAAATAGCTTTACAAAAATTTTCTTCTGGGTGAGGAGTGGAGACTGGGGGCACACGCAGGCAGTCACACACAGACAGCGGGGAAAAAAGCATCTCGAGTAAAAAGCAATATTGTAATACTCTGTATCTCAGTATTAATTCATAATCAGGTGTTTCTATTTTCAGCTTTCTCAGCAGATTGCAAATGCATTTTTAACTATGTGTTATTCATAATATGTCTTACAGCCAAAATTTTTGGTAGAATTTCTTAAAGATTCCTGGCTTTGCACAAAGCTATGCACCTCATTTCTTTCAAATTATGGGTGTTTTTATCTCCAACACATCATACTGTCCACTAAGTCAATTAAGTTCGGAATTCACTATATCACGCCTAAACTACAAGCAACAACCTTCAAAAAGCATATTCAGGATGATACCCAATATTATATCAAACATGAACCATCAGCACATGACTTATCTCATACCTTCATTGCCCTGCGCTCTTTCACAAAAGAAGGCTGTATCTTGTCCTTCAGATAATCTATCTTCTGAGCAAAATAGAACTCAGGGGCCCTAGGCTCAATGTTGTGCTTCTTGCAGAAGGGCACCCATTTCCTTGCAAACTCTGCCGTCTCAGAGAGGGCTTCAAAGGTTAACATTGCTGAACCATCATCTGAAACGTAACATGAGACTTTGTCGACAGGGTAATCCACGGCAAGAATAGACAATACAGTGTTGGCAGTAACAATAGGTGGCTCTTTCAGAGGGTCCACCGTACTGACAAATACATCAATAGGTGCTAACTGAGAAGGCTCGCCTTCCCTATCATATCTGGAAAGGTAACAATCTTAATTAACCTCCTAATAAAACCAATGCAATAGAGATCTCTGTAGATTAGAAACCCCCCCTAACAACAACATAAAGGTTTTTTACAAAAGACCAATCCGACTGACCTCAAAGCAAGCCTCTCCAGGTAGGTCTCACGGTTGATGGGAAACCATTTTGGAAACTGATCCAGAAGCCAGGATAATGCAAACCAAACCTCGCAAATAACTGATGTCAGCCACAAGGGATAAGCATCCTTCACTGGATGAGTACACCGGTATTGCAAGAAGAACCCCAAGATAATCAACCGAAGTATGATTACAACACGATAAGGGGTAAGGTGGGTAGAAGAAATAGGCACCACACGACTCAAAGGTTGGCGAGCATCATCAGCCCTGACACAGAGAACCAATGAACAGTCTTGAACGTTGTTAAGAAACAAATGCTTACTTGACAAAATATATTGTAATTTTCTTTTCTAAAACAAGTCATGGAAAATCTCCATGTCTATTCTAAGTAATAACAAAATGAACTATGAAGATGTCAAAACAATAAGCTATATTACTGAGAAGAAACCAAAAACTTATAGTTAATAGTCAAAACAATCAAAAGAAACCTTACCGAGAAAGAGAAGAAGAATTCCAACCATTCAACCAATATATCATATGCATGTATTCTCAACCAAATGCATGTGCCACCAAAAAAAACAAATGAACACAATGGATTCATTTCAAATGTTCTTTGGTAGACATTATCCCCCTTCAAGCAGCAGGTATGACAAACAAAATATAACTTCATTCTCAAGTAATTTCATATATACCTTTCAGTCATCTGTGACATTTTTAGTAAGTAGCCTACCACAAGCTAAAGATACTTATGAGTAAGATGCTCACATTTGCAATTCTTCTCCATTCGACCCTGTGCCTTCGATGTCTCCTTTCCCTTCACTGTATCTGTTGGTCATTTGTGTGATATTTTTCTCCTGTTTCATTTTCCACCCTTCTACCCTTTCCTTCCAGTCAACATTGCCAAGGCCATAAGAATTCAAGTCTTTTGCAGGGTCCACAATTCTCACAGGAACTGCATAGAAATATGGCATGATCAAATGACTGTCAATTGAATAGGAAAAATTGTTGGAGAATTTCAATTCAACAGATTCAAGTTAGAAACGTACCCGGCTGCCTTGGATCAAGATATTGAAGTGAGTGAACATGCTTGTCACTAGGGCCCAAAGGACCTGATGTACTGCGCACGGATTGAGTGTCTGGGGTAGCAATGGGAATTTCACCAGATGCCTAAAAATTTTGGCAAGAAGATTAGAAAAATATTTTAAAACAACATTGGCCATGAATGATTGCAGGTGGAACCATATCATATGATATGCCACAATACACCTGAAAAATAATATGTATCATATCTCTGTATTATTTTTGCACCGTATCATACAATGCATATGATATGTGAAGATTCTATTTTTTTATTTTTGTTTTTGGGATTGAAATGAAATCGTTTCACTCCAAGACTTATTTTTAAATCACTATCCAGTGAAACAACGTCGTTTTAGTAGTTATGATTTAAAAACAAAAAAATAAAATCTGTTGTTAATGTTGTTTAATTGAATTCAAAATTTCTGATTAATATTAAGGTTGTTCAAACAGTTGATGTTAAAAATTTGAATTAGAGGTTTTTGTATTTTGATATTAATGAACTATATTGGGAACTTGAATAATTGATGGAATATTAATGAAATGCTATGTTATTATGATTCTATGATTTTTTTAAAAAGGTATATATATATTTTATTAATAATTATTTAAAATTGCGCGTATCTTATGATACATGATACACGATATGATATGATACACTACTTTTGAAAATGATACGCTTTTCGATACTCGATTTGACAACCATGGGTGGAACTATATTTAATACAAAACTTCAACCTTGAATAGATCAGTAATGTTAATGGCATGAGTTTATCACAGAAGGAAAACGAAAAAGGAATACAATCAAACTCTCTTCAACAAAAATTCAAAAATTCTTGCAAAATTATATTTAACTACTTTTTGCAGATTTTTTGCAGACTTGTTCTCTTTTTTTAGTGAAACTTCGTTGCTTACTGAAAAAAATTCTCTATGAATAACTGTTTTGTAACGTTGATCAATACTTAATGAGCAAACATGATATTTCAGTAAAAAACCTTTTACTTGTTGACTAAAACATGTAAGAGATTTTGACTGCACCAGCCAACATCCAGTATTGTTAGAGTCTGTGTGGCTTATATTTGCTGTGTGTACAATGGCAAGGAGGCAGATGTGGGAGTGGATGGAGTGTAGTGGAGCCCGCGATGGCATCTGCCTTGCGGGATTGATATATTTTATGTATGGGGGGACGCTGATTAGTTGGGGGTGCGGGGCAATGCCCCCGCGGTACGGTACAGGGGTATTTTATAAATACGTCCGTATTAGGGTTATATAAATACTTAAGATGTAACCCGACTTTAAATAATGAAAAAGAACGGCCGCTAGCTCTTGTGGATGTAGACACATTACCGAACCACGTAAATCTCTGTGTTATTTTCTCTTGCTTTCTTAATTGTTTGATTCCTTATTATTCACCATAATTGCTGCACGATCACAACAAGTATACAACTACAAAAACCTGTATCGGGAATAACCCAATGGACAATAAATCAAGCATTGTTTAGATTAAATAATATTTATTACCTTCCCTGGTCCTACTGCAGCTCAAAATTGAGAATCAATTTTTCAAGCAATGTGCAAGATTGTAGAACATTTGGCCGGACTAAAACAAGTGTAAGAAAGAAAGGAAGCACGATTGAGAAAAGCTAAGAAGTATTATTATCTGAATGGTAAACAATAGAAAACACCGAAAGACTGAGAAGGCATACAGAACTATTCAAACTCCAAGTTGGATGTCCAGAAAACACAACAGACAGATAGTAGTGACAGTATAAAAGCATCACATTTCGTCACTTACAGGCTGCCCATTCATAAGAAGGGGAATCGGTGGGTGAGATTCATGTCTAGAGGATGAAGAGAGATCAGCGTCTTCTCCCCGCCACTGGTGTCTTGCCTTGCTGTTTCCTAGGGCATAATTAAACTCATTCTCCAGATCATCCACGTTGTCTTCTTCATCATCACCATCAACCCGAGGACTTCCTGATAGATGCATGCTAAAATTACTTCTTTCTAAGGAGGTAGGATCTAAAATGGATTTTGAAAAGCAAGCTAACCTTTGTGTCTTTTGTATCTAGTCTTGCACTGGGGACAAGACTGATTTCCATCTTTGCGCTCATACTCATAGCAAGGCCGGCAAACCGGGAAGCCACACTCGTTGCACGCAACAAAGACATCACCCGCAGCTGTTAGTCCAACTGTCTCTCCACAAATCTGGCATATCTGGCCATTCAGATGCTTCAGGGGCTTGGGCTGAAAAATTTATAAGCAATGCACCAAGTAAGTACGAGAGAGATCCCATTCAAACACAAACTGCAACCACTTTCAGCTCAAACTCTCTGTAAGACCATATTTAGTATGGACCACGACTGGCCTATTTAGTTATGTCCACCTTCAATTCATCCAGATGTATAAGAATTCTACGATCTATCTAAAGTGAAGATCTTCATTTTGAACGCACCCCAGAACACTTTAACTTCTGAAGGCTCTACGCAACTACCAAAACAAAACGGATGAAAGCAGTACATGTAACTCTACCCAGCCTAATATCTCACCTACCTTATTAGTGAATAGCAATAGGATGTGAACTACACAAATGCCAAAAGCAAACAGAAAATGGCAAGATATTAGATAGTGCAGAGGAAGATAGAGAGTTTCCAACTAATTCACAGCAATAGGCCAAAGGTATAAGCAGATTTTAGATAGCACAGAGGAAGACAGAGAGTGAGAGAATGATCTCAGTAAGTAGAGTGGGGGGAGGCAACTTTCACTGAATCAAACCTCAAAACCTCCGATTTTAGCACAATAACAATCAAATTTGATGAGAAAACATATTTTTCAAACAAAAAAAGAGAGATGGAAATGCATCCTGTAATTTCTAAATCATTAAAAACCGCAGTGTACACAAGATCAGAACTACAAGAAACTCAAACTCGAAGAACAAATATCAAATCCCCAACTCTAAATACTCCTCTTTTTGTTATTCAGAAAAAGGAAAACCAAAGAAAATGCTAACCAAAACCAATTTTTGGTCTTAGAATCAAAATTAAACAATATCCATCTCCTGGTTCAGTATAAAAAATGGAACTTGAGCTCAAAATTCAGTGCTTAGACCAGAACCCATCTCCTGATTTAATGTAAAGAAACAAACTTGAGCTAAAAACTCAGTTCAACACAACAAAATACTCAGATCGAAGAGCCAAAATAATCAGAAATCTCAAACAATTATAACACTGAAAATCCAAATGGGAATTTCCAAAACCCATACCGCACTATCCGAATCGTGCCGAATTCGAACCAACTCGTTCCTGTTGTGTGACCCAGCTACCATTCCGGCACTTGCCTCCATTTCTCTTCAAGAAGCAATGGATTAAAATGTCAAACGTAAAACGATTTTACAAGTATTCATCAATTTATGATTTGATTGGAGACAAATCTTGGTAAAAAAACAGGGAAAGCAGGAGATGGGTTCTTGCTCAAAAGATGAGTGAGTTTCAGCAAAATGTGAAGATGGGCATTCTCTAAATCTTCGCCAAATTAACTGGCCTTCTCTCTCTCTATCTCTGCTTCTCCTTCCAACCCATGAAAGCTTTGTCTTTTTATTGTTTTCTGTGGATTTTGTTTTTTATTTTAAATCAAACTTTGTACTAAATAAAACGTAAGGATTTTTTTATTGGCTAAATCCGTAGTGGCGGCCCAGCGCAGCTCGGTTTCGGCTTATGGGAGGATCTTGCATCTGACCGGCTCTGGCCTGTGAGCCATGAGAGGATATGATACAGAGTAGTGAGGTAAGCTACCGAAAATTATTTATTGAGACGATATCAAAAAAAATTAATTTTTGCTTTTTGCTTTTTATTTAATTTAATTGTGATAGTTGATCGTAAATATAATGATTTTAGGGGTGATAATTGTATCGTATTTGTGTCATGTCATTTCGGGTTTATGTCAAGGATTAATCAATTATAATCCAACTCGTTTAATTAATCGTGTCTAATCGAGTCAATCTATTTATTTTTGTGTCGTATTCTTGTTGACCTATATAACTTGTGAATAAAATATAAAAATTAAAAATTAACTCAAACTTTTTCGAACCTATGTTCATAATTTTTCTATAAATTAAAAATTAACTTAATAAATATTTTATTCTTATAATACTAGTTAAACAAGTTAATCGTGTTAACTTCGTATTGTTTGTGTTTGACAATAATTCGACCTATTTATTATTCGTGTTAATAGATCATATCATTTATGGGTTTGTGTCGAGAAATGCTCGACCCTAACCTACTAATTTAGTATCAATTTCAAATCATATTTTCGTGTCATATCAGAAATTACCATCCCTAATAATGAAGTATGGCAAAATAATTAAATTTTTATATGTATTGCATTTTGAAAAAAGAATAATGACTTAATAAAGTTTTTATTCTGATTTTTAGGGGTCAACTATAGATTTATGTCTTGTCATTGTAATCTATCGAGTGATAATTTTCTCCATCAAACAACTAATTATCTCATTTATGCATAACACATAAAAATTTAGTTTTAAATATTGAAATATATTATCATAATTTTAACATTAATATTTTTTAAGAACAACAAAGAAAAAGCTTTGCGCTAATTTAGAAAGTTGGGAGTCTTTTAATACTCCATCCATTCCTAAATATATGTTGTTTAAGGTTTTTGCACACGGATTAAGGAAATTATTAAATAGCTATAATATGAGTAAAAAATAATTATACAAAATTAAAATACTTTTATTTAATACGTATTGGAAAGAAAAGTAATATAAAAGACACTTAACCTCCATCCAATCTAATGTATTAAAAAGTTAAGAGTAAATTTAGAAAAAAAAATATTAATTATGCTTTAATTTCATAAAATGACAAATATTATAGAACAAAAAAATTATATAAAACGACGTATATTTAAGAACGGATGGAGTTTTTTAAAGTGACTCAAAGAGTGGTGAAGCCGAGCTCAAATCCTAAGAACTCGGCTCAACCACTGAGCTTTCGACACGCACTCCTCTTTACATGCAACCGCTTAACAATACTTTTGACTTTTACCTAACTAGTCTCTGTCTGTACTTCAAGTCACCGCTAGTTCTCCTCCAACTGACCCCAGGGGATGTCGGTGGAGTTCTTTTTATTTTTTTTTTTGATAAACTGTGATTTTAAAATTGAAGGAGAAGGACGGTGGCCATTAATTTTTTTTAAGAATTTTTTTTATTGGAAAAGTTTATAATAAAATTATAATTTTTTATAATTAAATTATATTTAATACTACATCCGTTCTTAAATATCTATAGTTTAAGATTTTTACCTATGAATTAAAAAAGTTATTAAATAACTCTAATATGAGTAAAAAATAATTATACAAGACTAAAATACCCTTATTTAATTCGTATTGAGAAAGAAAGAAATATGAAAGACACTAAACCTCCATCTAATCTAATGCATTGAAAAGTTAAGTATAAATTTGAAAGAAAAAATATTAATTATGTTTTGGTTTCATTAAACGACAGATATTATAAAACAAAAAAAATTATATAAAATGACAGATGTTTAATAACGAAAAAATAACGGAAAGAGCACTATCTTTGTGTTTCTTCCAACTTACAAATACACATCTAAGCAATTTAGACCCTTCTATGTATAAATCCAGTTTTAATTGATTATTCCACATAATTTTAAATTTGGCATTCCATTGAAATTTTTTGAGAAATATTTCATTTACAAGATGAAATATTTCACACTTCACCTCTCATTACTGCCCTACCATTTGGGAACCTAAAAAACCCCCTAAGCATACATACATACATACATACATACATCTCTCTCTCTCTCTCTGCCAACGACCACCACCAATCACACAGGAGCCATCCACAATTCTAGTACGCCTATTTTCTCCCCTCCTGCATACCTGCAGTTGTGTTCTTCAATATCTGCAAAAGTGGTGTATAAATAAACTATGTTATTAATATTGGGTTGAAAAATTATGAGTACTACTATACTAACCAATAAGTTTACTAATGTTGTTTACTAAATTAGTGTAAATCATTAGATTAAAAAGTCCCATAAACTTTTTTCAATGGGACCATGGATTAATTTACATTGATGCAGAAACAAATTTGGGAAATTTGATAATTTTTTTTTGATAAACACATCATTATCCAAACATTATATGAATGTGGAAAACACAGGTTCAATGATTGTGAGTAAAATGATGCAGAAACACTTGGGTGTCGTTGATTGCTGCCTCAAGAAGGGAAGGGAAGTTGGCAATCAAGATGACTTCAAACTTCAACTAGGACAAATACCACCCCCACCAACCATAAAGAAATTGATGCTTTGTCAATTAACCACTATAGTTTACAAATATCAACTTGCTCCCTTAGAAACAATTGTCAATTAGGAGGATGACCACCCCCCCCCCCCCCCCCCCCACACACACACCCCTTCTCTCTCTCTCTCTCCTGGGTCTGTCAACATCACCTTTGGCCTTCCACCCTCCACAACACTCATTTGCCACCATCACCCTCTCTCTCTCTCTCTCTCTCTCATCTCAATCCTTAGCAACATTATCATCCTAATAATGTTATACTGATCAAGATTTCTTATCAAATTTTTTATCCAAAGTAATGTGACACAGTTTTTATTATCAAATAAATAGATCTCATTAATATTCAAAAATTGTGTCAAACCAATTAGAATAACAAATTGATAAGAAATTTTATAAGTATAAAATGTAATGTTTTTTTAATAACTTGCTTCTCTGCCCAGAACATAGATAGATTGAATTACATAAAAAGAACATACAACACAATAATTGGTTGACAATGACCTATAGGACCTCACAATTGTCAAAATCATTGAGCTTTATATGCCCAAATTTCCTTGAGAAAAGGAGCGGTATCGAAACAAAAATATTTCGATATCATACCGAAAAACTGTTAATAGAGGACAAATTTTATAACAGTAATAGATAAAATTACCAAAATAATGGAAAAAATTACATCAATAAAAAATTTACAATAACAGTGGACAAAATTACAATATCAATGAATAATTTACTAATAGTGGGTAAACTTTTACCATCATTTGAAGTATTAAAACTATATTTTGTGGGTTTGTGATCGATCACTAATATTGATTGATCGATCAATGAAAAAATTACAACATTAGTGAAAAAATTAATAATAGTAGTGAGCAAATTTACAATATCAATAGAAAATTTACAATATTAATAAAAAATTTACAACAAAAGTGGATAAACTTTATTCAATTTGGTGATAAAAATACGATTGATACTTCTAACCACATTTGTCATAAAAATAACACTAGTGCATCCCACTGATACCATAAATTTACCTTTAAGTTTGTATTATTATCCACGTTTCTCAAAATATTAACCAAAATGAAAGTAAAATTTGTTTATATACTAATAACTTTAACCACAATCATTCTAAGTGTGAGAAAAATTACTACAGCAATGAACAAAATTACAATATCAATAAAAAATTTATGACATTAGTAAGAAATTTACAACAATAGTTAAATTTTACATAATCATTGTATTTAACCCTGAATTATAATAAATTTTCCCTTTGATATCATAACCTTTCTCCGATTGTGGTAAATTTATTCACCATAGTTCTAACTTAACCTTTTTTTGTTGTAAATTTACCCTTAATCCTCGTAACGTTACCCAAAATTGTTATAATTTTAACCAAAACAATGATAATATTAATCAAAACAATTATAAATTAACCTCTAAACTTGTAAATTTATCAACAGTTGTAATAAACTTACCCTCAAATGTGGTAAATCTGCCTTTAATTGTGGTAAATTGCCCACAATTTTTGCTAAATCTCACTCTAGTAACCTTGTGATCGATCATAGACAATTGTGATCGATCACAAACTTACAATTTTTCAAAAAAATTAAATCAAGGATATTTGTGATCTATCCCAAACATTCTTTTAACATTTTAAGGTATATTCTAAACCTTTGTGATAGATCTTAATCTATTCGGATAGATCACAAAAAAAATACAATACTATGATCTCTCATAAAATATAAGATCGATAACAATTTTTCTTCTTAGAAAAAAAAAATTGTCATAAAGTACAATGATATATCATTTCACTCTATAATTGATCACAATCTCTCAAGAAACCGCTTTTGGAGAAGACTACTGTAACCTTGTGATAGATCTCAAGTTCTTGTGATACATCATAAACATTCAAAAAATTTAATTTTACCAATTAAAAATTTTGTCAATTCAAAATAAATTTTAAAATTTAACAACAAATAAACATTCAATTTCACAAATTCAAAATTCAGTTTCACTAAAACTAATATAATATTCACTGTCAATTTTATTTATTAAAATTTAATTTAATAAAATTAATACCAACCTGACCGTCAATTTTACTAAAAAAACATTAATTTAGTAACAAAATTTTGTCAACAGACTAACATCAAGTTATTTTTTACTTATTAAAATTTTAATATGTAAAAAATAAATTTTTATCAGCTTGAATTGAATTTCAATTAGCACAAATTTTAAGAAGTTAAAAAAATACAAATTCAATCGATTCGAATCTGAATTTTAATCGGCTCAAATTTTAATATGTAGAAAAATATTCTTTGATATTTTAAAATTAAATATAAATTTGATGATTTTTTTTATTAATTTCTTATTAATTTGATGAATTTTATGTTTATTGGATGATATTAAATGTTAATTTGATGAATTAAATGTTAATTATTTAAAATTAAATATTAATCTGATACATTGAATGCTAATTGGATGACACTGAATATTAATTATATGAATTAAATATAAATTGGATTCATTAAATGATAAATTTGTATTAATTTGATGAATTGAATATTAATCGGATTAATTTTGATGTTGATTTGATTAAGTTAATGAGAAATAATTAAATTTGATGAATTGAATATTGTTTAAATGAGATTGAATGTTAACTTGATGAAGTTGCGTGATAATTTGTTGTTAAGTTTTTAAATTGAATTAATTTATGTGTTAATTTGATGTTAATTGGATGAATTGAATATTTATTAAATAATTTTGTAGTTTAATTTCCAAAATTGAGTGGTAATGGGATGAAATTAAATATAATTTGGAAGGATTAAATGCCAATTTGGTTTTAATTTGATGAATTGAATATTAATATCTTAAATTATTAAAAGAATGTTTGGAATCGATCACAAGTATTCTTGACTTATTTTTTGACAATTAATCTTCAATTAATATTCTAATTCATTGGTTATACATTAAATTTAATCCAACTAATATTCAATTTATCAAATTAGCATTAAATTTCTTAATTTAACCTTCAATTCTACTAAATTTGCATTCAATTTAATTCCATTAACATTTAATTCATCTAATATACATTCAAAATGACCTTAAATTTCTTTATATTAATAGTCAATTTCATACAATTAACAATAAATTTATCAAATTAATATTTAGTTTCATCAAGTTAACATTCAATTCATCATATTATCACCAAAATAATCAACTTACCATTTAGTTCTTGCTTTTTGTGAAATTGAATTTTGAATTGTTAAAATTAAATATTAATTTGGTGTTTATTTGATGGATTGGATCTCAATAAGATGAAATTAAATGTCAAATTCATGAATGTTAATGTTAATTTGATAAAATTGACTGTCAATTTGATGTTAATTTTATGAAATTCAATTTTAAAAAATAAAATTGAAGATTAATTTCATATTAATTTGAAGAAATTAAAACTGTAATTGATGAAATCAAATATTAATTTATGTTGATTTAATGAATTGAATCTTAATCGGATGAAATTGATTGTCAATTTGATGAATTTTGAAATTAATTTAACAAAATTGACAATTAATTTGGTGTTGATTTAATGAAATTAAATGTTAATTTAATATTGATTTAATGAATTGTTCATCAAATTAGATGCAATTGATTATTAACTTGATAAAATTGTTTGTCAATTTAGTATTAATTTGATGAAAATGAATTTTAATAAGTAAAATTAAAGGAGAATTTGATGATTTTTTTTTAGAGGGGGATAGAGACTTGAACCCTTAACTTCAAGAAGACAAAATTTTTACGAGACAAAGAGTACTATTAAATCAAAAGACCCATTGAACCAGACTCCTATGCCCTTCTCTCAGCTCATCAAGCATTCATGGCTGTTTTTTAATGCAACCCTATTATGAGCTGAGTTTTAAGACAAATGCATTAAAGCTCCCATGCTTTATAATTTTTATTATTTCTATAATTCTTGTATCATGCATGCATTGCTTCTGTTATTTTATTTCATGTAATTATATTACATCGAGGGGTAAGGTACATACGTCCCTCTGATTAGGTGTAATTTAATTTTTTAATCAACAAAATTTTCTTGTACCATCAAGGTTCCACCCAAAAAAAAAAAAACCAAAGGCCCATTGATGATGTTAATTTGATAAAATTGAATTTTGACATGGTAAAATGAATGGTCAATTTAGTGTTAATTTGATGAAATTGAATTTTAATAAATAAAGTTGACAATGAATTTGATATTAATTTGACGAAATTACATTTTGAATTGATGATATCTAATATTAATTTAGTGTTGATTTAATGGATTAGATGAAATTGGATATTAAATTCATAAAATTTTATATTTAATTTGATAAAATTGGTTGTCTGTATGGTGTTAAATTTCTGAAACTATAAATAAATTAAACTGAAAGCTAATTTATTTTTAATTTGATGCAATTTAATTGTAATTTGAGGAAATCAAATGTTAATTTGTTGTTTGTTTAGATGAAATTAAATTTTAAAATTTAAAATTTCAATGTTAATTTGATAATATTAACAATCAAGTTAGTTTTATTTGGATGAAATTGAGTTTTAAGAAATAAAATTTATGGTAAACTTATTATTAAATATAAATTAGAAAGGCTATTAGTGACGATCAATTTGGTGATAATTGCAAATTTAAGAATTTCATTGTTAATTTGGTAAAATTGACAGTCAATTTGGTGATCATTTGATGAAATTGAAATTTAATAAATAAAATGGAAGGTGAATTTGGTGTTAATTTGATAAAATTAAATATTATAGTATCAAAAAAATATTTTTAATTGATATGAATTTTAATCAGTAAAAAAATACAAATTCAATCGACTGATCGATCAGATTTTAGAATGATCTGAAATTCATTGTAATATTATTACAAATGATGGTATTTTCGATCCAAATATCATTCAATTTATCAAATCAACATTTAAATTCTTCGAATTAACATTTAATTAATCAAAGTAACACTATATTAACATTAAATTCATCTAATTAACATTATATTTATATCAAATTAACATCAAAATTCATCAAATTCAAGTTCACTTAATTAAATTCAATCCACCAAATTTATATCAAATTAACATTTAGTTTCTTCCAATTAATATTCAATTCGTCAAATTAACTTTAAGTTCATCCAATTTATAATCAAACTCCTCTAGTTAACAATCAATTCATCAAATTAATATTCAAATTCACCCAATAAATATTCAATCACAAATGTTATCGGGACTTATTTAACCCAACTAATAGTCAATTTTATTAAATTAACATTCAAATTTAAGTGACTAACATCAAATTCATCATATTAACATCCAAAATACTCAATTAATATTCAATTCATCAAATTAAAACCAAATTAACATTTTATCCATCCAAATTAAATTTAAATTCATCGTATTAACACTCAATTCATGAAATTAAACTACAAAATTATCTAATAAACATTAAATCCATCCAATTGTCATTCACTTCATCCAACTAACATCAGATTAACACATAAATTAATTCAATTAGCATTCAATTTATCAAATTAAGAATAAATTATCACTCAACTTCATCAAGTTAAAATTCAATCTTATTTAATTAATATTTAATTCATCAAATTTAACTATTTCTCATTAACTTCATCAGATCAACATCCAAATTAATTCAATTAGTATTCAATTCATCAAATTAACCCAAATGTAATATTTAATGAATCCAATTTATATTTAATTCATACAATTAATATTCAATGTCATCCAATTAGCATTCAATGTATCAAATTAATATTCAATTTTAAATAATTAACATTTAATTCATCAAATTAACATCTAATATCATCTAATATCATTAAATTCATCAAACTAATAAGAAATTAATATACAGTTCATCAAATTAATATAAAATTTATATTTAATGTTAAAATGCCAAAAAATATTTGTCTACATATTAAAATTCAAGTTGACTAAATTTCATTTTTCTACATATTAAAAAATGAGCCAATTAAAATTCAAATTCGAGTTGATTAAAATTTTGAGCTCAACCTGAGCTACTAGTGCCTAGAACTAATTAAAATTTGATTCGAGTCAATTATATTTGTAATTTTTTACTTCTTAAAATTTGATTCAAGTTGATGAAAATCTATTTTTTACGTATTAAAATTTTAATAAGTAAAAAATAACGTGATGCTAGTCTGTGGACGAAATTTGGTTACTAAATTAATGTTTATTTACTAAAATTGGCGGCCAAGTTGGTATTAATTTTATGAAATTAAATTTTAATAAATAAAATTGAAGGTGGATTTTATATTAATTGTAGTGAAAGTGAATTTTGAATTGGTGAAATTGAATGTTTATTTGTTGTAAAATTTTAAATTTTATTTTGAATTGACAAAATTTTTAGTTGGTGAAATTAAATTTTATGAAGTTTATGATCTATCACAAGAACTTGAGATATATCAGAATGATACAGTAGTCTCTCCAAAAGTGATTTCCTAAGAGATTGTGATCGATCATAGAGTGAAATGATAGATTATTGTACTTCATGATAAATTTTTTTTTCTAAGAAGAAAAATTGCGGTTGATCCTATGTTTTTATGATAAATCATAGTACTATATTTTTTGTGATCTATCCCAATAGATTAGGATCTATTGCAAAAGTTTAGAATATACCTTAAAATGTTAAAAGAATGTTTGAGATCGATCACAAGTATCCCTAACTTATTTTTTTTGAAAAATTGCAAGTTTGAGATCGATCACAATTGTCTATGATCGATCACAAGGTTACTAGAGTGAGATTTAACAAAAGTGTGAACAATTTACCACAATTAAGGACATATTTATCACCTTTGAGGGTAAGTTTACAATAATTGTGGATAAATTTACAAGTTTAGAAGTTAATTTACGACTATGCTGATTAATATTACTACTGTTTTGGTTAATATTATGACAATTCTGGGTAATATTACAAGGATTAAGGGTAAATTTTATGATACAATAAGTTAAAACTATGGTAACTAAATTTATCACAATTGGGGAAAGGTTATGACATCAAAAGAAAAATTTAATATAATTCATGGTTAAATACAATGATTATGTAAAATTTCTCACTAATGTCATAAATTTTTTATTGATGTTGTAATTTTGTCAACTGCTGTGATAATTTTTCCCATAAATATTTTAAGCTTAGAATGATTGTAGTTAAGGTTATTAGTACATAAACAAATTTCATTTTCATTTTGGTTAATATTACAAGAACTGTAGATAATAATGCAAACTTAAAGGTAAATTTATGACATCAGTAAGATGCACTAGTATTATATTTACGACTAATGTGGTTAAAAGTGTCAATTGTATTTTTACTACCATATTGATTAAAGTTTGCTTACTACTGTTGTAATTTATCCCTTACTGTTGTAAATTTTTTATTGATGTTGTAAATTTGCAACTACTTTTGTAAATTTTTTCACTGATATTGTAATTTTTTAACTGATCGATCAATCAATATTAGTAATCGATCACAAACCCACAAAATATAATTTTAGTACTACAAATAATGGTAAAAATTTGCTCACTGTTGTAGTAATTGTACCAATTATTGTAATAAATTGTCTATTGATGTTATAATTTTACCTATTATTATTATAAATTTTTTATTGATATTATAATTTTTATTATTATTATAATAATTTTGTTTACTACTGTAAATTTTTTACTAATATTATAATTTTATTTTTGTTAATTATAGCCATAAATTTTTTACTAATATTATAATTTTATTCTCAATTGATAGCTTTTAGTATGGTGTCGAAATATTCTATTTCCGTACCGTACTGGTCCTCCAGAAAATAGACACCCAACATGGCCATGAAGAACAATATTCACTAATGATGATACGATGGGGAAAGAGAGAGAAAAGGTCATGTCATGATAGTGATGTGCATGAATGAATGGATTCATGGGCGTGAGTAGACGTACATGTCTAAGCATCTGGTTCTCATTTTGCGAAGTGGACAGCCTCTCTTCAAGCTCAGAATTCTTCTTCTCCAAGTCTTCAACCCTTGCCTCCAACTCAGTTAGGTACACCTTCTTTCTCTCTCTTGCTTGTTGTGCTGAAACTCTGTTCCTCAGCAACCTTTTCCCACATTTCACGACAAGGGAACTCAAAATTACCAAAATGCCACTAGTACCCAAATAGATTGCAAAATGTTCTAACAGCCATACTGCCTGTAAATCCACTATCATCATGCCACGTCAGATGCCCAATCAAGTGGGTGGGCAATATGCTAGCGTGACAAGATCTGGTGTGTAAGGATTCGAAGTAAATTTTTTTGACAAATTACACTTTTACCCGTTCAATCATGACATTGATCTCCTGTCCACCTCTCAACTATCAAATTTCTCTCGACTACTAGGATTTTGTAACCAAACTTACATCTTTAATATATATGTAATTAAGACAATGTAAAATCAATAACTATGGTTGGAGAGGTAATGTGGAATAACTTCATTTTAAGGGATCCTCTGTAAAGGAACAGCCATAATTTTAAGAACGAGGTGAAAAATGAGAAATGTGATAATTGAGGGGGTCAAATTGACCATCAAACTTACCTCTTCAATCGCTTGTTTTCTTTGTCAGCCGGGCTTTTACCTCTCTTCCTTCGACCCTCTGCTGAGGGCTGAACCCGGTCCGGACCGGCAACTGAACCCCCGTCCCGGCAGGAAGCCGACGGGCCTGCTGCTTCTCCACCAATCTCCGGCACTCTCCTGATCTCGTCATCACTCTCCATACCTACATAAATCATAAATTATTAGAATGTAACACATTTATATTGTTGTCAATCGCGAGATCTTTCTGTGGAATAAACTTTTCCGAGAAATTGCAAACACCAAGATAAAAAATTCTCTCAATCTTCAAATGTCAGATTGAAAATTTCTAAATTACATGAGAAATATTTGTCCAAAACACAGATGTAAAATTTAAAATCTATTCGTACTGATATACGTACATGTCTATACAAGCAATGTTAAAATTTCAGGAATTATTATCAAACAATTCAAATTTCAGAAGAAAAACTGAGGCAAAATGAGAGAGAGAAAATACCTTCTTTGACCTCAATTTGAAGAGCAGAGCTGGAAGATCTTTCACTGCTTGAAGGCAGAGAACTTGTTGCAACGGAATTCATTGTTTGCTCTTGCATTTCCCTTATTGAAACCAGAAAGAATACAGAGAGAAAGAAACAGATTGAGAGAGACGAAGAGTGAGTGAGAGGATTTTTGGTTGTCAGAGAAAGAAAAAAAGAGAGAAAAAGGGCGGGATATTAATGTTAAAGTGGGACGTGAAGAAAGAGTAGGAGAGCGATGGGGTTATCGTATCCCGTTGGATTATGTAAAATCCGACGGTTATAAAGTGATGAGCGTGGAAGCGTTGTGAGCCATAAGGAGTTGGGTTAATCAAAGGCTGATGGATAGGACTCGTGGACTAATATGGGACGTTGGATTTATTAATGATCGACGGCAGGATAGGCAATATTATGTTTTCAGTTCCATAATAAATCTATTTATTTACACTTGGTCCATGACTCAATGCACATGCACATGAACATCAATATATTATTAGAACAAAAAACTCCGGAAACATAAAATATAATAATAGTCTACATCGCTTAAATCTGCCAATTAATTTTATAATTTATATTTTAATATTTTAATCACAATAAACATTTTACTCATACACAACTTTCAACAATATTAATATTTTAACCAAAATAATTATTTTAACAACTCACTTATGTTTTAATCGTGGTAAAAAAATATATGCTTTGTATGAAAATATCCTATTAACTTTTCTATTTTATCATAATGCAGAAAGTATGCATTTCCTATGATGTTTGATATAACTAAAAATTAAATACTAAAAATTAAATGTTGAATTTTAATTAAGTGCTGAATACTGAAATTTTAATTAGCAGACCATTTAGTATTTACTGAAATTTAAGTGTTAATTTAAATCAAACTGTTTGACAAATATACACCGTAACAATCTTATTTCTACCAACACCATTCATCATCACAATGGGAGCGGCGATAGCGGTGGTGACAACACAATAGTGTTGATAGTAGTGGTGACGGTGGTGACGACGACGACACAATAGTGGTGATGGTAATAATAGTGGTTATGGCGGCATGATGGTGGTGACAGTGACGGCACAATGGAGGTGACAATGACCGTGGCGGCGACACAATGGTGGCGACGGTGGTGGTGGATATTGAAGAGTATAAAATACATTGAGTATATGTATTTGTGTACTATGAGGAATTTATAAAATTTTTAGTGACTAAAAATTTCAGCATTGAAGTGATAAGTATGTAGTTAGCTACTTAAAATTTTAGAATATTTTTAAAAGTTGTTTAAAACATTAAGTATTATGAGTTTTAAATTATCAAACGAATTTAATTCATTAAGTGTTTAAAATATTCAATTTTAAATATTAAATAATGTTATCAAGTTCCTCTTTTAAGAGGGATTGGTCGGTGGGTCTCTCTCTGGTCAGTTGCATTGAGTTGCTTATGATGTGTGGATTATGTGTGTGTATATGTGCTTGCCTTTGTCCAAAAAAATAATGTTATCAAATAGACACTTATTTGAAGGACATCTCATAAAGAAAGTCTAAGTGTCTAACCTTAAATTTTTTTTTTTTTTTAAGTGGAAAAAGGTAATCTAACCCTTAAACTTACTACTAAAAAAAGAGATTTTTTTTTTTTTTTTGATATCATGCTAAAAAATATATAATTTAATTTTCAAATACTATATGTTTTGATAGACCATAATTTTTTAAGTTGTAATTCAACCCTCAACAATTATAATTTGATCCTTAATAATATTATTTTTGGTACATTACCAAAAGAAGTACCGTCTTGCCCAACTTATTAAACATTTTACACAAAAGTTATCAAGTAATGTGAAATTGGATCACGACAATATTAATGTGGTCGGTTAATTATTCTTTTTCATCGCAAACAAATTACCAATCATAACAAGTATTGTAGATCTACTTTGTGATGGTGGACAAAACAAAGCAATAGTCATTGCCAATAGCTAGTGAGGTTTGAATGGACATAACCCGGACGGCAGCAATTGATAAAGAGACGAGTAGAAGAAAACGGTAATGGGGACTTTTAGTTGAATCCTAAACAAAAACATTCTTCTGCATAATTACATTTACAAAATACTAAGATACACACACACACCCGCAAAAGCACATGCCAAAACATTCATACTCACATGATAAGATCCCATGCTATGGCCTTTTTCCTTATGTTTCTCTCTTCTTCTCTCTCTATTTATAAGTTCAATACCATTCATGACTGAGAGCAAGAAAAGAGCCATTGATGTCCGCAATGGCTCAATTACAAAGGTCTTCGAAGTCGTTTAGGCGACAAGGCTCGTCTGGTTCGATTTGGGATGAGAAATTAAATTCCGAGGAAATAAAGAAACTAATGCAAAATGAAGGGAAGGTTGATCAGAGAGAGCTAAGGCATTGCCAAAGCATCGGAGGCGTTGGGACGATCAATTATGGCATATCAAATGCAGCAGTGCCCTCCGTTTATTGGCGCAGTTTTTCTACTCCGGCTATGATGATGTTGAAGAAAAAGAAGAAACCTTATGAAGAATCGGGTGAATGTGGAGGTCATGTGGTGGGTGCTTCTGAAAAACCTCCGAATCCACTAAGATGGATTTTTGGGAAGAAGGGTAAATAATTATTCCCGCCGTGATCTTTAGCCGTCTGTTTATTTCGAAATATACAGTGTTTTATAATTTTGTTTGTGATATTACTCTATTGTTAGTAATATAGTATGCCTGGTGAATTGAAAATTTACCCATTATTTAGGTGAAAGCTACGTTCATAAAATAATCGTATCGTATGAGTTATTGTACATGAAAGCCGAAATATAAAGAGTGACATTTTTCATATTCCACTGTCATTTGAATTATCTATGGAGTGTGGACTATGAACATAAAATCTGTCAAATATTCGAAGAAAATTTTGCTAGTATTCATCTAAACAACTAACCTAAAATGACCACTTGAAATAAAATTAAACATCTTATATACCAAAATAACACAATTAAAAATCAAGAGACCAAAGTGAAACAGATCACCGATCTACTTTACCCTTGTGTGTAAGTGATGAAGGCTATACAACATTTTTTTGGGTAAGTGAAGGCTATAAGACATTACAAACACATAAATTGCAAATTTCTTACCTCATTGATGTGGTAGCATTCTAAATATTATTCTTTGGAACTTTTGTTTATGGAATGTTACCCGGGACATGTTATGTGCCTAATGACTAAAAATCCACCACCTATCTTGGTGGTCTAATGGTCGTCCTGGTAATGATCATCTAGGTTTGATTAACAAGGAGTAGACCGATGACTTACTTCTAGCGATTTAACGGGACTGAGTTCAAATTATGACTCTAGTTGCGCTTAGGAACAACAGTGGAGCCCATCGTGTAGGCCCCTCTCGAGGACTATTCCAATGAGTTCGAGCTGTTATGATTACGATTAGAAAGAGTTTTCACGTCAATTGCTGCATCGCAATCCTTTTCAAATAACTAAAAAAATGACTAAAAAATTGTTAAATTTATGTTTTTCGCTTGTAATTACATACCAAATTTGAAATACATGTAACTATCCAAAGACCACAAATAACACGCCGGGTGAACAAGAGTTATTTGCATCAAACTTACAACTTTTGAATAGTTACCCCGAATCTTCCCATCCGATTTGTTTTGTCGAATTCAATTCCTTTCTCGTATTAAAAAGTAGACAATTCTATGGTATTGAAAAAAAGGGCACCATACCATCATATACAACATTTTGGGGGTCTTTATACATAACTTTTGATATTAAGTTACACTTTTTTGAGGTCAGTCGGAGTCTTTTGAAATTTTTGAAATTGTTAAACAATTATCCACTTTCAGGTTAGATTTTGTGACTAACACGTGATTTTTTTTTAATAACTAGAGAAACAGCGATATTCAAATGCAAGACCTCCTACCTTGATAACATGTTAAATAATTATCTATTCTAAAAGTTTAAACTGTTAGAGAGATGTAACTTGAATATTCATACTTCAACATGAATCAATCGTAAAAATCCTTTTAAAAGTTGTAAACTAACTGAACAAAAGATATAAATTTTTATATTGTACCTTCAATCCTACAATGCTTGTGGCATTACCTAGTGCCAAGTGCCTCTCGTAATTTTAATTCACTAAAAGCACGATTTCACCAGTATTGCTTACGATTTAGCGGCGTCACAAAAATTCGAATTAATTTCATTAACTAAGGTGTAATTAGTCATAAATTTAGCTTTTTGACTAATAATTTTGCCACTAATTCTGCGGTAGAAAATGTTTGGTGCCAAAATATTTTAGAAAAAATCATATAGCCAACAACTTTTTTTTATGACATTGTCGCTACATTGCATCTAGAGCAATACTATAGTGATCTAATTTAGGAAAAAATGTTCATTACGGCGGTGATACTATATAACAATGTTGATGTAATATTACTAATCAATAATATCAAAACAAATAAATAAATGGACCCTACAAAAATTAATAATCAACTCTTTATGTAAGAAAATAACTACCTACTTTTTCTCCATGTAAGCCAGTGACTACTCAAGTGGAATTCCCCTTACTCACTTAGTATTTTATCATTGGTTGGTAATACCACGTCAGCATTGTTGACGTAGTATCAACATTGCATTTGTGATGGTGCTCAAAATCAGCTAGACCAAACTACATAATAGTCTAGGGTATGGCCTCTAGAGTGCGTGAATGTGAGTGGTTCATGCGAGTCGAAGGATTAAAGTTACGTCAACTGTAATAAAAGTTCTTGTTTCTCAGGGATTGTGTTACTTGGGAAAGAAGATTGTTGTTATAAGGTGTTTGACTAGGAGCTTTTTACAGAATATTGCCTAGCTTCCGGCTCAGTCTCCTTCTTTGTGTAGTCGTTAACCATTTATACATCCACTCGTTAGGGTTTTATGGTGATTCCTTTTTTGACTAATTATGTAGTCCCTCGTCATTTGTTCTGTTTCTAGGTCTGTCATCCCTAACGTTTTTTACACCCACTACTCCTCTAACGGAATACGTGAGCCATCTCCATTATCGGCGAATATTCGTTTGTTAGGATTATTAGGTACTTCCTTTGTCCACGTGTCGTGGTACAACTTTTGGTGAATAGCTTGGTGTCGTGCTCCTAATTCCCGATCTGGTATTTGTATCGAGCTTGTCGATGTCGAACTACCACCTATTTCAAGTTGGTTTGTTGCGGGCTTCAAGGGGGCTGGGTCGTAATTCAACTCAGGCCAATGAACACTGTTTGAATGAGGCACTTGAGTTGTCTTAAATGAACCCAAAAGATTTTGGGCTTTAGAAGAGGTTCAAACTTAAATTCATTATCATCATATTGAATATTTTCCCTTAATTTAGGGACTTAATCAAAAAACTAATTCAATATAACTAATGAATTAATTGTGAATTTCGGAGGTAGATGTAATTCACCTTTAATCTAACCGTTATAATTAATTAAATTCACAGATTAAATCTAAATAGAATTTTTCTTACTCTGTTTCAAACTATTTAGTGGCAACATAACCACTTGTCATTAGGCACCAAAAAAGTTGCAAACACTCTTAAAATTCATATATTCGTTAAGAAAAGGTTCAGTAAAAGTGATATTGACGAGTCTCATCACGTATGAAAGAGATGTGAATGTAATATAAAGGCACTCCTTCAGTAATTTGTTGCGACATATGGAAAAAGACGACGGCGTTTAATACTGCACCAAAACGACAAAGTTTAAAGAATCAGGTCCCCCTTTTCGCCAAAATGGCAACTCCCTCAAATACCTCTCTCTCGCTCTCTCTCTCTCGCTCTCTAGATTAATGGCAACTTCGACATCATCTTCGAAGGGATGGTTGAGCAATCTCTCAACATATTCATGCCGCATATATTTCTTCCTCATCATCCTTCAAGTCCCGCTGTTCAGGTAAAAACTCATTTCTCAATTATATAATTTCCCTAATCTTCAGTACCGTTTGGATATATCTTTGAACTTTTCATTCACCTCTACTCTTAAACAATGTACGGTTGAACCAGATTGATTATATAGTAATTCCACATTGTTATTCAATTCGGGTTTCACTTAAACTTGTTAATATCCATGTTTAGCTTGTGGGCATTCTTTTTTAGGATCAATCATTAAACCATTTATTTATCTTTACTCTTGATTAGCCCATTTAAGGTTGATTTAAACTTCAATTATGTGGAAATTACATGCTTCTTGTTGAATTTGGCTTCACTGAAACTTGTTAGTTGTTATGTCTCAGCGTCTGAATATTCCTTCTATGAATAATCTCTGAATACCCATTAGCTCTCCTCTAAACTATCAATTTTAAGGATGACTTAGATTTAATATATGGTGATTTCAAGCTCTCATTGAATCGGGGTTTCTCTATAATTTGTTTGATGGGACTCTTCTGAAATGCCCTATGATGAAGACACGTGTCCTCGGTTTTGCTAAAACACTGTTGCTTAGATCAAGCACCATCGGCGAACGAATGTCCTCGCCCCCGAGGTACCCTCATATAGGATTATGCGTTCAGTATATTTTACAACCAACACGTGTCCTCGGTCACCTATGTACCTCGGTCGCATACCTCCCTCGGTCCCCGAGATGAGCCTTTCCTCGGTGCCGAGAGTTACTCCGTCCTGGACGCTTCCTCTACGCCAGGATAAGCTATTGACGTAAAGGTTACTAGCCTAGGCTAGTCCAGGCTGCTCATCATGACCTCGTCTTACACAAGTAATGTCAGAACATACTGGAATACAGAGGTCACAGCCAATAGGGGATGGACGCGTGGCAAATGATGTCACATCAAAGACAGACAAACTGGACGCCGTTGCTGACACGCGGCTTGGGAAAGCAAATAATTAATTGCGCCCTTCTGTTGATGAGACCGCATTCAATGCGGTAAGGCTCGGAAATGAAAGACAATAAATGCTCCTATTACAGAGCATTTATTGCATCCTCCCCGAGAGGAGCACATTGTACCGTCGGCATCCCGACGACTCAGCATTGATTGCTCGGGACCCCGAGCAGTTAATTAGAGAAGACATTCCTCATCAGAATCAATGCACACGCTACCTGTGCCTAATGATCACCTACTGACCACACTGACAGCAATCATGGGCTTTTAAGGTATAAATACTCCTTGCAAAAGACTAAGCGGGTATGCAAACAATAAACTCTCTAGTACAATACGTTTTTCTCAGTGTTTTCTCCTTCCTCTCTCTCACTCAAAGACTGACTAGACCGTCGGAGGGGATACGCCGGAAAACACTCCGGCGCCCTTCTAACTTGTTCTTCTTTGTTCCAGGAACCCCTTTCATCCTCACAGGAGCGTTCTTCCTTTCCCAGGATTTCCCGTTGCCGTTTCGGGTTACTACCATACCTTGTAGGCTGTTCCAAGCAGCGCGCTTGTTCACTCAACCGGCCCACTCGAAGTTCACCAAGGGAGAGACCTGTTCCCGTTCTTTTTATATTGTGCAGGATCTTGCACGCACATTGTTAATAATCATGTTTTGGCAATTGGGTTTTTTTGTTTGGCTCAATTTGTGAACTGTTCATGTCAACCGTATTGGTCCTGGGTTCGACTGAAACTTTTTTAATTTCTATGTTTGCTGTACCTGTAATTTTTTATGTGGCAACAAATGAGAATGAATATATTAGGCTAGCTCTAAAAAGAGTTGCTTGAGGCTAACTTGTAAAATGAGGTAATCGGAGTATGTCAGTTTTAGTGCAGAACTCTTGGGTTATATTACTCGTATTCTTACCTGCCATGTTTTCAATGCTTGATTTTCCAAGATGGTGACTCAAATGCGTAGGATAAGATTATGTCAATTTTCCATCAATAAGATTGTTTGTCAATCGATGTCGAAGAACAGGCCATGTGTATTGATCACCGCTAAATAACTAGTGAATGAAGCAATATCAAGTATCATCATGTTTTGGTAAATTTTGAACAACTAGGGGTGTCATTTTCAAGTCAAGACATTGCTTAAGAAGTTAAATGTGTTGCAAGTCTTGTTTCACCATAATCTCTAGATTTCATCCAAGGAACTAAATTTCATTTCGAAGGTCGAAATTTTCAAAACGTTTCCGTTTTCATAGAGACTGAAATAAATCATTGATTGAATATCAGAATTCTTATGTTTAGAGATGTTTCGAGGTGTTTCGGTAGGTTTCAAGGTATTTCGGCATGTTTTGACCTATGTTTCGAAATATTTCGACTAATATTTTGCAAATAAATTTTTTAATTTTTATTCGTTTCCATCTTGTTTCTGAAACATTACCGAAATATTTTCATTTCCAAGCTCACTAAAATTGTACACCAAAACAAAACTTTGATCCTTGATTTCATCTGGTCCATTTGCATGCATTGGTCTGAATCCCTTCATCGAAAACACACAACACATGCAACCTTGTCTCCCAACATACACAAATGTTGTATTGCTTTCTTAAATGTACTTAAAAGGTGGAAAAATGTCTTTAAGAAACTCTTATGTTTTTGTCTTTTGGAGTCGCATAAATGTTTATATTTGGATTTGAGATACTTATGACATAATCTCATTTGACAACGATCAACTTTTTGAGGGGTGAGAAACCTTTTTAGTTAAAGTTATGTTAGATCTTGGAATGGGGCTTCAGGTTATGGGAGGAATCACACAACAAAAACCCAAGCAGCAGCAGAAAAGTGAGGAGTGCGGATCAGTCTAGGATATGAGAGAGTAGCTTTTGTATTCTGACAACTTTAGTACACAACTAAGGGTTGTTTTCGTGATAGGAAATGGGCTGAGATTAAGAGGAGGGAAGAATTGTTGGGGAAGTAGGGAAAGTAAGAAGGTACGAAAATAAGCAATTAGTTGAGAGTTTGTATTAGAAAGTCTTAGAGTGGCCTTTAGTGCAGTAGTAAGGTAGTTTCATTGTGACTTGAAAAATGTTAAATAGATTTAAAAACTTTACTTGATGAATTACTACCATTGAATAGGTATTGGGACCCACAGTTAAATGAATAATAAATATAACAACTAAATCATCGTGTCAGATTTTTAAGTCTATATAGTTTTGCTCTTGTGACTTAGGCATCAAGAGTTTGAGTCACGAAAACAGCTTCTCTATTTGCAGGGTGAGGTTGTGTACATCTACCTTCCCTAGACTTTGCAGTGACAGGAGCCTTGTGTATTGGACTGCCTTTTTTATTGCATAGGAAGGTCTACTGTTCAACTTTTGTTCCCATTTTGCCATGAAGGCTTGGGTATTTACATATGGATTCGGTTAAGAGGGGCCTCGAAAGAGGCTAAGGGATGTATTTATGGCAGCTGAAACGTCGATATGCGGGAAGTAGACTTGCCATATCATCAGAGGATAGACGCTTTTTTCCCTTTGCTTGCCTGGCTTCATTCCCTTGACATGGAGAAGGTTAAGAGGGGCCTTCGAGAAAAAAAGGGAAGATGTATACTCCCTTTAACTCGAGTGCTATTAGGTCCATTTCTGAGATGGAGAACATGGGTGGAATGGAAGATACTAATGCGGGAAACATTGGTTTGACAATTGAGGGATGAGGGTGATGTTAGCTGAAGCGTGTGTAGAATGATTGTCTATCTATCCTAGTTCCGAACTAGGTCATGGCATAGTGCCTCAAATTGGAACTCTCAGGTCATGACGGATCCCTTATTTCAATGTACCAAGCCACTCGCTTTCTAGGTACTTAGAGGGTACGTATTGATTGGTGGCTACAATGACCTTGTGGAGATATTTTGGTTTCTACTTTTTGAGGCCAGGGACACCAATTTGCTGACCGTGAGTCACATTTTTGTAAGGATGGTTAGTGGAGACATAGTTATCAGAATTTCACTAAATCCCTGATGACCCCTGATCTGAGTACACCGATCCTAAAAGGGGCTGGTTCGCAATCCAATCACAAATATGTATGATCCCAAATTATAATATTAATCCTAAATTGATTTGGTTTGGACCATGTTGTACAAATATAAAATACATATTAATTGATTTCGTGAATATTGATTTATAATTATATATTATTTTAGATAATAGAAAATCAGCACTAATGTAAAATAAATTTTAACTAATTTAGTGTTTATGGATATTTTATGATATGATTTTATATAGTAGTGAAAATGATCTAACTAAGAGTTCCAAAAACGAATTGCAAACCAAAACACTGTATCAGCTAAGCTTACCTCCATTTTTCCGCGTACCTAATAAAGTGTTTTATCACGTAGTTGTATCCATACCACGTACTAAAGTAATCTACGATCCTGGTAACATTGAGTGGAGGGCCACGTACTAATTGTTGCACAATGACTACCCCAGACAATAGATGACCGCGTAGTAGTGTTTCATACAACCAAACAAGGATATAGGATTACATTGGATATTCGTTCAATAATATGGCAGATAGTGAGAAGCCACTCAAGATTGCCTTATCACACTACACCATTCTGATTTCAGTGTGGAGCCTCAGAAGGTGTCCCATGAAGGAGAGCAAGAGCAGAGGGCAATCTACATAGTTGTAGTGTACTGTAGCCTCGTGCCATTTTGTAGTGTGGTCAGGCCACATTTAAGAATCTTTGAGAATTCCTAGGTCTTACGATGTAGATAATCTTAGAGTCCCATTTTCATCATGCAAGATATTCCTAGATGGTCACTAATCATTCTAGGACTAGAGCCATTGTTGAGTTGCGATAACTATGCCATATTTGATATATGCATGACTCTGACCGGCAATTGGTAATTTTAAGATCCTCTTTGTGGTTGTCATCTTTATTTGGAAGTTGGGCACCTCAAATGCCTAAATGGTGCATTCCCTAGGAGACGCATTGGATTTCCCTTTGCATTTCGCCCCTTTCAGTATTGTCTTTTCCTTAAAGTTAATTTCACCATCATCTTTATTTGATGAATCTCTTTTTCACTTGCCTTTTATCATGACAACACTGTCAGTACAAGTGCATTATTGAGATAAACTAGTCAGAAAAAAATAATATTTGTGTTTCTTTTCTTTTATTGTTTTACCAGGGTCCCATGTAGATCTGGTATATGTACAACTCCTATGCAGTTCACGTCTTCCCAGTTGATTGCAAGTGAGATCTTTCCTGTTTCTGTTGTGAAGGCACTTCTCTACCCTGGGGCCATTGCAAGTGGCCTCATTCATAACATGACTGTTCCAAGCTGGGGTAATCTTTTAAATATCTATAATTTGACTGAAGTGAAGGAGGCCCCTGCAGTAACTGATCTACAGCGTTTGGAGGTTTGGTTTTGTAACATCTCCCTCTTCCTTGTTTTTGCTCCAATCTGATTAAATGTTCTGATATATAATTTGACCTCGTCATTTACTGTTACTATCAGTTGGCAACTATTTTTGGACCTGACAAATAGTCACACTAATATGGCTAGAGTTGAATATGTATTAGATAATTTTGAGCTGGCAGCATCTGTGCTATTGTCATATAATTTTCACTCCTATTAGCCATTGATTTCTACCTGTGCTTGCATTTTCATTTATATTTAATATCTGAATCAGTAGTAAAATTGTTTTTCGATTTATTGTTATCATTGGTTTGTCAATTCTTATATCCCATAAATCTTTTGCTCCATTAGCTCGCAAGACTTTAAATATATCAGGTCTGAACAATACCCTGAGAGATCTCGAAATATACACTGATTATAATTCCTAGTTTGGAGTTAGGTTGTTTAACCTAGTTTAGGTGAACTTGTAGCTACTGGGATATAAATGCAACATCCTTTTAGTAATTTCAAGAAAGCATACTTCAGAATTAGTTACTATGCACATCTCTCTTTTAAAATTTGCTTTTCTTTAAGTTTGGGCTGCCAAAATTTACATGTGAACATAACATGTTTCCATGACCATTATTAAGAAATCCAAAATCATCTAAAGATTCAAAATGGCAGCTATCCCTTTTTAGTATCATTTTGTACATCATTTTATAGGACCCTAGATTCTTCCAAAACGCTTCTCTTGGACGACTTTTTTTTTTGCTTATGCTTATGGTGCCATTGAGTCCTGCTTCTATTTTCCGTTTTCTAGATTCTGCATTTTGATTCATTCTCCAAATAATTTCAGTTGCTTTTTACTTGTTATGCTTTTGCTCCCCCCTTACCTTGTATGAATGATGCTGAATGATTGGAAGTCACTTACAAATATTTGATATTGTTGTGCCTTATAGGCTTGGGAAATCATACCTGTCAAACTTGTGAACACTGTTTTTTTATTTGCTCGAAACTTGAAATCTTGATTGTTTACTGATTGTTGGTTTCGAGATAGTGTTCTTGTGCATGGTGGTCCCTTTGTGCACTTGTTCTGATTTTATCCATCACTAATCGTGTTCGTTTGACCAGGTTCTTGCAGGAAGCTACTTCTCTGTGGCAGGAGCAATAATTGGAATTCTAAAACCTGGGAGGATGAGCATGTTTGGGACACTACTGATTATTTGGGGCCTTGTCAAGGAAGGGATCCTTGGAAAGCCAGTGAATACTGACACTTCCAAATCTGTTTTCGTCTACCCAACAATGCTGATTGCCCTGGTGTGTGCCTTAACTTCTGTAAAGTACGACGTGAAGAAGGTTATGAGAAGTGCTCCAGCCAGACCCATTGCAAAACCTCTGCAGAGCTCTTCAAAATCTAAGCTGAAATGAGTATGGTTATGACACTTAAAGACTAGAAATGAATCTCATTCCTGATCTTTTTCCGTATTGTCAGGGATAGTGAGTTCAAGCTGTGTATGTTCTTCCAAAATTTACTCCAATACTTACTGATTTCCAGCAGAAACAGAAAATCATACAATTTGTCTTGAGTTTACACTTTGATCGGTTGGGGTTTGGTAAAACTTTTTGTTATCTGGTATGCAAAGCTTCCGTCTTGCCATTTTGTGAATCATCAAGGCTCTAGAAATTTTTGGAGACAAATCTTAGTAACTAGGATTGAAGTCTTACACTCCCATCCTCGGCAAGTTAACAAAATGGTGCTCAAACTAAATGATGGACCACTCATACTTTATTTCATTTGTTGAAATTTTTACCCTTATACCCGTTATAGAGGGCACATATATTAATTGAATGACCAGACATAAAACATTTGCGGTTTATTGCTACCAAGCAAAATTTGTGTTGTTGTACACTTGTATGACATAATTTATTGTACTGAAAGAGAATTGTGTCTATTCCTTAATGTCGCAAAACAATGAAGGGGTTCAAAAACATGCATGCAGTTTTGACTTAAGCAGGTTCACCATTGGTGAATGCATCACCACACAGCCAACAATCTCCATTGATGAGATGTTCTTATCTCACAGACTAATATCATGTACAAAGTACACATTTCCTCTATATGTCAGTGACCTGTTCTTAGCCCCAACACACCACAAATGGCCTTGCAGCTCCAAAACTCCTTTCATTCCAGCCATTTCCCACACAAACTTGAAGAGCACAAGAGCCTTGTTCAATTGCTTCACCCCACACCAAACCATATTCTCCTGATCTGATGTCAAAATTTTCCCCATACACAAACAAAAACCATTCCCTCGACCACACTCATAAACCCCACCACAAAGTTCAACTTCAATATCTCTAACACTGCCATAGAGATAGTACAACAGAAGTGTAAACAAGCATCTAGAAGAGTGACCCAATGTCTTTGTGAGCTTCTTCTGCACTAAACTCTCTTGATGCCTATTCTCCCTGTACCCAATATTTTTATCTATCAAAACATCCTTGATCTGGGAAAGCCCTTCTTTGATCACCTCGAGCTTCGAAACAAATAAAAGAAACTCCTTTTCATCTCTCAAGCAATTTATAAGGTCATTGAACATCTCAAGAACATCTTCCCATTTAGGGGAAGCGGGTGAATCTGCAACTTTTGCAGGTGCAAGGCGCATCCATGACACTGAATCAGGGTCATAAGAAATTGCCTTGTCTAAGAATTTTAGACAACTAGTGACAATTTGCTGACCCATTATAATCCCTTTTGGCGGGCACGGGTGATTTAGAGAATCCATGTTAGATTTCAATCCATTTAATACCTCTTCAAGTGCACCAGTCCATACCCGATGCTGTGTAACCTGAGGGCAAATTGTGAGACGAACTAACTTCCTCTGTTGAGCAGAAACATTCAAAAAGTTACTCACTTTGGTGAGTGAATTCACAGACATTGGTTCTCTTTCGCTTGATCTACTGAAGCAGAGAGGTGGTCTGCATTTTGCATCAGCAAATGAAGCTGAAATATTCTTCTTGAGTGTTTCCTGCACCGATGGACACCCAATAAAGTCCCTGGCAAAGGACTTAAACGTGTGCATTTTGAGCTCAAGACGCTCATCGGCGACTGTCGAATGATCATTTATATTAATTAGCCTTCCATCAATCAAGTCCACATCTTTTAACAAGAGGGTTAATTTTGCTAGCTTTGGAAATGCCTTTTGGTACCATTCGAAAGGTAAAGGGTCTTCATGAGATTCTTCTGAGCAGTGATAGGACACCATACTCAAACCAAAAACTCTGTTTTGATTGGATCTCAGATTCTTTGATCCACAGAGGAAGTATTGCACACGTCTATAGGCCATTATTAACACGCCAAAGCAACCATAAATTGTGCGACTCCCATCAGCAAATCTTCTCAGTGCTTGCTTCTCAGATTCCTGCAAGTGGGTTTTCAGTTTTCCAGTCTGAAACTAATCCTGCAACATCAAAGCCCAAATTAAAGGTTAACGCGTCGGGGCTGTGATTCTTTGATACATTTTATCAAACACATGTTGGGCATTTTCTTCTCCAAATAATTGAAACCATTGATGAAGCCAAGGGAGAATGAAAGTCACAGATCATACTGCCAGCTTTATTTATTTTTTTTGGGTACTCTGGATATGTGCCAGTCCACAGACTCCCAGGAGTATTCCTCCTCAATACCGCACAACTACTTGGCAGGTATTTACGTTGGGGTCGAAACTAAGGGGTTCTTTGGGCGTTGAAGACTAGATTTAGCCCCTACGACCTATAATAATTATGGAGGCTCAAACCCATGCATTTAAAAGAGAGAATTCGAGTTCTTACCCACCGGCCCACCAGGTCGTTGGTGCCAGCTTTATTTCTGCAACTGAAAAAAGCGTCTATGCCAGCACAAAGAAGGTCTGTTGGACGAATTGCTTATGAAGTTCTGGTTGGGTTAATTTCTTAATGAAAATTAAAGCAAGAGTGGTTGGTTTTTTTTGATGGACAAACAAGAAATGTAGAGCTATAGAGATAGCACATGGAGGGCACTTGCCTTAGCTCAACATTCGTTTCCTGAATGTATTGGGCGTTGGCAATGCGTGCTGTTGCTAAATTCTATTGTTTAAATTTTGGGGTGAGTTATTAAACGTTCCTGCCATTGGCTTGTGGGTTAGACTCATAATTGAGTCGAATTACTTCAAATCGTCTTAATAAGGCTCGATTTGAACTCGAACAATTTTAGTTTGAGCTCGAGCTCGCAAAACTCAGCTCATTTATATTTAAAATAGTCGAATTACTCGGGCTAAACTTGAGTTCAATTTATTTTGGGCTCAGTTCAGGTTCAGCTAATTTTCTAAACTAGTCAGAGCTTAAATAATTTTTTAAACTCATTTAAAAAAATAAGCTCGACAAATTTGGTTGATTCAAACTCACAAAACTTGACTCGATTATAAACCCTAGTCACAAGTTCCTAACGAATTAAGGCTATGATGTTCTCTCTCATAGAACATGAGGCTATTTACGTAATTTAGACACCATCAAATGTATAAGCCACGATTTCCTTTCTTTTTTTGGGGGAGGTTTGACATGTTAATTAAGAGTGTCAATTCAATTGTAGAGTGTTGCAATCATCATGAATATTTATCAATGTTGATCAAATCTATTTAATCAATAGTGTTTGATGTCTTCGCACTTGTTCAATCTATTTATTAATTGTGTTACATTTGGATTAAATTGTATACTTTTGAGTGGGGGATAGGACTTGACGTGCTAATTAAGAGAGTTAATTGAGTTTATATTATATTCGAATTGTGTTGAATATTAATTAACTTTAATTCATAAAATTAATTAATC
This sequence comes from Ilex paraguariensis, assembly GCA_963454935.2. NCBI lineage: Eukaryota > Viridiplantae > Streptophyta > Magnoliopsida > Aquifoliales > Aquifoliaceae > Ilex > Ilex paraguariensis. The sequence continues at coordinate 179,334 of CAUOFW020005336.1, forward strand.
TTATCAGTTATATTGAGATTAATTAGACATGTTCATTACTTATTTCACATTCGGATAGAAATACATAGTTTGTGAATCTGAAAATTGAAAACTCTCCTTAATCTCTCAACCAAATTCTCCACTCATATTCCCCCTTGCAAAAATAACTATTCGCTCGATTCAAGCACAAGCAAATGAAGTGAAATTTTTTTCTAACTCTACAAGGACTCTTACGATATTGGTATTAAGATAAAAAAAAAAAAAAAGAAAAAAATATAAATTTTCTCCATAGAACATTACTAATACAGACTAGTCATGCATGTATTGTATTATTTATGCTTTTAAATCTACTCGTTTATTGTTTTATTTTTAGATTAGATTTTCACGTAAAAAACTCCATAAGAATGTCATAGTGATATCCGAACCACTAAGGATACCTTGGTAATTTTACCAAAAAACTCAGAGTTAGTGCAATTTATGAGTTATTTTGGTATTTTTCTCCCAATGCATGTCCAATTGTCATAGCACACTTTTTTTTCTCCTACAAGGCTCTATGGTCGATTGTTCTCCTTTAAATAATGTGTCTCGACTCCCCCTTCGAGATTAGCTCAAACTCGACTCCATTTTAATCTCACAAGAATCTAGGTTTGAATAAGTTTTTTGTTTGTAAAAATAATTCTTATTTTATTGTTAGAAAAAAACCCATATTTAAAAGATGAACAACTCAAACTTATTCTCAAATAACTCCAAATCATGTACACTTTTATTTCTCTCATCTCTTTTCTTGTAGGTTTTTGAAAAACTTGAACTTCTAGGATTTGATTTGATGGTGGATTATACGAATTTTGGAATATTTTTGCTGAGAAAATTATTGTTTTAGAATTGATAATTAAATTCTAGTGTTTAGTATAAAATTTTTGCACAAAAAATTGATTGATTTTAGCTCGAATACTCATAAGTTTCTTTTGAGCTGAGCTGAGTTTAGGCAAAACTTTCAACTTGGAAGTTGAACTCATTTGGAGTTCAAACTCGATTACTTACAAACCAAACCCATAATCTAGTGCGACAAGTCTGACCCGATTAACACCCTTGTTGATCAAACGCAACTTATAGTCTCAAAAAGGCACTGTGAAAACAGAAAAACAAGCTAATTAATAACAAAAATTATGGTGCAAATACTAGAAGAGCTAAAAAAAATTAAGCATTGTGATATGACCAACCATCAAACCTCAAATATATGCAAGCCACACCTTTTTAGAGGATTGCACAACCTTCGCAGTGGCAAAATCGCCGACTGTACTTGTGAAATCCGAGCATGCATATATAGTATGTAAATAAAAATTTATTTATTTTTTAAAAAATATTAAAATTAAAATTTTGAATTTAAGATAATTACAGAAATGCCATTGCACATTTCTTCTAAGCAGCTGCCAGGCAGTGGGAGAAGGTTTCCCATCATTCTTTAACACTCCAGAAGGCTTGAAGGGCTGCTGAAGGCCTCTATTGAGTATTTGGATCAGATATAATCGTTTGGAGGAGAGAGAAAGTGAGGAGAGAATTTAGAGAGAGAGAGAGAAAGTGTGAAGATCAAATTTTATAAGAAAGAATTCGAGTATCATGGCGTAAGCTTCTAGCCTAATTAGGGTGCTAAGAGTCCATTTATGATGATTAAAACGAGTTTTGATCATTGTTTGAGCATGCATTTTTATTTTTAAATTTTTGGGTTTTAGTTGGTATAGAAACAGATATGAGTTTTGGTTTAGTTTTAACTTGGATTGAGGTTTGGGAATGGTACCAGGGTGTTTAATACGAAGTTTAGTGGTGGTTTGAAGGGTGGCCGTGATTGGTGGTGGTGGTTCGAAGAAGGGGAAGTTCATGGCAAGGATTTGAGTTTCTTGAAAATTAAAAGTTTAAATCTTGAGTTTTTAAAACGTAAGGTGCGTTGGGTTAGACTAAAACCAATTCTAGGAATCCCTTGGTACCCTAAGAAATTGATTTAGAGTTCGTTTGGTGGGTAAAAAGACAATTGCAGATTTGATCCCAAGTTAAAAAACCTTATTTTTTTTTTTTTTCAAACTTTGGTTCAATCTTTGGATGTGTTAAAGTTTGATTTGAACGGTCTCACCTATGGTGATATGAAGAGGGCCATAAGGAGAATACATACGCTCTGAAAACAAGTCTAAAGGTGTTATGTGGAGTAAGTTATAGGAGTAAAAAGAAGGATTCCTAAAACAGAATTTTGACGCTTTGAGGTTGAAGATGAAGTGAACCAAGAGGGCCACTAGACACCAACGATGCGTGAGGGCACGTCCAGTGTCCAATAGACCTCTGGTCAGTTCCAGAAGTTCCGTAATATCTGTGTGGAGGTCTCGGTAAAATTTGGGTCAATTCGATACCCGGATTAATATATGATATAAAATGTCTATTTTGCCCTTGGGGGCAATTTGACCCAATTTTTGGCTTATTTTCACCAAAAAAAATTTATATTCATTCTTAGGAAGGTTAATTGAGTATGAATATGAAATTTCATTGAAAAATAATATCATTTTATTTTTGGCAATTCTGGATCGAAAAGCAGCGCATAGGGTTTCTTAATTTCGGATCAGACAAACCATGTCAAATTCATTTCTAAATTATGTCTTGCAGTATTTTTTAACCGTTACTATATTTTAAAATTATATGATTGGGCATTTGAACTCAAATTTGAAAATATAGATTCGAAGTAGGGTTTTGAGTGTGATAACGCACAATGATTCGAAATGATTGATTTGACTGTTTGAAATAAGATACCGAAGTCTTTTTAAACTAAACATAAGTACATAAAAATCGAGTGACAAAAAGATTTACATCCCAATTTGAAGCTGTGGAGGAAACTCATAGAGATGGGGTATGACAGTGTCTTCTTCTCTTTTGGTTTATCTCCAAAGCTCTTGAGTGCCACGCTTGGTTTGTCCGACAAGAATGATTTCATAATAAGCTGGATATATTTATATGCAAGTTTTTATAATTCAGAATGCTTTGTCATTTTATGTTATGACCCTTATTTTTTTTCTTCATATTTTTCAGAATGACTCAATATTTTAAAATACAATGACCCTTATTTTTATACAATAATAGAAGGATCAGGTTATTTTATTAAAAAAAAAAAATAACCACAATGTATCACATATTTATAACTTTTTAGATGTAAGTTTATACGAAAGTGATAGCTTGGGCACAATCAAAATACTCAAGGGATGTTTGGTTTGTGTATTTAAATACTAGTCATTATCCGTCCCTGAAGACACTATATAATACAAAAAATTACAAGTAATTGCCCAACTTGAAATAGAAAATAGCCCAAAAATACTCATTCCAATTCGTTTAAAATGACTTGAAATATACTGTCGACCATATCTTCTATATATAGAACTATCACAAAAAATGTATAAAAAATTCTCCAAAACAACACCACATATACAAATACTTTAGAAAAAAATACTAACTGAACCTAATAAAATTTATAATTTTTAAGTAATAAATAAAATTTTGCTCATTTATAAGACATGAATTTATCACCATTGTCACCATTTAATCCAATAACACAACATCATTATAAACTCAATCACCAAATTTGCAATCCACCATGTAATAAATACATGAGGAAAAACAAACAAATATTAACAAAACATACCACTAATAAATAAAATTCATCACTAATGAAATAAAAATTGCAACCATCTATAAAATAAAACTAAGTTTACAAATATTGTCGAAAAAAAAAAAATTTACTATCTCAAATTCCACCAACTTCCAAAATGTATACAGCCTGTAAAAAAAAATCTAAAAAATTTATATTTCTCATTATCTAAAAACATACATATTTTTTAATTCATCCACATTCAAATAATAAAAAGAGATATGATAGAGTGTGTGTTTAAGAGATAGGAGAGAGAGAGATAGTTATATGAGAGATGAACATTAGAGTTAAGTCCAATTTAAAAGAGATGAGAGAGAGATAGGAGAGAGAGAGAGAGAAAGAGAGTGTTATATGAGAGATATTTATGGTGTGTGTTTAAAAGAGATATGAGAGAAAGAAAAAGATGAGTGAGTTTGTGTTTAAGAGATAAAATAGAGAGTTATATGAGAGACGAGATTGTTAGAGTTAAGTCCTATTAAGATCGTTGGATCAATAATCGTCAAGAGATCTGAGTTGTCAAAAATTAAAGACAATAAAATCTAGCTATTTTATTATATAAATATTATATTATAGGTATAATTTGTCAAAAGTATTTGAAGGTGTACCGGGGACCATCCTGGTCCAAGGTTGGCTCCGCCCATGCCGATGCTTCATAGAGACTGAACTAAAAGAAAAGCAAACTAAAGGGCAAAAGAATGTGATGGCCCATCTCAGGGAGACCATGCGAAGAAAGCCCCTTCTCATCCCTCCAATGTGCTTTTCCACTATGTATATCACGAGCCTATGCTCTAACTTAATGAATCTGCTATACAATTGGAATTGTGTAAATTATATTTCAATCAACCGTATCATTAACTTGATAAATAATCAAAATTATTGTAGCACGGTTGGCTAATTAAGTACGACTTGAAGTCTAAATGAACGCCACTAGCCATTCATTAGCATTTGACTCTCTACATTTGTGCCACTCTTCGAGGTGTTCAAATTGATACTTATCGACCAAAATGAAGCCATTCATCATTGGATGTCACATCACCTTTATTTCTTTTTATCTTTCTCTTGAGGTTTGACGGAGAAGACAAAACAAAAAATCAAATTTTCTAATTTTACCCAAATCAACGTAGAATAGATTGTTCAATAGCTATTTCAAGAACATCTAAATCATTTTGAAGTGATGTTTGAGTTTAATCTCAGAGTCTTAGGTTGTTCGTCGATTGTCATGTCTTTTTCTTTTATTACTTTCTCATTAACCCAAAAAAAAAAAATTTTCATTATATGAGTAAGAAACAATACGAACAACTTTTTTGAATGTATGTATAAAACATCACCTTATTAATTATACTCTTGTGTCTCTTTTCTATGGAGGCTTAATCAACAAGACTAGGCGAATTTACAAGCTTTAAGTTAAATAGAACAAATACTTGTCTTGGAATGATGTTTAAGCATAAAGAAGCCCTTTATGGTGACTGTATATATTACTAGTTCTCTTGAATTGTTTACTTACACTTGCTAGATCACACTAGACTTGGCATAGAAAGGTCCTTAAACAAGTGAGTTGAATTCGATTCCAGTTTTTTTATTTAATTTTGAGTTTTGATTTGCTTTGTCTTTAATGGGTTGGTTTATATACTTCAATATGGACTTCTATACCTAGTTTTAATGGGCTCTTTTATTCTATGCTTGGGGTTGTTACTAGCTGTTGGGGGTATTAAAGCCCATAATTGTTAAATTTTTCTACATGCTATATAAGCAAACTAATGGGTACTACTGCTACTAACGTAGCTTTATATCTTAAACAAAGTTCTGCTAATTTTCTACCATGGACAATTATGATTCGAGTTAGGTTCACCCTTATATTGGCGTAACTAGTGAATAAAAGTTATTATGAGTGTTTGTGTTTAATTTTGGAGTTGTGCACTTTCATTCGTGAGAAAGCTCACTTGTTTTAACATAGTGATTATATGTTTCTCGGACTCGGAGGTTAGCTTATTTTATTTTATTCAAATTGTTATATTATTTTCCATTATATTTTAAATTTAGTTTTTAAGTACATGTTAGCTTATCATTTTTGCTACTGTTTAAATAGTAGAATGATGTTACAACAACTATTGTTCACTTATACCAACTGTTCAACATAATCTGAACACAAGAACTATTAACATGTCAATCTGTGCCTTTAATTGCTAACTAATATGAAGGAAGCATAAGTAGTTGATTATATATCTTTTTCTTTTCTAAATGTGGCCAGGAAAAGAAAAGAGAGGATCAAAAGAATGGACATTGATGATTCCATTGCAGATGCAGTGGAAGATCGCCATATTTTATTGGCAGATTCCATTAGGAAGCAAAAGCTTGACTTACCTCACCTCTCACCTGACTGTTGTATCTATAGAGTTCCAAGACAAATTCGAGAACGGAATGAAAAAGCTTACACACCCCAGATAGTTTCCATTGGCCCTCTACACCATGGAAAAGAGGAGTTGCTAGGCATGGAAGAGTTCAAATTAAGGTGCTTGCATGAATTTCTCAATCGTACCAGCCTCACTTTAGAGAGTTGTATAGGAGTGATAGAGAAGTGGGAAGAAAGAGCTCGTAGATGTTATGCAGAAAGAAGTGAGCTTAACACTGATGCCTTTGTGAAAATGATCATGTTGGATAGTTGTTTCATCATTGAGGTGATTTTGAGTGTTAAAAGAATGGATACAGATTCTGATTATTCGAGCGAGTTGCGGGTGATGCTTCATGTGCAAGAAGACATGATATTACTTGAAAATCAGATTCCATTCTTTGTAATTGAGGGTTTATTCAACCATGCTTGCCATTCTAATCCACACCTCCTGCCATCTTTTCGCCACCTTTCGATCTTGTACTTCTCAAACTTGTTGCCATTCAAAGACATTCCACAGACTATATCAAGTACTGAAGTGAAGCATTTTGTTGATTTGCTAAGGGTATGTCACTTACCGTCATCGTTACAGTCACCACTAGCAGACACGACATTTATAACAATACCAAAAACAACTGAGATCCAAGAGGCAGGAATGATTATAAGGGGCTCAAGCTTTCGTCTACTTGACATAAAATATACAAGGGGAGTGTTAGAAATTCCCACATTAAAAGTAGAAGACAGAACGGAATTAGTACTTAGAAACCTTATTGCACTTGAGGTATGCCATTATTATCCTAAGACTTACATTATTGATTATCTCTTCTTCATGGATAGTCTCATTGACTCTGCTAAAGATGTGGAGCTACTCATCCAGAATGGAGTTATCGATAGCATAATTGGAGATAGCTCTGAAGTGGCGACTCTCTTCAATAGCCTTTGCTCAAATGTTGGAATAAGAGACTACTATTATAATGGCGTATCTAAAGATGTGAATGCATATTACCAAGTCCCTTGGCACAAGTGGAAGGCAATCTTGAGACGTGATTATTTCAGTACTCCCTGGAAAATCGCTTCTACTATCGCTGCAGGAATGTTGCTTGTGCTTACCCTAATCCAAACCATCAAGACTTTTTAATTCTCTGATAAAGAGTTGTGCGTCTTTGCATTTTTATGTACTTTCTAAACTTCTAAACTTATGTTGTTTGTACTTTTGAACGTTCTATGTATATCATGGTTGAACCTTTGTTGCCTATTGTTGCAGCAATTAAGTCCATCCAATAGTAAACAGAATTGAAACAAGTGTGTGACGGGAGTGTGTAATGAGTGCTGTCAAAAGAAAAAAAAATATTTGATCCCTATTTCTCTTTTGTTTTTACCCTTCATTTTCTATTCTATCTGATCTCCCTCCCTAACAACTTTACAGGTCCTCCATAGTCCATCCTCCATCACCATTGAGTATTGAATGATAGAATTCCTTTTTGAGTTACCAAGTAGACCTTTTTGAGATTCAGATTAATTAATGGAATCTATTTTTCTGTAATTCTATTTTTCAAAGTGATTTTTGAAAATATTTTTTTTTCATTTCATTCCTAAGTAATAAAGAGACCGCTCTAGCGAATGATAGCGAATATATATTGGTTCCTACTTGTTTTTAAGCTAAAAACTTGTCCTCTAGAACACTATTAGTTGTTGTTCAAGAGAGATCCGCTAATGGCTCAAACTATGTTTTCAAAACACCTAAAGAGCGATACACAAATTATTTCCAATTTCATTTAACCTAATCAACCTAAGTTATAAATAACTAAGAGTTCATCTCAGGCATCTAGGTCATTACCTTTGTCTTAAACATGAAGGTTCATGCGGAGTTTCAATGATATAGTTTTGACGCTTGATTTCCTCCCTTCAATGATGCTTTCCGATCTTCAACTTGATAGCATTATACCATAGAAATGATTGACATTTACAATAGACTCCACAAAATTAGCAAATTATAAATATGATCCAACAATATCCCATTTTGATAATTTCGTGATAAAATATACAAGTAAGAACAACCCACAAACCATTGGACAAAACGAATTGTAAATCTAATCTCAACACCTATGCACATGTCTTAAATATCTATCTAGTTAAAATCTATAGTTTTAGATAAAGCTTGAAGATCATATTCCTGCACATCACCACTCAAATCAAAACCTCGTAAAAAGCATCATAAGTAAGAAATACATAACATTGGAGTTTTATCTGAAACCTATTTCAAAAATCTTCTTTTTTCGAAGGACACTATATTGATGAAGTCATTTTTCAAGTCATTAGGTTTGGAGAGCACCAAGATAAGCATAGGGTATAATTATGTCTACATCATGCAAGTTCAAATATATAACATATTAAAGAACTAGTCCGTCCAATATCCTTGAGAAGTTATGAATCTATCAAGTTAAACGCATCAAATTCTCGCACTTAGTTGGTGTTTACAATTAAAATAATAAGTGAAAAAATAAAAAAGTGCAAAATAGTGACTGCATGCCAAGTTTGCAAATATATTGTCCTGAGTATTAGAACAAACTCCCTCTTTCTATGTGCACATGCAACATATCTAGCTTAGTCAAGAGAAAATCTTTCCGATTCCTCTCATATGTACCAAAAATATTCTCTCCATTTTTTTGTCATAAATGTCAACTCAATGACAACATGTAGCAAGCATAGTATAGAATCAAGTTATCCAATATATTATTTCTTTATTTGCTATAAATACTAACACAATGACAACATATAGCAAGCTTGCCATAGAATTATAGTATAATAAGAAGGTAAGAATGCAAAGCAACCCTCTAAATCATGCACATAACATAAGTAAGGGACAACCAAGACATATAATTCAAAGTCAATGCGATAAACATCAAAAGTAGGACTAAGAGTATCGTCACAACAAAGGAAAATTACCAAACAAATAAGAAGTCAACAACAAAAAATAAACAGAGTACTTTAGTATATAGCCATGAATGAAGAAAAAAACTATCAACTCCCATATGACCTAAATACTACAAATCTCTAAAAACAGTTGAAGTGGCTAAATTTGGTTCTCCTATGATATGCTTTCCTTTGATCAATCTGCGTAGAGGATCAACTCTCCTGGTAAGTGATTCGAATACAACCTGCTGAGCTTACTCCATGCTCACAATCTGACCATCCAATCATCTAGTCTATCAGAAGTAAGACGATGATGGCTCCATGCATTTCTGTGTACTCGTAAGCATATCAACCAACGATGCTAACTGAGCAACAAGGATGTTTGAACTGAGCTCTCGTGGTGGTGGTGTCCTCCTAGACTTACTAGTCTCAAGATGAACTGGTGGGACCTGTTCCTCCACCATAAAACATACACAGCTTGAGCTTTACTTTGTTTCTTCAAACTATTATTCAAGGCTCTCATGGGGTTCTACAATTGATCCCTAGGCAATACAACAACTTCTTGCCCCAAGCAGATACAAATAATTAGAGATCCAAGAGGCAGATTATCTGATACTCTTCCCTCGAAAAAGGCTGTTCGAATATACCCAAAGATCATCATCAAAAAATCAAGATCATACCTTTGCCCTATAGTATAACTCATGTGTGCTTTTTGGGTAGTAAAGTCTAAAATATGGGATTTCGGTTCAATGTTGTAGTTGGCCATGAGATTAAGCATCCTGCAATCTGGAGTTTGATATTTTTGTTGAAAGTTATAGGTAATCTTGTTTTCAGGATATTCTATACCATACAGTTTAGTAGTCAAAACACTCAGAGAAGGCAAGTCATCTATTGGTCGTGCACCTAGATAGTAATTCTCTACCCTAGACAAGCCAAGTGTGGTGTAAATGAGGGTGGCCGAAAACATAAACTTAATACCTATAACATAAGTGACAAAGTGGTCAGGCTGAGGATCAGGATCATGTATATGTGCAGAGAACTATGTCACCATGCTATCAACTGATGTCACGGGGTCATTAAACATTCAGGTCCACCCATAATTGGCGAGATTGGTGACAATTGAAGGATTGACCTTTGGGGTATTCACACCTAGTTCGATCAACATTGGCTTGAGATGAGAGATAACTCTAATCTGAATCTCTATGCGAACTCTGGTGTATGAAATTGAGTACTTTCATCGAAGTTCTACTCGACTTCCTCGTATACATCATTAACCCGAGGTCATTTCTCTCTTCACAGTGCCATCTCAACAATCACTCTAAGAATCTAGGTCTCAAAGATGTGGATTTGTGACAAAAGGGTGAATCAATCTTAGATCTCTATAGAAGATGTTTGTGAGAGCTTAGAAACCAAGGGTTAAGGTATTTGGAGGCTTGAGATGTGAATAAGAGGGTTGGGAATACAAAGAGTTGTGTAACAACATTAATTTAAAACCTTGATCATCAACTTAACTTGAGGTCACTCGAGAGGAGATGAGGTCACTTGAGCAGCTCTTAAACCTTTTTAGTTTTGCAAACTGATCAACTTTAGCTTCTTTATGGACTATCTTGGCCCCGACACCTCACTCATCCTCCATATCCTTTAAACCTTAATATACTTACATGATATCTATATAATAAAACATCTAGGAGTTTGATTTTTTATCCCACATATATTTTTCCTCCCAAAACCATCCCATCACCCATTCTATCACATGTTTTAATCATTTAATATTTGATTAATTTTTAATTTAACACAATTTTTGTTTTATACATTGTCCATATGTAATAGTGTACACGTGTTGAAAAAATTTTGTCGAGTTATACATTTTGAAAAAATGTTGATGCAACTTTTTAAAAAATAATAGATAAAAATTAATTTTAAATGATGTAATCAAATAAACGAAGAAATAAAAATTATTTTTAATATAGTGTGATCAATTTTTTAAACGCTAAAATCTTATGTTTCATCATGCCTTTAGACACTGGTTATAACTATATCTATATAATAAAATACAAAAAATTGAAATTTATCCCCTACACATTTTTTCCTAAAAAACTATCACATCACTCATTTCTATCACTTGTTCAATCATTTAATATTTGAATAATTTTTAGTTTAACATAATTTTTATTTTAGATATTATCTAGATTCCATATATGACAATATATGTATTTTATCGAAAATTTTATCAACTTAGATATTTTGAGAAAATTTTAAATGATATAATCAAAGAAATGAAGAATATAAAAATTATTATTTAATACAATGAGATTAATTTTTTGGAGACTCGAATTTTATGTTCTATCGTATCTTCAGGTGCGGGTTATGACTAGTATATATATATATACAATCTTAATGCATATATGCATGTATGAATTTAGATCAAAGTCAAGTGTAATTTCCAAATTAAACAATAAATGCTTAGTGTTTATAGACATGAAAATTACGCAAGTTAGCATTATAAAAGCTCCATCTAATCACATTAGTCCAAGGCATACTTAAAGATATTGAACTCAATTTTATGTATCCTAGAGTAATATATCTTCACTTAGTTCAATTTCACTTATACGTGTTCAAATTTTGTTCAACTTTGACTAATTCAAGTGCAACGTTTAATTAAATACATGACTGGTTAGTGAGTGTTCTAATAATTTTTCTTTTTTGATGACTCATTTCTTTTATCCTTTCTACTCTATGGTTTCAATTATCACGATTGTGAATTCCGTACTACTAAAATATGCTTCTAGAAATGATTAGTATGAGCCTTATGAGCTTTACAAATAAGCAATGTGTAATTTAGCATAAGTACTCTCATAATTCAAGGGCAATTATTTTTAGTTATTTATTTATTTTAGATTTGGCTACAGTGGGCTTTTTTTTTTTTTTTTCTCATAATTGGCTTTTTAACATCATTTAATAGATTAAGGTTTAACTAATATTTAGTCATGTATTCATCTATTACCAACACTTAGAGTCACTTAAGATCATTAAAAAGTTATTTTCCAAAACAATTTTTAACATTTTTGGCTTAAGTAACAAATTTTGTAAGTCATGTTACAAAAAAAATGACATTATTTTGGATCGATATGCATATTTCTGGATCACCTTACTTCTTTTTATCATAATTTCACATTATTTATAGCTTTCAAAAAAGCTTCACCACCTAAGCCAAGCAAGCAACTAGGAGCAAAAATATTAACTGCTTTTGAGAAAGCTTAAAATACAAAGGGTCGTTACCTATTTATTTGTTCATTCTTTGTAGTTGTTGTTGTGGGTATTGATTCAAGCTCACGTCCTTATTGTTTTAGTACCAAAATTACAAGTATATTGAATTTTTTTCGTATCTTTCTATTTTTCATGTATTACATTGCCCAATATAAGAGCACCTGCTGATTATGTCTCTTTTCCTCTGTAAATATCATCACGAAAAGAAGAAAGAGGATTGAAATAATGAACAAGGATCGCCATATGTGATTAATTGTCCAACCTATGTTCACGTGTAGGAGCAACGATGATCCAAGTTGGACCCAAAGTCAAAATAGTGCATTTTTATCAGTTATGAAAGAGTATAAACTTTGAAATTTGGTTACATGAAATGTTATAGTTAACAAGTATGCACATATGTTGAGTTTAATCAGAAAGGAAACCGATAAACAAGAGGAGGTTCGTGCAGAAAAATTCTCAATCTAGGTAGAGCCAGAGAGGATGATTCACCAACATGTTCTCAGGAAGATATATCTGGTAGTGATGTTAGGCAACATGATCCCACAACTCTTGCTATTGGAAGGGAGGAAAGGACTAAGAAGACACTAGTTATGTATTGAAAACATGATTTCTTTTGCACTAACTCTCGGGAGTGGAGATCCATCTTGTTTTTTAGGAGACAATCGAAAGTAAAGAAAGTGAAAAATAGATTCTACCAATGATGGTCGAGATGAAATCTCTACATTAAACAACACTTGAGAGTTGGTTGAAAAATCCAAATGGCGAAATGTGATTGGTTGTAAGGATCATTTGTAACATTTGAGTATCATTTATAACTTATAGAGGCTATTTATTACTTTTGAGGTTACTTATGATCAATACTGAAATGTTTATGATCGATCTCAAAAAACCAACAAAAGTGTTAAATGACCTACAAATATTATAACTTGAACTATAGAAGTTGTAATATGACTTCAAAAATTATAATTCTTTTATTGTAAACAAAATTAAAAATTTATGATTCAAACCCAAAAAATTATAAAATTATATGGTACGAAAATATTTCGTTCGAAACTATAGTCGACTCCAACTTATAGGTGTGTAATTGTTTACAGGAGATGTAAGTTGACTAAAGTATAGAGCAAGTCTAGGACCTGCAATTATTGCGGGTTATTTACGGGTTCTTTATTCAGATTAAACTTATAACACGAGTCAAGTTTTTTGGCCTAGCCCATCAGAAAGTATGACATGTATAAATTATTCTATATTTTATTATTTTTAAGATTAATTATAAATAAATTAACACAAAATCAATAATTAAGATCTTATTTTTTACATGATACCCACTTTTTTGTGGTTACTGTAGTGTTACCCGTGTAGATTTTGATTTGGGTAGTGCCGGCCAATTCTTAATGAGCCTTGTCGACCCATCCCTTTCACATTGGCTGCACATTTGTTTCACCCTCCGTTGTGTGGTTCTTAATCAATCTAACGATGTTCAGATCAAAAAAAAAAAAGAAAAAAAAAAGAGAAATCAATCTAACAATGTTCGCTGACGTTTGAGGCATTTGCTCACTGCACCTACTTGCATTGTGTGGTGTTCGATCAATTTATAACGTTCGCTGACGTCTGAGACATCACCCCAAAATATCTGACTCTGATAATTGAGTCGAATTATTCTTTTGTCTCGACTTGGATTCGATTCATTTAAAATTTAAGTTTGAATAATATTTTAAACTATTTTTTTTAAATAAACCAAAAAAGAATCCTGGTGTTTAAATATAAAATAATTGAGTTATTTGACTTCAACTTAATTTTTTAAAGGAGTCAAATTTAAACAATAGTTTAGACTTATTTAAAAAACAAGATTGATAGACTTCATACGGATTCGGCTCCTCTGCTGTTCTCCCAAACGGTGCTGTTTGGTGCCTTTTTTAAAAAACTAACCAGACCCAATCCGCTGGGTTTTTGGCCGAATCCGACTCAATCCGTTGACCCAAAACAGACCCAAACAGCCGGTTTTTTGGCCCGATCCGACCCAATCATGAGCAAAAGTTAACATTTGGCGCCACTTTGGCACACTCCACACTCCTACGTACACACAGCTGCTGAACCAAAAATCAATCCAGTTCCAATCTTTGGTGGTGAACATACTTTTGCGATGCTTTGTTTATTAACAAGAAACGAACCAATATTTGTTTATTAAGTTTTACGATTCGTCCCCTTCGTCGTATTTTTATGTTCATTTCGAATATTTTAAGTGGATATATGTATAAACACGCACACACACATACATATATATACATACATACACACCCACAAATTTACATTTTCATTATTTGCATTTTTCTTGACCTAAATTTAAATTTTAAAATTTTGAATCTTTGATTATTTTGTTGATTTCTTTGATCATTATTAAATTTTATGATATGATTTAATTATGATGTTTTAGTTTGTTGTTAATTTATATTGACCGTTGGTGCCTCTATTTTGTTAGAAATGAAACTCACAGGGGTTTAGATGAGAGATTAGGTCAGCGAATTGAGTCGGATTCGGCCAAAAACCCAGCGCTTTGGGTCTGGTTAGTTTTTTTAAAAAGGCAAAACGGCACCGTTTGGGAGAACAGCAGCTCCTGCAGCCGAATCCCCTCATACAAGCTCCCAAAACTCGGATCGATCATCAATCTCATCTACATTGACGTCAGAGATCCATGTGTTTGTAAGATTCCGGCTGGATTTTGTGTTTTGACCCATGCACGTGCTGGTAATTCGAGCAATTCCCTTGTGAGAGATTTAATGAAAAATACTATACTTATCAAATTTTTTGATCAAATCTTTCATTCTAAATGGAGCAAAGCTACGTGATCTTAATAATTAGATTTAAAAAGTAGACTTGATAATTATAACCATTGATTTTACTGTGAGTTCTAAGAAAATGATGTGACACAATCTCTGTCATTAAACATTAATGAGACTCACTCATCTAATGATAAAAAACTATGCCATATCATTTAGGATGAAAATTTAATAAAAAAATTGGTAAGCATAGAATATTACCTGCGATTTAATATGTGTCCTTTAGCCTTTTGGGCTTGTCTTCGAGCGCAATTGACTAATTGTAATATCTTATTTTTGGATTTTTTTAAAGAATTATTATTATTATTATTATTATTTTTGAAAAACTCTGTTGTGTGCTCTCGGGATGTAGTTTTAGTTTTATTATATAATTTATTTTTTTGAATTAATAAAATTATGGACCTTTCTAAGACATCACATGACAACAACATGTTTAATCATTCTTCAGTTTCCACAACTATTTCAAGAGTGTGCTTATTTCTTTTTGAAGTGATGTTGGTGTTTAGACTTCGGGTTTTTGTTTGTTAGTCGATTATTTTGTTTTTTTCTCAATCTCCACTTAGTCATTAGCAACATAATTAATTAGAACTAATAAATGAACTGAGTTATTCGAACTTTAGTTTAAGTTTCGTTGGTTCACATTGGTGGGATAGACTATTTGTGGGATCGACTCTTAAGCAAATTTCAAGCTCGACAACTAAACTCGAGCTAAACTTTTGATCATTCTAATATTAACGTGTAAACATATATTGGTGATATTTTTTATGCTATTTTTATATTTTAATTTTTTAATCATAATAACTCAACCCAACCCATGTATTAAAAAAAAAAAAAAAAAGCTTGTTTTGCATGGACCGGGCACCCTAGTTTTTTGATATGGTCTTTCTTTCTTTTTTTTTTAATCCAGTGATGAGTTCTCCGACACGTATTGTTTATCTCTTATTCATGCACCAGTCAACAACAGGACAACTCCTTTCTCTCTCTCTCACAATCCGTGCCCTCTCTCTAACTCCCATATATATCTCTCAACCTGTTCCTCCAGAAGCCCCACTCTTTCATCTTAGTTCCTTTAGCAACCATTATCTCATTACATACAGTTCTTATGCATTCTTCTAACCCTTCTCAGACATAATAGGAAACCATTTTGAAGACAAACGTATCCAGGTAAGAACCATGATATATATTTCTAAGATAACTTTGTTTGCTAACGTGAAGTTTTATTTTATTAGAATATTTTTCTCTGTTGTGTTTGGTTGCTGAGAAAATCCACTTTTGTGTTATTTACTGATTTATTAAAAGTTGTAATGGATGACTAGGACACCCAACTACGTAGTACACCGAAAGTTATAATATGTTGAGGTGTAATGATATAGATATGACTAAATTATTATTAAAAAAATAAGGTTGATAGAATTTTTAGTTCTTAAAATATGCAATTTTTGTTAGTTTAGTCATCATTATACTAATTTTGTCAATTTAATCTTTAAAATATTTATTTCGTGTCATTTTGATGTCTACATAAGATGAACAATTAAATTTTTGACAAAACAATCACGTGTTGGGTGCATGATATTGTTTAAAAAAATGACACGTGATCACTCAAGTATTGTTTTAATTTTGTAGTCTATTTTCATATATTTTACTTTTCTCAATTTGTCTTCAACAAAAAAATGTCATTTCAATACTATCATACGAAAAACGATCACACAGATTACTATTAAGATGGAAGCCAAGAGAATCCTAAGGTTAGAAGAGTCCAGTTGAATCTTCCTAGTACATGTTTTATATGTGTAATTGTGTATTTATATGCTGCTCATGAAAAAAGAAGATAAATATTTAAAAATACAACCGTTTACAACAATGGCATTAAAGAAATTCATCAAAATTTATATAATCAAGTCCTTGAAATAATTTTGCCCTCTTTTTTTCCTGTTTATCTACAAAGAATAAGGAGAGGAAGAGGGAGAGATAAACTTTGTTGTCTTTCCACAATTCTCTTTAACATTTCCAACTATTTGAGCCTTTGGGACAAATATCGGAAGTGCTAAAATAAGGAAGTAGGTACATGCCTGTGCCACATAGACATGGATAGAGACAGAAAAATCGGGGGCAGGAAATAGCAAAGACAACTCAGAGACAAATCGACACAAGGCTATTAATCATAAATCCTGTAAATCTAAAATAATAGAGTGACAATGAAACTATTAGAAGTACCCGCTTCAATTCATCAGACTGATCTACAAAAATAAAAAAAGATATACTCTATCTTATAAGAATTGAAAATATTAAGAAATATAATTTGAACAAATTATATATAACAATAATTTACTTCAAAGATTTGTAAGTCAAAATTTACAATTACATAATTACATATTTCTAAAATTCTAAAATTCTTAATTCTTAATTTTCTAAAATTCTATATAAAATTCATATGCTAAATTTACTTAATTATATATTATAAATTTACGTAATTCTTAATTTTCTCCATACTTAGACAACAAAAGGAACTATACAATACCAAGAGATTCTAATTCATATGCTACCTCTATATAAGTCATCCACTTTTCCAGTAAGGATAACACAAAAAAAAAAAAATCAAAAAGAAACTATCCATGATGAGGATTCTACAAACAATTTAAGTTAAGGGTCAAACTTCTGCCAATAATAATTATACGAACAATTTTTTGGAAAGGAAACAAAAATGAAGGAAGTACCTGAGGAAATCTTTAAACGTACACATTTGGCAAATCAGTTTGCTCGATCAAAGTAGATGGATGGAATGTGATGAGAGATCTTACCTTCAAACAAGTTTGGATTTTGGAAACATGGAAAGAGAATAACTAAAGCGGTTCCCTTATATCTAATATCTCCTCCAAAGGAAACTTTTTCGTTCCCAACCTTTTAATCTGTTGCTTAAACCCAATTGGTGCATATACAATTGTGATGGAGGAGAATATGAAAAGTTAAATGTTGTCATTATTTACATCATGAAGTGTTTTATTGGAAATCAAAGGTTTCCTATCAACACTCGTTGCAACTTTCAACTTTCACAACTGCCAGCATAGAGAAAGTCTACAACAATTACTATTGCCTCCCTAATGCAAAGAGAGAGATTGTAGAATTATACATAAGTAAAATAGAAAAACAGTTATGTAAATAATTGTTCATCAAAGAGTTATGAAGAAAAACAGTTATATGTAGATATATTTATTCATCAAAGAGTTATGTGGATAATTAATTGAAGAAGATAAAAGGTTGAGTGAATTATGTAATTAATTGAAAAAGATGAAAGAAAGATTGATCAATAGAATTAGTTGGTTTGTTAAGGGTATTATAGTCAAATAAAAAATTTTCACTTTTGTTGACATTTTATAGTAGTGTATAGATACAGATAATGCTTTAGAGGTCATCACCTTTTTTTTCCAGAAAAGGCAAGGTATTTCCTATAAGATCAAGTATAACTCCTCGAGTTTAAAACTTTGAGATTGGGGCTATATAAGTTAGAGGTTTGGATTTGGTTCAGATTGAACATTTTCAAATTTGGGTTAATCTTTTAATTTACCTTGTTCGTCAGAGTTGCATTCCTAATATTGAACACCCGTTCATTGTACAAACTCAGTAAAGTAATATTAAAGCTCACTAATTTTGATGAGCCCAGATTCAACTGGGTCAGACCCAATAAATTAAGTAAGCACAAATTAGATAAAAGACAGGTCAAGCTCAGTTCGTCAATTCGATTCAGTTCAAGGTCAAACGAATCCAAGGAGATTAGAGCACGTGAGGAGTAGTCATCGGGATACCCACTCTCGAAGATCAAGGTTACCTTTAATTGTACTTACTTTTTGTAGCTATCCTCCTCGAGAAACTAGTGCCTTTACCCTCACATAATCGTCTCACATAAGGGCTTCATGCCTATAAATTGTAAGCTCTCTCCATTGAGAAGGGCACCTCTTTGTGTCTCTCTATTCACCCCTCACATAGCTGTTACACTTGTAGCTACCACACCTCTCCAAGAGCTCTCCCTCTCTCTCGTACTTTATTTCATTAATAAAGGTTCTTTAACCATCGTTGCCACTTTCGAAGTGGAGTATGTCCTCCTGACCAAACCACTATATATTTAAGTGTTGACCCCGTGTTTGCCTTTTATTATTTGTTGCTCTATTAATTGTCCATTAATTACACTATATCACACACTCGACTGTTGATTGTGCATAAGCCTATTTTGTGTATCATCAATTTGGCGTCGTTTATGGGAAACGACTGAGTTTTCTACTACCTTGCTATTCTCTTTCAAATTGATGGCAATCACAACCAAGTCGATCAATCAACAACTACAGGACAACAACTCAACCTGTCGAGAGGATGCTTCGCCTCCACTTGCATCAGCGGAACCATCTGCTATAGCAATTCTCGTGGTTGGGCAACAGCTCTTGTAGACCATGCAGTTGTTGGTAAGCCAAAATCAACAAATTATCCAGTTGATGCTCACCTTGGGAGGCGCTGCCCCACAGCCTGCTGCAGCAGTACTCCCCCTAATTAGAGAGATGCCACAGCCTCACCACTCTGGGTGCCAGGGCGCCCCTTGCCCAAGATTCTGTCCTCAGCGTGTAGGAAACTCATGTGTTCCCCCTCCTCATGTACCTACGTAGGAGGATGAGGGAGAAAATCAGTATGCTGATGATGAAAGCCACTACAATGACCCAAGAGAGAACGTCCTCAACTAAAGGGATGAGAAGATCCAGGAGGTGCAAAACCAACTTAGTGACGCCCTCAACGCCATCAAAGCACAGGCGTTGGAGACGATGGATTACTTGGTAAGGCGCACTGATACCCCGTTTGTTGCAGATATTGTCAATTACTCCCTACTCGTGAAGTTCAAGATGTCTGTCATTGAGATCTTCAACGGTACCAAGGACCCTTTGGATCACCTCGATACCTATAAATCTCTCATGCAACTTCACAACGTGCCTGATGAGATCATGTGTTGAGTCTTCCCAACCACCTTGAAAGGATCTGCTAGACAATGGTTTGAAAAAATCAAACCTTCTTCTATTCACTCCTTTTGCAGAATTGAGTAAATCTTTTGTCTCCTACTTCATTGGGGGACGCCAGAAGTCTGTTACCCATCTGTTCACCATCAAGTAGGACTGGGATGAAAGCCTTAAGAGCTACCTTACTCATTTCAACGAGGAGGCTCTCCATATCGAGGAGCCAGACCATAAGGTAACCATGACCGCCTTTATTACTGGTCTACACTCCTGTAGTTTTATGTTTTCCCTCTCAAGAAGTCGCTCTCCAGCATGCCTGAACCGCTGTCAATGGCACAAAAGTACATAAACACCGAGGACGTCACCAAAACCCATCAAAGTGAGTCCTCCCGAGGAAGGGATAAAAGGAAGGAAACCCGCCAAGACAAGCGGGAGGCGGAGAAAAAGAGAAAGAGGATCGAGAGAGTCTCTGTCAAGGACCGTCTCGGTCTTGAACCCTAGAGAGAAAGACGTCCCTTCACGCCACTCAACGCCTCAGTGGAGCATTTCCTATTCCAGATACAGAATAATCCCACACTCTGCTGGCCAGGAAAAACGCAGTCTGCCCCAAATCGCAGAAATCCAAGTAAATACTGTCGCTTCCACCGCAACCACGGCCACGACACTGACGATTGTTTCGAGTTAAAGAGGCAGATCGAGGAGTTTATTCAATGTGGACAGTTACAATAGTATGTTGCTGACACAGGGCTAGCCCCACCACCTAGCCAGAATCAAGAGGATCGAGAGTGCCAGCAACCGCTCGGACATAGACGATTTTTAGAGGGTTAGGAGGAGGATGTGACTCCAACTCCATTAAGAAAGCACACACCAAAAAAGCCAGGCGAGCAGAGTCGAATGACTCTCACCCGACGAAGACACCCTGGCACGGGGAAGAAGAGGTCATCACCTTCTCGGACAGAGACCTCGAGGGAATCCAAGCCCCTTATTATGGTCCTCTAGTCTTAACCATGATGGTAGCTAACTACTAGGTGAAGAAAATTCTGGTTGATAGCGGCAACTCAACCGATATTCTGTTTGCACCAACCTTTGATAGCCTCCATTTTGGTAGGGAGAGATTGCAACCCATCAGGATTTCCCTTGTTGGCTTCTTAGAGGAGAGGGTTTATCCCTTAGGTTCCATCCCCCTACCAGTCACAACAAGGACAGCACCAAGAAGTTCTACCATCATAGTGAACTTCATTGTACTTAACTATCCCTCTGTCTATAATATTATTCTCGAACGCCCTATCCTTAACACCTTAAGGGCAGTGTCGTCCACCTACCATCTGCTCCTCTATTTCTCAACCACCAGCAGGATTGGAGAGATTAAATGAGACCATGTTTTTGCCTTGGAATAATATATGGCCTCTATGAGGGCTAGAAGGCCACACAAGACTCTCAAAGTCGAAATACTTGACCCGATGGATGACAACACCTTGGAGAGAGGGGGATCAATAGAAAAATTTTGACCAGTGACGGTGGATGAGAGCCTTCTAGAGATGAGAGTCTATGTAGGCTTCTCACTTTCTCAGGAGCAAGCATCCAACCTAGTTGACTTCCTCAGGTGGAATATGGATATCTTTGCCTGGTCCCACGAAGACCTAGAGGGCATCGACCTCGAAGTGGCCTCCCACCGACTCAACGTCGATCCCAAGTACAAACCCATCCACCAAAAGCTGAGGAATGTAAGTACTGAGAGAGGCTAAGCCACGGAAAAGGTAGTGGAGAAACTACTGAAAAATGGGTCAGTAAGGGAGGTAGCCTACCCAAATTGGCTATCCAATGTAGTGATGGTTACGAAGGCCAATAGGAAGTGGCACCTTTATGTGGACTTCATGGAGCTCAATAAAGCGTATTCCAAAGACTGCTATCCTCTCCCATGCATCGATCTCCTTATTGTTTCCACTACGGGACATAAGTTGAGTTTTCTGGATGCTTACTCCGGGTACAACCAAATTAGCATGTTCCTTCCAGACCATTTATCACCCCAAAGGACACCAATTGCTACAGGGTGAAGTCATTTGGACTCAAGAACGTCCGAGCCACATATCAGCGCCTCGTGAACAAAATGTTTGAGGCTCAGATCGAGAAGACCATGGAAGTCTATGTGGACAATATGTTGGTGAAGAGTATGGCCGCGACAAACCATGTGACACACCTCTAGGAGAGCTTTGATGTATTAACAGCATGCAAGATGAAGCTGAATCCTGAAAAAGTGCGCATTTGACGTTAGTTCAGAAAATTCTTAGACTTCATGGTCAACAAAAAGGGCATTGACGTTAATCCAGACAAGATCAGAGCTATCTTGGGGATGAAGTCCCTAGCCTCTATAAAGGAGGTCCAGCGCCTTAATGGGAGGATAGCATCTCTCAACAGGTTTGTCTCAAAGTCAGCAGACAAATGCTTAACTTTCTTCAAAATCCTTCGCAAATCTTTCCGGTGGAGACCAGATGTAGACGAGGCATTCTAGAAGGTAAAGGCCTACCTTGTCACACCCCCTTACTCTCCTATGCTGTATCGAGAGAGAACCTATACCTCTACCTCTCCTCTTCATCATCTGCCGTGAGCTCTATCCTTGTTAGGGAGGATGAAGGTATCTAGAAACCTGTATACTATGTGAGTAGGGCATACCGAGGGGCAGATGTAAGATACTCAGAGCTTGAAAAGTTGGCTCTCGCCCTTGTCACCATTGTCAAGTGTCTATGCCACTACTTTTAGAGTCATACCATCATAGTTATTACAGATCAGCCACTTAAGAGAATATTGGGAAAGCCTGACGTGTCCGGTCGAATTCTCAAATGGGGCATCGAGGTGAGTGAGTTCGATGTTCAGTACCAGCCAAGGACAACCATAAAAGTGCAAACAGTTGCAGACTTCGTGGCTGAGTCTACAACATCACTAGAATCCCATCACGAAGTATCATGCGCCCCATCACTCAGTTGCTTAGTTCATCATTTCTTCACTCACCATGATGCAAGCCCAGACACTAACATCTTGGAGACGGCCCCTCAAGCCTCCGGAGACCTCACTTTGAGGCCAGAGGCGCCTAGTTCTCTTCCTCCTACTCCACCGGAACCCTCCGTGACCCTCGTCCACTGCATCATGTTGGAGACTATACATAGATGGGTCCTCCACTGGCAAGGGCAGTGGTGCAGGACTAGTGTTGATCATCCTCAATGACACTCCACTTAGGTACGCTGTCTCCCTCCACTTTGCAACATTGAACAACTAAGCCAAATATGAGGCCCTCATATCAGGCTTGAAGCTCGCATTAGAGGTGGAGGCCTTCTACCTGATAGCCCATAGTGACTCATAGTTGACAGTCAATCAGGTGAAGGGAAACTTTAAAGTAAAGGAAGAAAGAATGCAAGAATACATGTAAGTGGTCTAGGCTTTGTTAAAAAGGTTTACCTACTTCCAAATCCACCATGTGCCCCGAGAGGAGAACTTCATGGCAGATGCCCTTGCCAAGTTTGCATCTACCAACATACTCATGGGCCTAGCACTTATAGGCCACCAGTTTGAGCCAAGTGTTTTCGAGGTAGCGGAAGACAATGTCAATTGCACATCCTCTGAAGCCAATTGGATGACACCCATCCAAGCCTACCTAGAAGAGGGCACATTCTCGGATAACCCAGTGGAAGCCAAAAAGTTGAAAAAGAGAGCGTCCAAGTATGTCGTCTTACGTAACACACTCTATTCACTACCGCTTCTCTATTGCCTTACCCTTGAGAATCCGATTATGCCATGAGGAAAATCCACTAGGGGATACGTGGAAATCACTTGGGAGGTGTGCACTGGCCCATAAAGTAGTAAGGCAAGGCTATTATTAGCCTAGCCTGATCAAAAACGCCCGAGAGTTCGTTAGGAAGTGCGATAAGTGTCAACGCTTCACAACTATGCCCGGACAACCACTTTAAGAGCTCACTACCATTCAGAGCCTGTGGCTTTTCTCCAAGCGGGGGATCGACATCCTAGGTCCCCTACCCATGAATCAGAGCTAGTGTAAGTTTGTAGTGATAGTCATTGACTACTTTACTAAATAGGCAAAAGTCAAAGTCTTGGCAAGAATAACAGACCAGAAGGTGAAAGACTTCATCTGGAGGAGCATAGTCTGCCACTTCGAGATACCCCATGCAATTGTAAGTGATAACGCCAAACAATTTGACAACAAACTTCTCAACAGTTTCTGCGCTGACCTATAGATCAAACATCCCCACTCCAACCCAGCCCATCCACAAGTGAACAGACAGGCGGAGGTTACCATCAAGGCCATCCCCCACAACCTGAAACTAGACTGGAAAGCGCAAAGGGGAGATGGGTGGACAAACTCCCAAGAGTGCTATGGGCTTACCGAACAAGGCCGAGAAGCTCCACGGGTGAGTCACCTTTTTCCTTACCTTATGGGATAGAGTCGGTTACACTAGTCAAGGTTGGGGTACACTCTTTTAGGGTCCACCACCATAACCCTACCATTAATGAAGAAGGCTTCTACATCAACCTGGCCTTGGTAGAGGAGGAAAAAGAGATAGCCATGCTCAGGAATGCAGAGTACATGCGTCGCATGACAAAGTACTACAACTCGAAGGTGAAACCTCGCTCTTTCTTGCCTAAAGGCCTAGTCCTAAAAAAGGTCATCCTGTCTACCAAGGACTCTCAAGAAGGGAAGTTAGGACCCAACTAGGAAGGACCTTACACGGTCATAAAAGTTATAAGATCGGATAGTTACAGAATTCAAAGCTTTGAGGGGAAAGCCTTGACCTATCCATGGAATGCAGAGTACCTGAAGAAATATTACCAATAGTTGGGGGCAAGATAGTGAGTGCACAAGTCAATAGTTACCATTTAAGTTATCTCTTGTTGTTTTAGTCAACTTTCATTGTTATCCACTTCAGATCATGAAATAAAATTTTGCAAGACTTTGTCTTCTTCTAAAGTTGTATTTCATTCCATAGAAGTTCATAAAATATTTAGAAAAGATAGAACATGGTCTGCCAACAAAAACAAAAATATAAAGATACCATACCCCTGACGTCACTCACTACTCCTTAATCTGCTCGCATCATCGCTCGCCTCCTCGTCATCAGTCCCTGGATCCTTATATGGGATGAAGCCAAAAAAGTCATAGGTAGAAAAAATTGCTGAGACCTTACCCTTAAGCTCCTCATAACCATCAATAAAGGCGTCTGTCATGGCCTTCTCAACAGCATCCCTCTTCTTCTCCATCTCAACGAAGTAAGCCTTTGCCCTAGTGGCTCTCTCAAGAGCCACTCAAAGGTCACCCTTTGCTCCAGGGACCCTCTAATGGGACGCTCATAACTCTATCTCTGCTTTCGCACAGGTAGCTTCTCTGTCTTCCTCTTGCTGGTCGGCACTCTCACGGGACGCTAGAAGCTCGGTCTCAAGTGTGGCAGCTATTTTGTGTGCTAGCCTTGAATGCACCTTGACAGCCTCTCAAGCTCCAACTACTCCTCAACAGTTCTTCGTGCCTGCCTCTCCGCCGCCTGACTGCTGAATGCCTCTCTAAGCTTCATCGTGCTTTAGAACAAGCAAGGAAAAGTAGCAACCACCTACAAATAAGTAGGACATGAATGAAAGAAACGGGTACACAATCAAAGATGAGTAAATGGCATACCAAAGCAAAGCCCTCCATCGCTGTGTTGATTATGCCCTTTGGACCTCGAAAATCGACCTCTTGGATCTCCGCGATAGTCATGAACCCCCAAAGTTGCTCCTTTTCCAGATTCATGTCCTGTAGCATGGATATCGAACCACTGTGGAAGTAGGACAACTATGCGAAGCCTCGGTCCTTGTAAGAGACTGCACTAGAGCCTCAATCCCTATAGCCATGCTAGGATGAGCTCTAAAAGACGATGGGATCACACCAGGGGAAGGAGGGGGCATCACCTAGTCCAGCTTCTCAGGAACCGACCAGGCCAACAGACCCTGGCACTGGGCTAACAAGCCCCGACTGAGAAGCACTGGGGGCATCTGACTTTGCCCTCTTAGAGGAAGGAGGGGAAGAGGCCATCCTAGAAGTGTAAATAACCTCCACCATCGCCCTATCAATAGAGGTACCTACAGACTTGGTGTGAGACAGAAAGCTTACAACATGTAACCACATAGAGTCTATTGGAAGGATCAAAAACCTTTCCTCTTTGGCCTATAGGAGACATTGGCACGACCCGATGCGAACATAATCTCTGAAAACTCTTTGAAAGGATAGTCACGCACAATCCGGAGTTTGCTCTCCTGCCCTGCAGATAATGTGGCTGAAAGTACAATGGTACCAATCACGTAGTAAGAACAGTTATGTGGCGACTAAATGTAAAAGCAAAAATGAAATTTTTACCTAGTTTGGTCCTTGGAACGGTGTCCCACCTCGAAGGCACTAGGTCACGGTCTCCGACGGTGGCCTATTCCCCTTCCAACGAAGAAGAACCTAGACTTCTAGCTATGACAATTCGAAGGGAGTCCTGTGATGAACTTGCTCAACCTTGGAACAAAATGACACCACCCTTGATGAGGATAAGGATTATCTAAAAGCACATATGTAGCCAAAAACTTCTCGAAAGGGGGAGGAACATCAGCACCATGAGCCAGCCGCCACAATGAGAAGAATACTAGGATCACTCTCCACCTCTCGGGAGTCAACCTCTTGGGGGCCAGCGATGTGTGTCCCAGAATTCTGTAGATGGCCCCAGGTATTGGAAACCTCAAACCCGCCTCTAAGGCATCCTTGTAAAGAACAATCTCACTCGCAGAATCATAACACACTGGCTCATCCTCCTCCGCCCAACGACACATGACAACATGAGGGATACGGTACAAAGATACTATATGATCGATATCATTATCACAATCGATAGAGCTGAATATGGAAGTTACCTTTGAGTCATCATCTCCAGTGTTCCCCTTACCCTCGCTAGATGCTTTGTGTAGCCTTCTTCATTATGTCCTTCTCAAAGTAGGTACCTTCCCAAGTCAGAGCCAGTATCAAGGTCAGTGTGGAGAAAATACTCGTGACAAAATAGTGTCGCCATGAGTAAGGAACAAATGGGGAAACAAGTTTGTCTTACCTCGGAAAAATGTATCATGCACCTTCCCTAGCAAAACCAAGTACGTTGTTTCGACTTCTCAGAACTAGGCACCCTATGGGCGTTAGGCATCCTACCAATTAGGCTCCGTTTATCGAAGATGTCGCCTGTTGTCATCCCGACCGAAGATCTCACTCGCAAAAAACTGGCGCTGCTCGCCTTGCTCCTAACATCGCCCATGGTAGGCACACTGATGTAGCCCATGGCAGGCACACTGGCGTCACCCATGGCAGACGCACAAGTGTCGCCCATCTAAAACCCATTCACCCCATCGGCGCCGTCCCTGACTCTTACGCAGCCCAACGCCCAATCGGCGTCGTCTCTGCCTTTTGCACAGCTCAACACCTTGTCGGCGTTACCTCTACCTCCAGCGTCGCTGACCTCGGTTCCTGAGCCCTGTCTAGCATCGCCTCCTAGGGTGCTGCCTAGCATCGCTGAGAAGGCTTCGCCAAGGCTTTGCCAAAGCTCGACTCTGGGTCTCTTCTAATCCCCTTAATTCAGTTGCCCTCTTCTTTGTGGAATTGCCATTGAAGCCTCCTCTCGCCTCCAAGCTCCTACTCTCTCAATACCTTTTGGGAAAGAGAGCTTTGAACCCTAGTCTCAAGGGAAAAGCTTCAAGAGGAAAAAGAAAAAGGGGAAATGGAGTGGAAGAGTCTAAGGACTTCTATATATAAGCTGTTTAATGAGATTTTTTCAAAGATTGATGAAAGACCCAGTGAAAGAAATGCAGAACATGTCTAGTGATGATGATTCCTACTAAAGGGAAGATTTCACGGTCTATGAAGATGGAAAAGCCGCTGTGGAGAACAAGAAAACTTTTGCTCGTCTAGGTGAAGAAGACATTCATACCCTCAATCCCTTTCTCTCGCAAGCAATCGGGGGCAGAATGATGAACCAAAATTCAACTAGTTCAGGCCCAATAAATTCAGTAAGCCCAAATCAGCTAAAAGGCAAGTCAAGCCTAGTTTGTCAATTGGCACAACCCAAGGTCCAAGGAGATTAGAGCACGTGGGAAGTAATCATCGGGATACTCACTCTCAAAAATCAAGGCTACCTTTAATTGTACTTACCTTTTGCAGTTATTCTCCCCGAGAAACTAATGTTTTTACCCTTAAGTCACCAGCTCACCTAAGGGCTTCATGCCTATAAATTGTAAGCTCTTTCCATTGAAAGAGGCACCTCTTTGTATCCATCTATACACCCCTTACACAACTATTACTCTCGTAGCTACCACACCTCTCTCTCTCTCTCTCTTACTTTATTTCATTAATAAAAGTTTTTTGGCCATCGTTGCCACTTTTTGGAGTAGAGTAGATCCTCCTGACTGAACCATTATACATCTGAGTGTTGACCCCGTGTTTGCCTTTTATTATTTATTGTTCTATTAATTGTCCATTACACTATGTCACACACTCAACTATTAATTGTATATAAGTCCGTTTTGTGCATCATAAAATTTCATGTCAAATTTGTTGGTCGTTTTTAGAACTATTGGACTCAATTATATTGGTAGTTTTGATATACCTACTCATCAACCCTTCTAGAGCCCATTAGTTGTGAGTATGCCTAAAAAATTTAAACATGATCCAAAAATTCAACCAAAAATTAGATTGGGATTTAATTTTAAGGAGTCGGGTGGCAAAAGAGTGCACATATGTTGGACATGTGAAATAAGATGGGCCGACACGAGGTAGGCAAACAAGATACAAATTTGGTTTAATAAAGTTTATATATGGCATAAACTCGATACGATATGAAGTTAACAATACATCCATACTACAAATAAAAGTACTTTAATATAATTGTTTTTTTAATTTCTGTTTCATCGTTATAAAAGATTGCAAAGACCATTTCACAATTAAATATCTAAATTACTATCATATCCTTATGTATTTAAAAATTTAAAATTATCTAAAACATTTATGTTAATTATATATTCTCTATGTATAAATATTATTTTCTATAATACTCTTTAATTGACTATATTACTCTTAAAAAATATGCATCATTCTATTTTCAATAAAATGTTCAAAAAACCTTCAAAAACTCATAAATATAACATTTTTAATCTCATATGCAAATATAATATTATACCTACATATGTGTATTTTTTTAATCAAAAGTTTAACCATTTCATTGCCAAGATAAAAAATAATTGAATATATAATTTTTTAAAATCAATTTATGTTACATCAGTATAATTCTTCAGTCATAATATATTTTTTAAGTTGTACTAAGATTTTATATAAAAATATATATTGTAGTGCATTTTAAAGTAAAACTTGAACTTTTTAGAATTTTGATATGCTTGAAAATATATATTATAGAGTAGTATATTAAATTTTATCCCAATTGTGTGATTAGTATATTAACAAATAAATTATAATCAAATGAATTTTAAAATTCACTTGATTAGGAATATAAGTGGAATCCTAATCAAATGAATTTTAAAAATATTAATTTCTCAAACATTACTAAAAAATCAATCTCAATACAAAATTCTATAAAAATAGAAATTTAATTATTTTTTTAATAGTTAGAACAAAAGTTTTTGAGAAAATATAAAGTTTTCATAATTTTATAATAGAATCTGAGTAATGAAAAATTAAATTTGATAAATTTAAGATGATATTTAATTCAAATACACATATACTTAATATGTTTTATTAATTTTTATGTACAAAAATTATTTACGTGTAACGCATGTGGTTCATTACTAATAATTATAAATAGATCAAATATGAGTTAAATAAATTTTTACACAACAATAAATATAAAATTTAAAGCGTCTCCTTTTGCGAGATAGTTAATTAATAGATGACATGTAGGGCAAACCTAATCCTGTGAATCACGGGATCTTCTAATATAATTTTTAAAAATTAATTTATGTTATATAAATATAATTTTTCAGTCACAATAAATTTTTTAAGCTGTATTGAGATTTTATGTAAAATTAAAAATAAATTGTGGTGTACTAATAAGTAAAACTTCAATTTTTTAGAATTTTAATATGCTTTATAATATATATTATAGATTAATATATTAAATCTTCTTACAATTGACCAAATTAATTCTTAATTATAGTAAGGTTCCAATATGATTAGTATATTAACATGCAATTACTTTTATTTTATTAAAGGAATTATTAAAAAATCACTCCCAATCACAAAATTTTTTAAAAAATAAAACTTTAATTATTTCATTTTTTTTTATCTCGAAATAGAACAATGAATTTTGGGTATGTACAAAATTTTCATAATCCTATAATATAATATTAGCAATAAAAAATTAAGTTTAATAAATTTGATATGATATTTAATTCAGATAAAAATATACTTAATATGTTTTATCAATTTTTGTGTATGAAAATTATTCACATGTAACAACCGTGGTGTATTGCTAGTTAGTAAGAAAGAGTACAAACACTTTTCTGGAATGTATAAAAGATGCATCATCTTAATTTTATTCTTTTGTCTCTTCCGGGAAGGAATGCTAAAGGAACCTAATTCAATGTAGTGATTGGATTAATTGTGAGTTTTAATATTAGATGATTTTATTGAATTAGGTTCAAAAAGCATTTTTCTACTCCGGGACCAAATTCCTCCGTGTTTATTTATAATTGCCAACTAATTGTGAAGGAAGAATGTGTTGACCGTGTCTTCTTTCTTCTCCAAAAAACGTCACCTCCATATAGCAGAAAGAGAGAGGATCAAAAGAATGGACAAAGATCATTGCATTGCAGAAGCAAAGGAAAATCCCCCTGTTCCATTGGTAGATTCCATGGGAATGATATACTTGACTCACCTTCTTTATCGCCTGGATGTTGTAATTATAGAGTTCCAATACGAATTCGAGAACGAAATCCAAAAGCTTATACACCTCAGATGGTTTCTATCGGCCCTCTACACCATGGAGAAAAGGAGTTGCTAGGCATGGAAGAGTTCAAATTAAGGTGCTGAAAGCATTCCGCGATCATACTCACTTCAGTTTGGATGAGTGTCTAAGCAAGATAAAAGAGCAGGAACAGGGAGTTCGCAATTGTTATGCAGAAAGATTTGATAAGCTTAATAGTGATAGTTTTGTGAAAATGATCCTTTTGGATTGTTGTTTCATCATTGAGGTGCTTTTGTGTATTGGACGTGTTTTTGGAAAAAAATGTTGCTTGACCAACAAAGTGATCTACGGGTGATTTCTCAAGTGGTATCAGTCGCAATATTACTTGAAAATCAGCTTCCATTCTTTATAATAGAGGGTCTATTCAACCCAGCATTCCATTCAAACCCAGATCACCATCTGCCCTCTTTCCGCCAGCTTTCCTTGTTTTGCATCCGTGCCTTCGTTCCGATTGGGGACATTGAACTGGATATATCAAATACTGAAGTGAAGCATTTTGTTGAATTGGTAAGGGTATGGATCTTACGGTCAAGTCCATGAAGGGCATTGGAATGGGAAGAGGATTTTTATTTTTCAGAGATGCCACAAGCAACGGAGAATCAAGAGGCAGGAATGATTATGAGGGCATCATCGTCAAGACATCGGTTACTTGACATAACATATACAAATGGAGTGTTACAAGTCCAAACTATTATCGTGACATATGCAAGGACGCAAATAAATATTGCAATGTGTCACAAACACAAATGGAAGGCAACTCTGAAACGTGATTATTTTAGTACCCCGAAGAACTGCTTCTACTGTTGCTGCAGTTATATTGCTTGTGCTTACCTTTATTCAAACCATCAAGGCTTTTTTCTGACCAAAAAAAAACACCAAGACTTTTTATTTCTCTAACGAGAAGATATACTTGTTAGCAAGTTTCTGTCTAAATATTCTGTACTCATCGTATTTGTACTTTTGAACATTCAATAGGTATCATGGTTTGAAGTTTCAATTGCCTGTTGTCATATGATTTACTTAAATTAATGTCTTTAACTGGGAAGGTGAAGAAAAGGAAGCAATGCCAAGGAAATTAGAGATCTGTTTGCTGGTCAGGTTCGAAGGATTTATGGCCGGAATCCAAATTATTTTACTTTTGATGGAATATGTATGTCGGGTGTATATATATAGTAGCGTGGTAATAGAAACTATGCCCCACAATCTCTAGTGGTAACTTTTTATGTGAATAGTTAGATCGCAATCCACGGGTTACTAACTCGTCACGGAAATTATACACTAAGTCGTCATAGAAACTATGCAATGTATCCTTTGATAAGATCTTTTTATGTGAGCCAATAAATTATGATCTATTGGTCACCACTTAATAACACTTGGAATTAAATGGTAAACTTACCAAATTTGTTTATTGATTAATTGTAATTCTAATCTTATTTGGAAAGTACATTAAAAAATTTTAATTAGTCATTTAAAATTAAGATTTTTTTTTTACTCTTTTCAAATATCGGCAAATAGATCAAACTAGTGATTCAAACTAATTTATTGGAACTCACTACCTATTCAATGATTATGATTGATCAAGTCAGCATTTTAAGTCCATATAACATTTTTCCTTGTTTATACTTGAGAATTATCAACTAGTCGTTACCAATCACTAGATTAATCTCAATGACCACCAATATTTCCTCAACTCTTTGCCATTAAAGTAGTCTAAAATACTCCAAGTATGATTTAATTACATTGACCAAATTTTTCATTACTTGATGGTCCCTCTAACAAAGTCACTCATGCTGACTAAAATATACGAATGTATGCATTATTAAAAAATAATAGTTAATACATAATAATTTTATAAAAAATGCATCTATAATATGTAATATATCACATATGACATAATTTCCCCCCTTGTATGGTGAATATATTGACCTATTGAAGGTCAATTGTTTTAACAGCCTGGAAAAGGAAATTCCACAAAATCTATATACCCTTGATATGCCCTGCTGCACCAAGAATCATTTTGGTCTAATGATTTGGGATGTTTGACTTCATAGATTTCTAATTAGTAACAACTATAAGGACAAAATTGTGGTGACAAGTTAGAGCATCTTTTGTTGCTTCCGCAAAATTTGAAAAGAATTTAACAAAAAGTTGCTTGTTCAATTCCTCGGGCAAAAAAAGACGATAAGGTAAAAAAATTTCAGTGTCTGGGAAGGAATGTATAACCCTATAGGCTATAGGAAAGTACAACAATCATTTTATATAAATAATGTCAAAGAATATGTATGTATTTAATTTGTTCCTCCTAATAACCTCGATTTAGGAAAAATCAATCTTAATGAAAAATCTCCACAAAAAAAGGAACATCGAACGACATCTATCCATTTATTGTGAATTTGGTTAAATAATTCACATTCACATTCACACAAAATTAAGAAATGTTATTGCTACTAGAAATAAAATTTGCGGTAGTGTACACTTATACACCATCTAATTTATTGTACTAAAAGAGAATTGAGTTTATCCCTTAATATCACAAAACCATGAAGGGTTCAAAAACATGCATGCAGGGTCACCACTGGTGAATGCTTCACCACACAAAGCCAACAATCTCCATTGATGAGATGCTCTTGTCTCACAGACTAATATCTTGTACAAAAAACACATTTCCTCTATATGCTAGTGACCCGTTCTCAATCCCAACACACCAAAAATGGCCTTGCAGTTCTAAAACTCCTTTCATTCCAGTCATTTCCCACACAAACTTGAAGAGCGCAAGAGCCTTGTCCAATTGCTTCACCCCACATCAAACCATATTCTCTTGATCTGATGTCAAAATTTTCCCCATACACAAACAGAGTCCATTCCCTTGACCACCCTCATAAGCCCCACCAAAAAGTTCAACTTCAATATCTCTAACACTCCAATAGAGATAATACAGTAGAAGTGTAAACAAGAATCTAGATAAGTGACCCAATATCTTTGTGAGCTTCTTCTGCACTAAACTCTCTTGATGCCTACTCTCCCTGTACCCAATATTTTTATCTATCAAAACATCCTTGATCTGGGAAAGCCCTTCTTTCATCACCTCGGGCTTTGAAACATATAAAAGAAACTCCTTTTCATCTCTCAAGCAATTTATATGGTCATTGAACATCTGAAGAACATCTTCCCATTTAGGGGAAGCTAGTGAATCCGCAACTTTTGCAGTTGCAAGGCGCATCCATGACACGGAATCATGGTCATAAGAAATTGCTTTGTCTAAGTATTTTAGACAACTAGTGACAATTTGTTGACCCATTATAATCCCTTTAGGCGGGCACCAATGATTTAGAGTGTTAAGTGTATTAGGGTATTATGTGTAAATTGTTAAGAGTGTTAGGGTATTATGTGTAAATATAAGAGGGTGTATTTGTCTTTCTTATTATTGTAAGTTAGCTATAAATACAAGTGATGTATGAGAGATAGATTAAGTTTTGACCTCTCTCTTTTTCTCTAATATTATGTAAACTCTCTCAACTTAATATGGTATCAGAGCAAAAAAATAATACAAATATTAATTATGGGTCGTGGTTGTGTTGTGTTGTTCATCGTGGTTTTCTTGTCCGTTGGTGGTGGTAGTCGACTGGTGTGGTCGACATTCGTTTTTGCTTCGTGGTGGATTTTGGTATTTGGTTTTGTGTCGATGGTCTGCATCGGTGGTGTAATCGACTGATTGTTCTTGGTGGTGGCTTCTAGTTCTGCGCCGGTGGTCTGCGTCGGTGGTGTAATGGACTATTTGTTGGGTGTTCATTGTCGTTGACGTTAAAGGAGCAGTCGATGTTGAAGGAGGAGCATTAGGGTTTGTTCATTGGTGAAGAAGATGACCCACTCGAACTGGGTCAGTTCTGGGTGTGGGTAACAGATCCAAATCCAGATCCAAGCCCAGCCCAGATCCAGATCCAAGTCAAGATCGAGTCCAGATCCAGATCCATACCCGGATCCAAACTTAGATCCAGTAGCCTCAGACCAGACTAGTTCAAGACTAGTTCAGTCAGTTTTAGACTGATTTAGGCAAGATCCATCTATTTTGTCTCTGGTTTAGTGGTCCAGTGGACTTCTATGGTCCGGTTCAGCGCTGCAGTTAGGTTTTCTAACCCAGTTTGGTGATCCAACAACCTTTTCTTCTTCGATTCAGCAGTGCAGTAGGTAATTCTTGTCCGGTTCAATGATCTAGTGATTTTTTTTCTATTTGCTGCATTGCTATGGAACCCAAGCAAGGTGCTAATGGTAATTCCTTGCTCCATTGTTGCCACCTACTTCTTCTTCTCCAGTTCTTGTTAACGGTCTCATGACCTTCGTTAAATTAAATGGGACCAATTATACTTTATGGTCCTGCTCTGCTCACATTTTTCTTCGAGACAAAGGTTTTAAGAAATATTTGGTTAATCCTAAATCCAAAGAAGACATTCTTGGGTATGTTTAGTGGGAACAAGAGGACACTTAGATTATCTCTTATTGTTGAATAGCATTGAGTCTAGTATTAGCTCTACCCTGCTCTATCTTGATACTGCCAAAGAGATATGAGATCACTTGACCACTATGTATTCTGGTACATGCAATTTTACCCGTGTTTATGAGGGTATGTAAGGAGTACTTCCGGCTGGAGCAGGGTACTTTGAGACTTGAGGATTATTACTCTCATGTTTGGGAGTCTGTGAGGAGATGAAGACCTACCATCCGTTTACTACTGATGGAGTAGTTTGACAAAAGAAACATAAGGATCTAAATATTGTTAGATTTTTGGTAGGATTGAAACCTGAATATGAGGCTATTCGTTCTCAGATTTTGGGTGGTTCTAGTCTTTCCTCACTGCTTGAGGTTTTCTCCAGTTTACAGTGTGCTACTTTGTCAACTCTTTTAGGTATCGATCATGTGTCTCCACTGATCGCCTCAGCTCTTGTGATTCCTAATAGCCACAGTGATGGTCATCGAGGTGGACGTGGTGGTCGTACAAGTGGTCGTAGGGCCCGGAGTGGACCCTTTCCTATACTCACTGTGGTCGTGGAGGGCACACTATTAATTTTTGTTGGGATTTAAATGAAAAACCTTCTGGTGTTACTAATCAGGCTTCAATGTTGCTTCCATACCTCTAACAGCTTCATCAGATATTGGGTCAGTTACTATTACACGAGAGGAGTATGCCCAATTCCTGTCCCAACAACAGGTTCTTCCATCTCCCTCCATTGCTACTTTTGTCTAGTTAGGTACTATTTTCACTTGTTTATTGTCCTCCACTCACAGTCCCTAG
Organism: Ilex paraguariensis; assembly: GCA_963454935.2. Taxonomy (NCBI): domain Eukaryota; kingdom Viridiplantae; phylum Streptophyta; class Magnoliopsida; order Aquifoliales; family Aquifoliaceae; genus Ilex; species Ilex paraguariensis. The sequence continues at coordinate 215,697 of CAUOFW020005336.1, forward strand.
ATCATAGACTCTGGCACTATTGACCATATGACTAGTGTGCTTAATTTTTTTTCTACTTATCAGCCTGCTACTTCCACATGTAGTGTTACGCTTGCTAATGGTACTTGTTCTAAAGTTTCAGGTTTGGGGACTACTCACTTGGGTACTGATATGTTCCTATCTTCTGTGTTATTTGTTCATCAGTTTTGTTTTAGTTTACTTTCCATTAGCAAGATTGTATGTTCTCTCAATTGTTCTATAACCTTTTATCCCTCTTATTGTGCCTTTTAGGATCTCAAGACGAAGAGAAATACTGGTACGGGGTATGAAGCTGGTGGCCTACATTACCTTGATTTTGATTCACTTATTCGGGCTCTACAGACCTTGTTGTCTCTTTTTCAATGGCATTGTCGTCTTTGAAATCCCTCTTTCCAGAATCTAAAGCACAAAATTTTCAGTCTTGATTATGTGTCATTTTTGTCTTGTGAAACTTGTCAACTTAGTAAGTATCACCATGTGTCATTTCAGTTTAGAGTCAATAATCATGTGTCTAGTCCAATTGAGTTAGTACATTCTGATGTATGGGGTCCAATAAATAATATTTTATCTAATAAATAACCTTATTTTAGAGTGATGCTGTTCTTACTGCTTGTCACCTAATTAATCGTATGTTATCCTCTGTGTTAAATGAGTAAAGTCCATATTCTATCATTTTTCTTGGTAAACCCTTATTTTTCTAACTCCTAAGATTTTTTGATGTGTCTGTTATGTTCATAATTTGAGTCCTGCGTTTGATAAACTTGGCTCTCGAGCTACCAAATTTGTATTTCCTAGTTACTCTCACACGCAGAAGGGATATCGTTGCTATAGTCCTTCTTTGTGACGAAACTTTACTAGTGCCCATGTCACGTTTGAGGAATCTGTTTCATATTTTTCAGCACCTTCTCAGCTTTTGAATCTGGACTTTGGGTCATCTTTTATACCATCATCCCTTCCCTCATCTTCAGATATTCCGCTACTCACTTTGTTATCATCTACTTTACCTCTCCGTGTATACTCTCGTCGTCCTTGCCCATTGACTGAGGTGTTTGTACCGTCTTCCTTGCTACCTTTTGATTCTGGTACATCAAGTAATTTAGACTCTTTACCTATTGCTCTTCAAAAAAGTACTTGTTTGTGTATTACTAATCAGCTCATTGCTCATTTTATTTCATATGATGCCTTGTCTTCTGTCTTCTCTTGTTTTACCTCTCAATTATCTACTATATCTATTCCTAAGCATTTAGAGGATGCATTATTTGATCTGGGTTAGAGAAAAGCTATGGAGGAGGAGATGGATGCCTTACATCATAATGAGACTTGGGATCTCGTTCTTTTACCTCATAGTAAACAAACTGTTGGTTGTCGTTGGGTGTATACTGTTAAACTTCATTCGGATGGTTCTGTGGAGCGTCTCAAAGCCCAGCTTATTACAAAGGGCTTTACTTAGACTTATGGTGTTGATTATGAAGAGACTTTCTCTCATATTGCCAAAATTTTCTCTATTCAGATCTTGATTTCTTTGGTTGCTAATCTTGAATGACCCTTGTTTCAGTTAGATGTCAAGAATGCCTTCCTACATGGTGACTTCGTTGAAGAGGTATATATAAAGCAGCCACCTAGGTTTACTATTCAGGGAAAGTATGGTAAGAGTGTATGCTGGTTAACGAAATCTTTGTATGGTTTGAAGCAGTCACCAAGGGCATGGTTTGGTAAGTTTTCAGATACAGTTTTAGAGTTTGGTCTTTTTCGATGTCAAATAGATCATTCTGTGTTTCATTAGACAGACGGATGCTGGATATGTTCTATTGGTGGTCTATGTAGATGATATTGCGATTATTGAAAATGATTCTGAGGGGATTGCCAAGTTAAAAATATTCTTCCAAAATCGATTTCATACTAAGAATTCAGAAAAACTCAGGTATTTCTTAGGTATTGAGGTGACTAGGTCTAAACAGGGTATTTGTTTATTCTAGAGAAAATATGTACTTGACATGCTAGAGGAAACATGTTTGCTGGGTGGCAGACCCATTGATGTTCCTATGGATCCGAATCAAAAATATTTGATGGATGATGGTGCACTGTTTAAGAACACGGGTCGGTATCACAGATTGGTTAGGATGCTCAATTATCTCACTAGTACTCGATCAAATATTTTCTATGCAGTCAGTATAATAAGTCAGTTCATGGGGTGTCATAGAGTACCACATTGGGAGGTAGTTACTCGTATTCTGCGATATCTCAAACTTGCTCCTGGACTTGGACTGTTATATCGAGCTAATGGACATCTTAGAGTAGAAGGTTTCTCAGATACTGATTGGGCTGACTCTCCTTTTGATCAGAGATCAACCACTGGTTATTATACTTTCTTAAGAGGTAACGTTGTCTCATGGAAAACTAAGAAACAATCCGTGGTACCAAGATTCAGTGCTGAGGCTGAGAATAGGGCAATGACGTATACGATAAGTGAGTTGACTTGGCTACTACACTTCCTCCAGGAAATTGAATTTCCAGTTTAACCTCATTTATAGTTGTTCTATGACAACCAGACAGCTATCCATATCAATGTCAATCCAGTGTTTCACGAGAGAACCAAACATATTGAGGTTAATTGTCACTTCATTCGGGACAAGATAGCAGCTGGGAAAATTACGGTTCCATTTGTGAAATATGAAGATCAACTTACAGATATGTTTACCAATGCATTAAGTCGTACACGTCTTACAACAATTTGTTCCAAGTTTAGATTATACGATATATATATATATATATATATATAGTCAAGTTTGAGGGGAGTGTTAAGAGTATTAGTGTATTATGTGTAAATTGTTAAGAGTGTTTGAGTATTATGTGTAAATATAAGAGAGTGTATTTGTCTTTCTTATTATTGTAAGTTAACTACAAATACAAATGATGTATGAGCGTTAAGTTAAGTTTTGACCTCTCTCTTTCTTTCTAATATTGTCTCTAATATTGTGTTAACTCTCTCAACTTAACACAGAGAATCCATGTCAGATTTCAATTCATTTAATACCTCCTCAAAGTGCACCAGTCTATACCCGATGCTGTGTAACCTGAGAGCAAATTATGAGACGAACTAACTTCCTCTGTTGAGCAGAAACATTCAAAAAGTTACTCGCTTAGGTGAGTGAATTCACAGACATTGGTTCTCTTTCCCTTGATCTACTGAAGCAGAGAGGTGGTCTGCATTTAGCATCAGCAAATGAAGTTGGAATATTCTTCTTGAGTGTTTCCTACACCGATGGACACCCAATCAAGTCCCTGGCAAAGGACTTAAACGTGTGCATTTTGAGCTCAGGGCATTCATTAGCAACTGTTGAATGATCATTTATATTTACTAGCCTTCCATCAATCAAGCCCACATCTTTTAACGAGAGGGTTAATTTTGCTAGCTTTGGAAATGCCTTTTGGTACGATTCGAAATGTAAAGGGTCTTCATGAAATTCTTTTGAGCAGTGATAGAACACCACACTCAAACCAAAAACTCTATTTTACTTGGTCCTCATATTTTTTGGTCCACAGAGAAAGAATTGCAAATGCCTATAGGCCATTATCAACACGACAAAGCTACCACAAATTGTGTGACTCCCATCAGCAAATCCATTTAGTGCTTACTTCTCAGATTCCTACGAGTTGGTTTTTCAGTTTTCCAATCTGAAACTAATCCTGCAACATCAAAGCCCAAATTAAATATTAATGCGTCAGGGGTTGTGATTCTTTGATTCATTTTATCAAACACATGCTGAGCATTTTCTTCTCCAAATAATAGCAACTATTGACAAAGCCAAGGGACAATGGAAATCACAGATCATGCTGGCCAGCTTTATTTCTACAATTAAACCCAGCTTATATGCAAGCATAAAGACGATTTGTTGGACAAATTGCTAATAATGTTTTGGCTGGCTTAATTTCTTAATAGGAATTAAAGAAAAAATAGTTGTTTTTTTTTTGGAAGAAAATAAAAAAAGGTAGATTTTGTATCCAAATGATTTTTGGGGATGGATAAACAATAAATATAGAGCTATAGGGGTAGCACATGGAGGGCACGTGCCATAGCTCAACCTTCCTTTTTTCTCTTCGTTAATCATTGAACAATTCTATGATTTCGTCCTTAAATGCATTCCACTATTATTCCATTGGTCATAATCCATTATATCATCATTGAATGTCACCTCACCTTTATTTCTTTTTATTTTCGAATGTTTAATTGCTTTTATTTCTTTTTAATCTTTCTCTTAAAGTTTGATGTAGAAGATAAAACAAAGAATCAGTTTTTTTTTTCTAATTTTAGTCATATCGACATAGAATAGAATGTTCAATAACTATTTCAAGAAAATCTAAACCATTTTGAAGTGATGTTGGAGTTTAGTCTCAGAATGTTAAGTTGTTTGTCGATTGTTGTGTCTTTTCTTTTTATTAATTTGTCATTAACAAAAACAAAAAAAGCCTTCATTGTATAAGAGAGAGTACAAACAACTTTTTTGAATGTATGTAAGACGCGTCACCTTATTAATTATACTCTTGCGTCTCTTTTCTACAGAGGCTTAATCAACAAGACTAAGCAAATTTTATAGTCAAATGTACAAGCTTTAGTAAGATAAATAGAACAAATAATTGTCTTAGAATGATGTTTAAGCATAAAGAAGCTCTTTATGGTGACTATATATAGTACTAGTTCTCTTGAATTGTTTACTTACACTTGCTAGATCACACTGGATGTGGCATGGAGGGGTCCTTAAACAAGTGAGTTGAATTAGATTCTAGTTTTTTTTATTTAATTTTGAGTTTTGATTTGCTTCGTTATTAATGGGTTGGTTTATATACTTCAATATGGACTTCTATACTTGGTTTTAATGGGCTCTTTGATTTTGGAGTTGCTGTTGTACATTAGCACTCTCGTGCGCAGAAAAATTCAGTTATTTTAAGACAGTGATTACACATCTCTCGGACTCGGAGGCTAGCTTATTTTATTTTATTCAAATTGTTATATTATTTTCTATTATATTTTAAATTTAGTTTTGAAGTACATGTTAACTTATCATTTTTGCTACTGTTTATATTGTAGAATGATGTTACAACAACAATTGTTCAATTATACCAACTGTTCAACATAATGTGAACACAAGAACTATTAACATATCAATCTGTGCATTCAATTGCCAACTAATATGAAGGAAGCATAAGTTGATTATGTCTCTTTTTCTTTTATAAAAGAGGCCAGGAAAAGAAAAGAGAGGATCAAAAGAATGGACAGTGATAATTCAATTGCAGATGCAGTGGAAGATCACCATACTCATTGTTTAGGTTTTTCACTTCCATTGTTTATGTCTGTGCATTGTTTATGTCGCCATAACATATCAATCTATGCATTCAATTGTTTAAGTCTTTCTTCTACTTTTATTGTTTATGTCTTTCACTTCCATTGCTTGAGCTTCCTTCTTTTTTAGAAGGGTGAAATTCTTTCACTTGTTTAGAGCTTTATCAAAGCCGTGAAGGGTGGAACGTGATTCACTCATTTCTTGTTGAAGATCGACTATTTGTTTAGTGTATTTCGCTTTGTAACTCCTCTACTAGGAGGGATGAGTATCACTCACTTTTCTAGCTTTACCAAAGCCATGAAGAGTGAGTAGTTCATCATTCACTCTTTAGTAAAAGGTGATAAATATGTATTAATTATCCGGAAGTTATATTTGTGCATTTTCTTTATGCTTTAATGCTTTATATTCCACTTGCTCATTGAATGATTGAATGCATCTAGCAAAGCTAAGGTACTTTGTATAACCATGGATTCTTTTTATGACACAGATGACTCTTGCATAGAAAGACCCGTTGGTTCAAGGCAAGTACCTCGGTTAGATCTTGATGACAACATTTCAATCTTTACCATTATTGTGTTTTACTTAAAGAACGAAACTTTAATGCCATGGTTGGATGCCTTGTAAAAATACTTGCTTGTTTGTAGTCTGGTTGAATCTCGACACAGACAATTCTTGTAAACTTCTAAAAATATATCGGAACCATGTGCTTAATTCTCACAGTCCATCTTTATCTTCCGATTAACTTGCTGTTGACACGGGAGTTAATTGAGTTATAAAACACAAGTATAATAAATCAGATAATTAATTACATGTTATAATCCTCGAACTAAAGAGTGGCTGTTACCTTTGATAATTTATCTTATATTTTGTCTAGAAAAAAATTCAAGTAGAAAGAACATTATAATCTATCCAACAAACTCCATTACTTCAAACTCTCAAGGTTTCCAGTTACTTGATCTCTGTCGCTGCTTACTTCAAAACACTATTCATAGTTCCCTGTGGATTCGACTCCGGACTTAAATGGATTATTACTAGAGTTTGACCTTCTGCACTTGGGAGTACACATTTTGGATCAAATCAATCACCATCTCAACAATCACTCTAAGAATCTAGGTCTCATAGATGTGGATTGGTGATAAAACGATGAATCAACCTTAGATCTCTACAGAAGATGTTTGTGAGAGCTTAGAAACCAAGGGTTAAGGTATTTGGAGGATTGGGATGTGAATAAGAGGGTTAGGAATACAAAGAGTCGTGGAACAACATTAATTTACAACCCTGACCATCGGCTTAACTCGAGGACGATTAAGTGGAGATGAGTTCACTCGAACGACTCCTGAAAGTTTTTAGTTCTGCAAACTGATTAGCTTCAACTCTTTTATGGACCATCTTGGCCTCGACACCTCACTCATCCTCCTTACCCTTCAAACCTTAATATGCTTATAAATATATATATACATCTAAAATTAATGTTGGGATCGATATGCATATTTCTGGATCACCTTACCTCTTTTATCCTAACTTCACATCATTTATAACTTTCAAAATAGCTTCAACACCTAAGCCAAGCAAGCAACTAGGAGAAAAAATAACTAACTGCTTTTGAGAAAGCTTAAATACCTATTTATTTGTAGTAGTTGTTGTGGGTATTGATTCAAGCTCATGTCCTTACGGTTCTAGTACCAAAATTACAAGTATATTGAATGTTTTCGTGTCTTCATATTTTTCATGTATTACATTGCTCAATATGAGGGCATCTGCTGATTATAGTTATTTTCCTCTCTAAATATCGTCACAAAAATAAGAAAGAGGATCGAAAGAATGAACAAGGATCGTCATATGTCATTACTTGTCCAAGCTAGGTTCATGTATAGGAACAACAATGATCCAAGTTGGACCCAAAGTCAAAATAGTGGATTTTTATTAGTTATAAAAGAGTATAAACTTTAGAATCTGGTTACATGAAATGTTATAGTCAACAAGGATATACATATGTTGAATTTAATCAAAAAGGAAGCCAATAAACAGGAGGAGGCTCATGCAGAAAAATTTTCAATCAAATAGAGTCAAATATGACGCAAGAACCTAGTGGAAAGGAGGATTCACCAACATCTTCTCAGGAAGATATATCCAGTAGTGATGTCAAGCAACAAGATCCCACAACTATTGCTACTGGAAGGAAGGAAAGGACTAATAAGACACTAGTTATGTATTGAAGACATGATTTTTTTTCGCACTAATTATTTGTAGTGGAGATCTATCTTGTTTTTAGAAGACAATCGAAAGTAAAGAAAGTGAAAAATAAGTTCTACCAATGATGAAGGAGATGAAATCTCTACATTAAACAACACTTAAGAGTTAGTCGAAAAATAGAAAGGGCAAAATTTGATTGGTTGTAAGGATCATTTATAACATTTGAATATCATTTATAACTTCTATAGGTTATTTATTATTTTTGAGGTTATTTGTGATCAATACTAAAATGTTTAGGATCGATCCCACAAAACCAACAAGAGTTATAAATGACCTCCAAAAATTGTAACTTGAATCATAAAAGTTATAATATGACCTAAAAAATTATAATTTTTTTATTATATATAAGTTGGACACTATTACATGATTTTCACTATACAATATAAGCGTGTAATTGATATAAGTTGACTAAAGCATAAGGCAAGGACCTGCAATTTTTGCGAGCAATTATTGTATGATGACCTTGCAAGTTTAGGACCTACATAGACTTACGCGCAAGTCTATCAATCTATGTAGATTGGGAAAAGTTTTAGTACTGAAAAATTATTTGCCTCACCTGCATTGATGTCAGAGACCCATGTGTTTGCAAGATTCTGGCTGGATTTTCTTGTCTGATTATCAGCCTGACCTGCATTGTTGTCAAAGACCCATCGGTTTGTAAGATTCCGTCAGAGACCCATGTGTTTGCATGTGCAGGGTGACCCATGTGTTTGCATGTGCAGGGTAATTCGAGCAATTCTCTTGTTTGAGATTTAATAAAAAATAATATATTTATCAAATTTTTTTATCAGATCTTTTATTTTGATGCGATGTAATTATTTTTATCGAACATTAATAAGACTCACCCATCTAATAATAAAAACTATGTCATATCATTTAGGATAAAAATTTGATAAGCATAGAGTATTTCCTAAGATTTAATATGTGCCCTTTGGCCTTGTCCTCCGAACATAATTGATTAATTGTAATATCTTATTTTCGGATTTGTTTTAAGGAATTAATTAATTACGAACATAATTGATTAATTGTAATATCTTATTTTCGGATTTGTTTTAAGGAATTAATTAATTATTTATTTATTTTTTTGAAAAACTCTGTTGTGTGGTCTCGGGATGTATTTTTAGTTTTATTATATAATTTATTTTTTTGAATTAATAAAATTATGGACCTTCTGAGACATCACATGACGACAACATGTTTAATCATTCTTCCGGTTCTATAACTATTTCAAGAGTGTGCTTAGCCCTTTTTGGAGTGACGTTTGTGTTTAGACTTTGGGTTTTTGTTTGTTAGTTGTGCGTGCAGGATCTTGCACAATATAAACACGAGAACAGATCTCTCTCGTGGTGAACTCGAGTTGGTCAATCAAATGATCAACCTTCCCACTTGGAACAGAATGTAAGGTCCGGTGGTAACCTGAAACGGTAATGAGTGACATTCGTGGATCAATGGAAGGGTCCAGTAAAACTGAGGGAGGTTCCTGGAACAAAGAAAAACAAGTTAGAAGGGCGCCGGAGTGTTCTCCGGCGTATTCCCTCCGACGATCAAGTCAGTTTTTGAGAGAGGAGAAGAAGAAAACACTGAGTATAGATTTCAGAAAAAGTTTTTCGTTCCATCCCATCTTGCCTTTTGTGAGGAGTATTTATACCTCAAAAACTCATGATTGCTGTCAGCGTGGTCAGTAGGTGATCATTATATACGGGCAACGCGCACATTGATTCCTATGAGGAATGTTTTCTCTCTTAACTGCTCGGGATCCCGAGCAACAAATGCTGCGTCATCGGCCTGCCGAATGTTTAATGAGCTCCTCTTGGCAAGGACGTAATAAATGCTCAGTCTTAGGGACATTTATTACCTTTCACTTCCGAGCCTTACCGTTTTAAATGCTGTCTCATCAAGGGAATGATGTAATTAAATGCTTACTTTCTCAAGTCGTGTGTCAGCAAGGGTATCAGGTCTTTTTGTCTCTGATGTGACAAAATATGCCACGCGCCCATTTCTCATTGGCTGTGTCTTCTGCCTTCTTGTGCCTTCTGACATCAATTGTGTAAGACGAGATCATGATGACTAACCTAGCTTAGCCTAGGCTAGTGATCTGTACATCAATAGCCTCTGCAGGAGCAGAGGACGCCATCCTGGACGGGTACATCTCGATACCGAGGGGAGTGGTACATGTAGGGACCGATGTACCAATATCCGACCGAGGGATATGTGTCAGTATGTAACGTACTGGGTGTCATTGATCTCTATGAACAGTACCTCGGGGGAAGAGGGACTTGTGATCCGACTGGTACGTGTCGTGATTACAATAACAAAAATTTGTTGACGCCGAGGGCACGTGTCTTTATCTTGAAATATACAGAAATGTCCCATCATTAGTGGATTGTTGTGCTTTTATTGTCTTGTTTTTTTCCCAATCCCCACTCAGTCATTAGCATCAAATATAATTAGGATTAGTAAATGAACCTAGTTATTTGAGTTTTAACTTAGACTTCACCGGTTCAAATTAGTGGCATTGACTCTTAAGCAAATTTCAAACTCGAGATCGAGCCAAATTTATGATCATTCTAACATTAATGTGTAAACATATATTGGTGGTACTTTTGATGCTATTTTTATATTTTAATCTTTTAATTATAATAACTCAATTCATATATTAAAAAAAAAAGTGTATTTTGCACGTACCAGGCACCCTAGGTTTTTTATATGGTCTTTCTTTGTTACTTTCTTTTTTTTTTTTTTTAATTCAATAAAAAAAATTATAGTTCGAAAACATTTATCTCTTATACATGAACCAGTCAACAACAGGACAACCCCTCTCTTTCTCTCTTTCTCAGTGCGTGTCCTCTCTCTAACTCTTATATATCTCTCAACCTGTTTCTCCAGAAGCCCCAATCTTTCATCTTTGTTCCTTTGCAACCATTATCCCATTACATACAGTTCTTATGCATTCTGCTAACCCATCTTAGACATAATAGGAAACCATTTTGAAGACAAACGCATCGAGGTAAGAACCATGATAGCCTAGATTGTTCATTGGTTGTCTATACTGTTTTGAAGTGATGTTTGAGTTTAGTCTCAGAGCTTTAGATTGTTCATTGGTTGTCATGTCTTTTGCTTTTATTTATTTATCTTTAACGAATGAAAGCCAACATTATATTAATAAGAAAGAATACGGACAGATTTTATAAATAATATATGTAAGACACATCACCTTATTAATTATATACTCTTGTGTCTCTTTTCTATGGAGGCTTAATCAACAAGACTCAGCAAATTAAATAGCCGAATTTACAAGCTTTAGTAAGATAAATAAAACAAATAGTTGTCTTAGAATGAGGTTTAAGCATAAAGAAGCCCTTTATGGTGACTATATATTGCTACTTCTCTTGAATTGGTTACTTACACTAGCTATACCACACCGGACGTGGTGTAGAGAGGTCTTTAAACAAGTGAGTTGAATTGGATTTCAATTTTTTATTTAATTTTAAGTTTTGATATATACCTGGTTTTAATGGGTTCTTTTATTTTATAGTTAATTAGGTTAAGGTCCCTCCTTTTAGTGTGTAAATCAATTTTAATTTTAGCAATTTTTTAGTATAAAAAAAGTCTTCCGATTTTTAAAAAACATTGTATGCGGTCTTTGAATTGACACGAACATGTAAGAGTTGGGTAATTAGTGTGTTTATTACCCATTTTACACCCATCCATTCTTTCAACCTTGTATACAGTTGGTTTCTTTTGCTTTTGTTTTTTTTTATTTGGCGTTTGGTATTGAATATTTTTTAGATTCTATCTATATTTTTTGAATCTTAAATTCAATAACCCAACAGTTTGGAGTGTACTCGGTTGCATATCGTTGATTTGGTAGGTACAAAATTAGATACACAATTAATTTAGACATTATGATGAGGTCTGACAATCTGTGTTTTAGTATACATATTTGACAATATGTGTTTATGGAGAATAAGATACATTAATAATTTGGGTTTTAGTAAACTTATGTGACGATCTGTGTTTTAGTATACTTCTATGCCGATATGTGTTTTAGTGCAATTGTCTAACGAACTGTGTTTTAATATATCAGTCTAACGATTATTGCGTACTAGTTTTTTAACACGAACACGAACTGTTTAATAAACATATAACACGACACGACTCCTTTAACCTGTTTAAAAAAAATAATAAAAAAATATTATTTTAACAAATTTTTATACCCTATTTCTTTGTTTCCAATTGTACTTTCCTCATTTAGAGGAGTTCCAACCACCAGCTCCCGTGAAATCACACCACATAGGATAGCAAAAGTAATAAGCCACCGTCTTTTTTATAGGCAACTGAAGTCCCCCTCTCCCTCCACCCCTCCTCCTCCTCCTCCTCCTCCTCCTCCTACTCCTATTCCCTCTTTGTCTCAATGTGGGATTAAAAAAAAGGGTCAAAAAAGCTGTTCTTACTTTTTTTTTTTTTTGAATGTTTTCTTTACTCATTTACTATTTTATATATATATATATATATATATATATAATTTATTATTATATTAAATTTATTTAAACGGGTAAACGGATTGACAGGTCTAACCCGAACACGACCCGTTTATTAAACGTGTCTGGTGTGTCAACCCGTTTACTATCCAAACCCGTTAAGGTCTCACCCAAATCCCTTTAATTCGTGTCGATTAATCGTGTTGTGTCGAATTTTGACAGGCCTACCGTTAGCACCCTCACATGAGGGAGAGCTTAGTTGCTTTAAGACAGTGATTACACGTCTCTTAGACTTAGAGGTCAGCTCATTTTATCGGATTCAAATTGTTATATATTTATTTGTTATATTTCTGCCTTAAATTTTGTTTTGAAGTACTTGTCAACTTATTATTTTTGCTACCGTTTATATTGCAGAATGGTGTTACAACAACTATTGTTCACTTATACCAACTGTTCATTGTGATATAGCATGTATTCTATTCTGTTATCTTCATTTATTGCTTGCTCAAAATTGTAAAAATTCCATAACAGCTCCTTATCCTTTTTGCTGTTTTAATTTGTTACTTGACATCTACCTGTTCTAGAGTTTCTTGTTTAATCATCAGAACTTCACACAAGTTCAGTGATGAGTATATACATACACAAGAGTGCGAGGTTGAGAAGGGTTATACATGGGTTAATTTAAGAGATCGAGTTTTGGGATACAAAGTTGAGCGATTAGCTTGCATGTATTGATATTTTCAATTTCTATCATAGTCGATTAAGTTACACCCCCTGGACGGAAGCAAGGTTTTTTGTCGAACCACATAAGTGTGCTTTAGAGGCCATCACTTCTTTTCAGAGAAGTCATGGGATTTTCTATAAGATAAATGATAACTCCTCGAGTTTAAAAGTTTGAGATTTAGGCGGTATGAGTTAGAGGTTTGAATTGTATTTGGATTGAACATTTTCAAATTTGGGTTAATCTTTTAATTTGCACGGTTCGTCGGAGTTGCATCCAAACTCAGTAAAGTTTGATTCAAACTCATTAATTTCATGTAGGATTTGTTGGTGGTTTTTAGAATTGTTAGACTTGCTCACCAACTTTTCTAGAGCCCATTACTGGTGAGTATGCCTCACAAATATAAATATGGTGCGAAAATTCAACAAAAAATTAGATTGAGATTTAGTTTTAAGGACTCGGGTGTGGCAAAAGGGTGGACATGTTGGACCTGCGAATAATGGGCCGACATGAGCTAGGCAAACAAGATACAAATCTAGCGTAATACGGTTTATAAATTACACAAATCGATACGATACGAATCTAATTATACATAATTATAAACGGATCAAATATGAGTTGAATAAATTTTGTCCGTTTGATTGCAACTAATCATGAAGGAAGAATGTGTTGATTGTGTCTTCTTTCTTCTCCAAAACGTCACCATCAGGTACCAGAAAAAGAGAGGATCAAAAGAATGGAAAAAGATCAATGCATTGCAGAAGCAAAGGAAAACCCCCATATTCCATTGGTAGATTCAATTGAGAATGATATACTTGACTTACCTTCTTTATCCCCTGAATGTTGTATTTATAGAGTTCCAATACGAATTCGAGAACGAAATCCAAAAGCTTATACACCCCGGATGGTTTCAATCGGCCCTCTACACCATGGAGAAAAGGAGTTGCTAGGCATGGAAGAGTTCAAATTAAGGTGCTTGAAAGCATTCCGCGATCGTACTTCCATCAGTTTGGATGAGTGTCTAAGCATGATAAAAAAGCAGGAACAGGGAGTTCGCAATTATTATGAAGAAAGATTTGATAAGCTTAATAGTGATAGCTTTGTGAAAATGATCCTTCTGGATTGTTGTTTCATCATTGAGGTGTTTTTGCATATTGGATATGCAAATGGTCATGTGCCAGAACTAGAAGGCACATTATTACTTGACCAACAAAGTGAAGGACGGGTGATTTCTCAAGTGTTATCAGACATAATATTACTTGAAAATCAGCTTCCATTCTTTATAATAGAGGGTCTATTCAACATAGCATTCCATTCAAACCCAGACCACCACCTGCCCTCTTTCCTCCAGCTTTCCTTATTTTGCATCCGAACCTTCGTTCCAATCGAGGACATTGCACTGGATATATCAAATACTCAAGTGAAGCATTTTGTTAATTTGCTAAGGGTATGGTTCTTACCGTCAAGACCGCGGACACTGAGGCCAACGGAAAGGGAAGAAGATGATATGCCACAGGCAACGGAGATGCAAGAGGCAGGAATGATTGTGAGGGCATCATCGTCAAGACATCGGTTACTTGACATTACATATACAAATGGAGTGTTACAAGTCCCTAAATTATTTGTAGACCGCCGGACAGAAGAATTATTTAGAAACCTTGTTGCTTTGGAGGTATGTCATTATTTCCCCAATACTTACATAGTTGATTATGTTTATTTCATGGATAGGCTTATTGACTCTGCTCAAGATGTGGAGTTACTCATCAAGAGTGGAGCTATTTTTAGCTTGTTAGACGACAGCTCTGAAGTGGCGACTCTCTTCAATAACCTTTGCGCTGGTGCTGCACGTGGATCATTCTATTATCGTGACATATGTGAGGACGTGACTAAATATTGCAATGTGCCACGACACAAATGGAAGGCAACTCTGAAACGTGATTATTTTAGTACTCCTTGGAGAACTGCTTCTACTATTGCTGCAGTTATATTGCTTGTGCTTACCTTTATTCAAACCATCAAGGCTTTTTTCTGAACAGAAAAGAAAAACATCAAGACTTTTTAATTCTCCAATGAGAAGTTATACTTGTTAGCAAGTTTCTATCTAAATACTCTGTACTCATCGTATTTGTACTTTTGAACATTCAATAGGTATCATGGTTTGAAGCTTCAATTACCTGTTGTCATATGATTTACTTAAATTAATGTCTTTAACTGGAAAGGTGAAGAAAAGGAAGCAATGCCAAGTAAATTAGAGATCTTCTTGCTGGTCAGGTTCGAAGGATTATGGCCGGAATCCAAATTATTCAACTTTTGATGGAATATGTATATCGGGTGTATATATATAGTAGCGCGGTAATAGAAACTATGCCCCACAATCTACGGTGGGCACTTTTCACGTGAATAGTTAGATCGCAATCTAAGGGTCACTAACTCGTCACGGAAACTATACACTAAGCCGTCATAGAAACTATGCATTGTATAATTTGATAAGATCTTAGAGAAGGGCACCGACCCAACTACAACCAATGAATGCTCATTTGTACAAACCACGGTGGATCTGGGAAAAGAAACCGAAGAACGTCAGCTGGCTACTGAGGATCTCCGCCAAAAGGATACCCTCGATCAAAATAACCAATCTCCTATTTCCAACCCAAATGACTATATTTCTTCAAAGCTTAATCACCCCTTTGACCCCAGCCAACCTAAACCACAAGACCAAAGTAACCCCAACCCAAGACCCACTTGGAGCCAAATCGTGAAATCCGGAAATGTTCAAGGAACTACAGTTTAAACTTAGGTGATGAAACTCAAGTACTATGAGCCTAGAAGGGAAAAGGAAAGGGTGGTTGTTCAACCCCCTAGGAGGTAGGAGAAAAGGGTACTCTAGAATGACAACATTGTCTGGTTGGATATTTCATCGAAAGGAAACTTCTCTACTCCTTTGTTAATTTTATTGCTCACAGAAATTGGGACAAGCTGGGGCTTCTTGAAGTTCTAGCATATGACAGGGGGCTTTATTTCTTCAAGTTCACGAGCGAAGAAACAAAAAACTCTGTGTTTAAAGCTGGGCCTTGGTTATTCTATGGAAGACCTTTGACTTTGAAAAACTGGCATCCAGAGCTTACCCTCTCCAAAGAGGACCACTCCTCTATTCCCCTATGGATTAAGCTTTTCAATGTTCTATTACAATTTTGGACTGATGAGGGTTTAAGCCACATATCCAGCGCAGTTGCGCACCCTATTCATGCTGACTCTCTCACTTCCTCCAAACGTAGATTGCACTTTGCTAGAATTTGTGTGGAAGTTAGTGCAAACTCCCAGCTCATTGATTCTTTCGACCTTCAAATGGAGATCAATGACAATATTGAAAAGGTTGAAATTGTTGTTGAATACCAATGGAGGCCAAAAACTTGCCACTCGTGCAAGGTCTTTGGGCACTCCGACTCCAATTGTCCCAAGTTGGCTATTGCTTCCGCTTGGAAACCTAAAAACCTCCCAAAAAAGCCTGAAGATTCCAGAAGTGAGAAGGGGAAATCCTTTATTTCCACAGTGGAGTTTGTTTCTCTTGATCTACCTACAATTTGTGCTGTTCTAGATGCCAATCCCATAACCTTTGTACAATCTCAAGAGCAACATATCACTCAAAATCCCCCAGACGCTTTGCTTCCACCCCAAAATCAACAAGATTCCCAGGTAAACTCTATACTTGAAACTTCTTGCTTGCTTCCAACTCAACCGTCACGCCAGTCTCCAAATAGATTTGAAAGCCTTCAAGTTCAAGAAGGCCAACTAGTAATTGATATTAGCCCTACAACTAGTAAGCAGTCCATTGAACCCCATCAATCAAATACAAAAGGAAATGTTATTAAGAAGAAGAAGGCTAATAAAAAGCCTCCTTCTACAAGGAGGTTGAGGATGTTTTGGGCTTTTGAATCTCAGTTTTTTTTTTGTTTCCTTATGTTTAACATTGTTGTTTGGAATATTAGGGGACTAAATGACCCCTTAAAGCAAGTTGAAGTGAAAAAGCTCATTTTTGAAAACCATCTAAACATGTTGGGCATTGTTCAGACCAGAGTTAGAAATATTAATAAAGAAGCCATTAGAAGAAATGTTTTCACTAATTGGGCCTTTTTTGCAAACTATGATTGCCACCCTCTTGGTAGGATCTGAGTTGGATGGAATAATGCTACATTAACTGTCAATATTGTTTCCCACAAGGACCAAGTGATTCACTGTGAGGTGGTCCACAATGATAGTAGGACAAGAGTTATTGTCTCTTTCATTTATGGTGCTAATGATGACTATAAGAGAAGAAGACTTTGGAGTGATCTAAGATTCCATTCTAGTTCTTTTAGCTCCCTTCCTTGGTTGCTCGTTGGTGATTTCAATGCCTTGAGAAGTATCCAGGAACATCAAGGACACGACATTAGATGGAATCAATCTATTAAGGACTTTAATGACTTGGTGAGCGATGTTGAGCTTCTAGAATTGAGGTTTTCTGGAATCCTCTATACTTGGTCTAACAAAAGAGACAAAGAAGATTTCATTGCTAGAAAGCTTGACAGGGCCTTGGGTAATGATGCTTGGATTCACAATATGGAAAAAACAGTGGTTGAGTTCCTCCCCCCAAGATTTTCTGACCACACTCCTGTTTTTATAAAAATTGGAAACCCCACAAAAAGAAGAACAACCCTTTTAAATTCTTCAATTTCCTGGCAGAAAGAGAAGATTTTATTCCTACTATTGCTTCTATATGGAGTGTAAATTTGCAGGGATCTTATCAATACAAAGTAAGCAACAAACTAAGGTTGCTCAAATCTGCCTTCAAAGCCAAAGGCAAAGAAATTGGGGATTTGTCCAGCCTAGTGAAAGAAAAGAAAGCTGCACTTGATCATTGCTAGAGGAAGCTTGACATGAATCCTTTAGACTTCCTCACAAGGCAAGAGGAAAAAGCTTTTCTTGCAAAAAATGCCCAAGCAGCCAGAAATGAAGAATCCATCCTCAAGCAAAAATCTAGAGTCCTATGGCTCAAAGAGGGGGAACACAATTTAGCCTTTTTCTTCAAAACTATGACCAGTAGAAGGAATAGGAAAAGAATTTTGTGACTTCATACTTTTAATGGCTCCACAGTTGAAGGGGAAGAAGCTGTGGGCAACGAGGCTATCAAATTCTATAAGAATCTTTTGGGGAAAACTAGAGGCACCATTCCCATTCAAGAAAGGAAATCCTTCTTTGAAATTCTAGATCTTGACAAGCTTACTGACCTTCAAGGGATTCATTTGGTTAGGGATATTGAATTTGTCGAAATCAAAGAGGTCTTCTTTTTCTTCAATGACATGAAAGCCCCTGGTCCAGATGGTTTTAATGCTTATTTCTTTAAGAAGGCTTGGCCCATCATTGGAGATGAAATCACTGAAACTGTCAAGGAATTCTTCATACATGGTAAACTCCTTAGGGAACTTAATTCCACCATTCTTGCTCTTGTCCCTAAGATTCCAAACCCCACATCTATGGGAAATTTTAGGCCAATTTCTTGTTGCAACTTGCTCTACAAAGCTATCTCCAAAATCATGGCCAATAGAGTTAGAGAAATCCTTCCAGAGATTATCAGCCACAACCAAACCACTTTCATTCATGGGAGGAAAATTGGGGATAACATCATGCTTGCTTAGGAACTCCTCAAAAACTACCACAAAAATGATGGGGGCCCTAGGTGTGCAATCAAGGTCGACATCATGATGACCTTTGATTCTTTGGACTAGGGCTTTTTGCTTGATGCCCTTGAATTCCCTGAAAAGCTAAGAAAATAGATTCATTTTTGCATTTCCCCCTCTTTATCTATCAGTATTAATGGTGGTATTGTAGGTAATTTCCCAAGCTGCAGAGGTCTTAGGCAGGGTGATTCTCTTTCACCTTACCTCTTTGTCATTGCCATGACGATTCTCAATGCAATTATGCAACAAGAAACATGCTCTAACCCTAAATTCAAATTTCATGGAGATGCAAGAAATTGAAGCGAATTCAACTTTCCTTTGCTGATGACCTCCTTCTCCTCTACAAAGGTTGTTTTCATTATGTCAAAATTCTTAAGGAAGATTTTGATCTTTTTCAGAAAATATCAGGTCTCCAAGCTAACCCCTCTAAAAGTGAGATCTTCATGACAACCATTCCCCAAGATACTAGGTTTCATATTATTCAGCTATTGGGCTTCTCTGAAGGCTAACTCCTGGTTAGATATCTTGGAGTTCCTCTTGTCTCAACCAAACTCAAAGCTACTCACTGCTCCCCATTGATCGAGAAGACTGTTGCAAAGGTTAAGTGCTGGATCAATAAGTCCCTTTCTTTTATAGGAAGACTTTAGTTGATTCAGTTTGTCCTTTCTAGCATCCAAATCTTATGGGCTTCCAACCTTTTTATTCCACAACAAGTCCTTGATTCCATTGAAAAAATTTTGAGGCCTTTTTTATGGAAAGGTACTGATTTGAAATCTACTGGGGCCAAGATTGCATGAGATGATGTTTGTAAGCCTAAGAATGAAGCGGGCTTGGGAATCAAGAAACTTAAGGACTTGAATTCTGGCCTTATGTGCAAATACATTTGGCTCCTCTTTATCGATAATCAAAGTCTCTAGGTCAAGTGGATTCATTCATATCATCTCAAAGGAGGAAGAAAAAACATTTGGGAGGTAAAGCCTCCCCAAACATACTCATGGAACTGGCTTAACTTACTTAAGCTAAGAGATACTCTTAGACCCCACATCTACCATGTTATTGGGAATGGAGCATACATTCACTTGTGGTTTGACAATTGGCACTCCCAAGGATCTCTTCATTCCATATGTAATGCTAATGTTGTGGAGGATTTTGTCACTCTTCATCTGAGTCACATACCCACCTTTTCTTTGAATGCTTTTTCTCTCATTCTATCTGGGCCCAGTTGCTATTCCTTAGTGGGCTGCAAATGCAAAGCATGTCATGGTAGGGGATCATCAACTATGCAAGCCAACATTGGAAAGGTAATTCTATGTGCACCACCCTCCTAAAGCTCAGCCTTGCTGTATCAATCTATTACATTTGGTTGGAAATAAACATTAGAATTCACCAAGGCAAGTCTAGGGACCACTCCTCCCTCCTCAGCCTCATTGTCTAAACCATTAAAGAAAAAGCTGCTTCTCTCAGATTCAAGCCCACCAACAGAAACCTGTGTCTCACTCAATCGTGGTAGATCCCCAATAGTTGTTTGGGCTAATCTCTTCACTAGTGCATTTTGTTGGAAGTCTGGACAACCATCCTCACTTTCCCCAGAATTCAATAGTTTGGCTCTTAAATAGATTATTCCTATTGTTTGTAAGGAATTCTTCTTGTTGTTAAATAGGTGATTCCTATTGTTAGTAAGGAAATTCACCCTGCAGTATCTTGTCCTTTTTGTATAAATAGAATCAATTTACTTTCCCCCAAAAAAGAAAAAAAAAGATTTTTTATGTGAGCCAATAAATTATGATCTAATGGTCACCACTTAAAAACGCTTGGAACTAAATGGTAAAACTTACCAAATTTGTTTATTGACTAAACAGGAAATTTGAAATTCATGTTAATGGTAATTCTAATCTTATTTGGAAAGTACATTAAAATTTTTTAATTAATCATTTAAAATTAAGATTTTTTTTTACTCTTTTCAAATATCGGGAAATAGATCAAACTAGTGATTCGAACCAATTTATTGAGACTCACTATCTATTCATTGGTTATGATTGATCAAGTTAGCATTTTAAGTCCATACAACATTTTTCTTTATTTATACTTGAGGATTATCAACTAGTCGTTACCAATCACCAGATTAATCTTAATGACCACCAATATTTCCTCAACTCTTTGCCATTAAAGTAGGCTAAAATGCTCCAAGTATGATTTAACTATCTTGACCTAGATTTTCATTATTTGATGGTCCCTCTAGCAAAGTCACTTATGCTGATTAGAATATATGAATGTATGCATTATTAAAAAATAATAGTTAATACATAATAATTTTATAAAAAATGCATCTATAATATATAATATATCACATATGACATAATTTTTCCCCTTGTATAGTGAATACATTGACCTATTGAAGGTCAATATTTTTAACAGCCTGGAAAAGGAAATTTCACAAAATCTATACACCCTTTATATGCCTTAATGCACCAAGAATCATTTTGGTTCAATGATTTGAGATATTTGATTTCATATATTTCTAATTAGTAACAACTTTAAGGACAAAATTGTGGTGACAAGTTAGAACATTTTTTGTTGCTTTCGCAAAATTTGAAAAGGATTTAACAAAAAAATTGCTTGTTCAATTCCTCGGGCACAAAAAAGATGATAAGGTAAAAAGTTTCAGTCTATGAGAAGGATTGTATAACCCTATAGGTTATAGGAATGTACAACAGTAATTTCATATAAATAATGTCAAAGAATATGTACATATCTAATTTGTCCCTCCTAATATCCTTGATTTAGGAAAATTAATGTAAATGAAAAATCTCCAAAAAAAAAAAGGAACATAGAACGACTTCTATCCATTTATTGTGAATTTGGTTAAATAACTTACATTCACACAAAATTAAGAAATGTTATTGCTCCCAGAAATAAAATTTGTGGTGTTGTACACTTATACAACATATAATTTATTGTACTGAAAGAGAATTGGGTCGATTGCTTAATATCACAAAACCATGAAGGGTTCAAAAACATGCATGCAGTTTTGAGTAGGGCAAGGTCACCATTGGTGAATGCATCACCACACAAAGCCAACAATCTCCCTTGATTTGATGCTCTTTTCTCATAGACTAATATCATGTACAAATAACACATTTCCTCTCTATGCCAGTGACCTGTTCTCAACCCCAACACACCACAAATGGCCTTGCAGCTACAAAACTCCTTTCATTCCAGTCATTTACCACACAAACTTGAAGAGCACAAGAGCCTTGTCCAATTGCTTCACCCCACACCAAACCATATTCTCCTAATCTGATGTCAAAATTTTTCCCATACACAAAAAGAACCCATTCCCTTGATTGCTCTCATAAACCCCACCACAACGTTCAACATCAATATCTCCAACACTGCTATAGAGATAATATAGTAGAAGTGCAAACAAGCATCTAGATGAGTGACCCCATATCTTTATGAGCTTCTTCTACACTAAACTCTCTTGATGCCTAGTCTCCCTGTACCCAATATTTTTATCTATCAAAACATCCTTGATCTGGGAAAGCCTTTCTTTCATCACCTTGAGCTTCGAAACATATAAAAGAAACTCCTTTTCATCTCTCAAGCAATTTATAAGGTCATTAAACATCTGAAGAATATCTTTCCATTTAGGGGAAGCGGGTGAATTCATAACTTTTGCAGGCGCAAGGCGCATCCATGATATTGAATCAGGGTCATAAGAAATTTCCATGTCTATGAATTTTAGACAACTAGTGACAATTTGTTGACCCATTATAATCCCTTTAGGCGCGCATCGACGATTCGG
This sequence comes from Ilex paraguariensis, assembly GCA_963454935.2. Taxonomy (NCBI): domain Eukaryota; kingdom Viridiplantae; phylum Streptophyta; class Magnoliopsida; order Aquifoliales; family Aquifoliaceae; genus Ilex; species Ilex paraguariensis. Next base: position 238,028 of record CAUOFW020005336.1, read on the forward strand.
AAAACCCATGTCAGATTTCAATCCATTTCATACCTCCTCAAGTGCACCAGTCCATACCCAATGCGGCGTAACCTGAGGGCAAATTGTGAGACGAACTTACTTCCTTTGTTGAGCAGAAACATTCAAAAAGTTACTCACTTTTTTGAGTGAATTCACAGACATTGGTTCTCTTTCGCTTGATCTACTGAAGCAGAGAGGTGGTCTGCATTTTGCATTAGCAAATGAAGCTGAAATATTCTTCTTGAGTGTTTCCTGCACCGATGGACACCCAATAAAGCCCCTGGCAAAGTACTTAAACGTGTGCATTTTGAGCTCAAGGCGTTCACTGGCGACTGTCGAATGATCATTTATATTTACCTGCCTTCCATCAATCAAGTCCACATCTTTTAACAAGAGGGTTAATTTTGCTAGCTTTGGAAATGCCTTTTGGTACCACTCGGAAGGTAAAGGCTCTTCACGAGATTTTTCTGAGTAGTGATAGTACCCACACTCAAACCAAAAACTCTGTTTTGCTTGGTCCTTAGATTCTTTGGTCCATAGAGGAAGAACTGTAAATGCCTATAGGCCATTATTGACACGGCAAAGCTACCATAAATTGTGCGAATCCCATCAGGAAATCCACTTAGTGCTTGCTTCTCAGATTCCTGCAAGTGGGTTTTTCAATTTTCTAGTGTGAAACTAATCTTGCAACATCAAAGCCCAAATTAAATGTTAATGCATCAGGGGTTGTGATTCTTTAATACATTTTATCAAACACATGTTGGGCATTTTCTTCTCCAAATAATAACAACCATTGACAAAGCCATGGGACAATGGAATGACAAATCATGCTGGCCAGCTTTATTTCTACAACTAAAACAAGCTTATATGCAACCACAAAGACGATTTGTTGGATGAATTGCTAATAATGTTTTGGCTGGGTTAATTTCTTAATAGGAATTAAAGAAAGAATAGTTGTTTGTTTTGGAAGAAAATAAAAGAAGTTAGATTTTGTATCCAAATGATTTTTGGGGATGGATAAACAATAAATGCAGAGCTATAGGGGGTAGCACATGGAGGGCACGTGCCTTATCTTAACCTTCTTTTTTGTCTTCTTTAATCATTGAGCAATGCTATGATTAAGTCATTAAATGCATTCCATTATTATTCCATTGGTCATAATCCATTATATCAACAAATTATGTTTCTCAATTATATTTCAATAACATTAGTATTAATCATTTTGGAGTAAGTTATAAGACATTCTTGCCCTTGGCTTTTGGTAACTCAAATTTTTATTTAAATTTAAGTAAAAAATTTAATTTGATACAAAATATTTCAATGAACAGACCCAAATGTAAAAGAATGTAAAATATAACTATTACATATTTAAAATCTAACTATAAAAAAATTTAATCTTTCTTGTTGATCACAACTGAACCCATACTCAAGTTTACAAACCTGGCTCAATTAACACCCTTGTTGATCAATCATCTATTTGGAATTTACATTTGTTTATCATGGGTTTTTGATTTTAGTTTCTTTTGGAAAGCAGTATCTGAAGAGCATTAGGGTTACCCATGCTTCATAGAGACTGAACTAAAAGAAAAGCAAACTAAAGGGAAAAAGAAAGTGATGGCCCATCTCTGGGAGATCATGTGAAGAAAGCCCCTTCTCATCCTTCCTTTGTGCTCTTCCACTACGGGATTGCTATATCATGAACCTATGCTCTGCCTTAATGAATCTGCTATACAATTAGAATTTTATAGAAGCATATTTCAATCAACCATACCATTAACTTGATAAATAATCAAAATTATTGTAGCAGTATTGGTTAAGTAAGAATGCCCCTAGCCATTCATTTGCATGCCTCGTTACGTGCCACTCTTTCGAGGTGTTCGTGTTGGTACTTGTCGACCAAAATGAAGCCATTCATCATTGAATGTTGCATCACCTTTATTTCTTTTTATTTTCGAATGTTGCATTGATTTTTTTTTTTTTAATCTTTCTCTTAAGGTTTGATGGAGAACACAAAACAAAGAATTAAAATTTTCTAATTTTAGCCATATCGACATAGAATAGAATGTTCAATAACTATTTCAAGAAAATCTAAACCATTTTGAAGTGATGTTTGAGTTTATTCTCGGAATTTTAATTTGTTTGTCAATTGTCGTGTCTTTTCCTTTTATTAATTTATCATTAACAAAAACTAAAGAAGCCTTCATTATATGAGAAAGAAAGAGTACGAACAACTTTTTTGAATGTATGTAAGACGCATCACCTTATTAATTATACTCTTGTGTCTCTTTTCTACAAAGGCTTAATCAATAAGACTAAGCAAATTAAATAGTCAAATTTACAAGCTTTAGTAAGATAAATAGAACAAATACTTGTCTTAGAATGATGTTTAAGCATAAAGAAGCCCTTTATGGTGCCTATATATATTACTAGTTCTCTTGAATTGTTTACTTACACTTGCTAGATCACACTGGACGTGGCATAGGGAGGTCCTTAAACAAGTGAGTTGAATTGCTTTGTCTCTTTAATGGGTTGGTATATATCTATATAATAAAGTAACTACATTGTTTGTGATGAGCTTTTTACAGCTCAGATCGTTTTGATCCGATAGTTATAGTTGAACTTTCATTATTTTTACAACTCTAAGACTCTCATCTCTCTCATACTATTATTTTTTTTTGCCTATGTTGTTTTTGTGATTATTTACTCTATTAAATAGATGAAACTACATGTTATGCAATTATTTATTTCATGAAATCAATTCAAAAGTTTTTATATATCTAACTACATGTATTTTATCACTTACTTCTTAATTTGTAAATAATACTTGATGTAAATAAAAAATAGCACATTAACTATAAACACCAAATAATATTCAACATGAAATGAACCTTACTTTATAAATTAATATATAATTAAATCAAAAATTGACATTTAATTTTATCCAATTTATATTCAACTATGTCGAATTAATATCAAATTTATTTTTATTGTTATTAAATTAATATTGAAATTCATTTAATCAATTTGTTGGGTACTAAATAATTTTATTAAAATTTTAATTTTTTTGTTAAAATTGTAAAAATAATAATATTTTTTGGGATAAAATTATTAATTCTTGTTAGTGACATTGACAGAAGGGAGACATAGGGGGTCTCTGTACAATGAATTTCAAACGTTAGGGAGTCTCCATGTTATTTATAAAATGTCAAGAGGTGTCCGTCTAATATTGTCAAAACTCAGGAGATATCCGTGATTTTTACGCAATTTTTTAACTAAACATTAATTTATTATTTTTTTTTATCTTAAAAACTTGAATTATTGTATTTCTTATAAAAGTAGTTATTGGTTAGGAGAGTTTCTTGATAACCAAAAAAGAAATGTGTGTGAGTGTATTTGTGTACATATTTGTATGTGGAGGATTGACCATTTGGTGATTAAATTTATAATTATATTGTGTCATTTGATGTTGAATGGTGATAATGGTGAAAAATTCGCAAGTTTTATAAATGAGCAAGATTTAAGTGATTTTATTTTTCACTTAAAGATTGTAAATTTAATTGTGTTCTGTTAATTTTTTTTTTTTATGCTTGAGGTATTTATTACATGGGGATATGGTGGATTGGAAATATGATGGTTGAGGTTATAATTATGTTGTGTTATTAAATTGAGTGGTAGTAAAAATGATAAATTTGTGAGTCTTATAAATGAGCAATATTTTATTTATTGCTTAAAGATTGTAAATTTCAATGAGTTATGTTAGTATTTTTTTCTTTTTTTCAGAGGAATTTGTATATATGGTGTTATTTTGGAGAGTTTTTATATATTTTTATGACAGTTTTATTAATATGTAAGATACGGTCGACGATATATTTCAAGTCATTTTAAAAGAAGAATTGATATAAATATTTTAGGTCATTCCTTTTTGAATTTGAACAATTGTTTAAAAAAATTTTGTTCATTGTATAGTGCCTCTAGACACATGTTATTAGGAGTGTCAAACGTGTCGGATTAAATGGTTATGTGTCGGGCTAAACGGGTGACAGATGAAAAACATGTAAACCCGTACATGACAATAAATGGGTAAAAAATTTTAATACGAACACGACCCGTTTAATAAATGGGTAACACGACATGACTTGTTTAACTTGTTTAATTTTAAAAAAATTATATTAACAAATTTTAATACCCCATTTTTTTTACTGTCAATTGTATTTACCTAAAAAAAGAAGAATTTCTAGTCAAATCTTACATAAAAAACTGACTTGAAGGCTAAAAAAAAATGGCATGAGGCCACTATCTTTTATAGGTAAGGCAACCTCCCTATCTCCTCTCATTTGCCGATGTGGCACAAAAACAAAAGGGGTTGGTTTACCTTTGTTATAAACTGTTCTCCATCTCCTCTCCTTTGTTGAACTACTACTTTACTTTTTTTTTGGTATTGATTTTTTTACTTTTTTTTTCAGGCTAATTTTTTAAAATAATTATTAATTTACTATTATATTAATTTTATTTAAACGAATAAATGTGTGATAAATGGTTTGACAAGTTTTACCCAAACACAATCCGTTTATTAAACGTGTTTGACGGGTCAACCCGTTTATCACCCAAACCCGTTAAGATTTCACCAAAACCCACTTAATTTGTGTCAATTTGTATCGATTAATCGTGTCGTGTCGAATTTTATTAGGCCTACGGATAATGACTTGTACTTCAATATAGACTTCTATACTTGGTTTTAATGGGCTTTTTTATTCTATGCTTGGGGTTTTAACCTGCTGTTGGGGGTATCAAAGCCCATAATTGTTAAATTTTTCTACATGTTAAATCGGCTCACATGTGACTCGAGTCATTTGGACTTTCTTGACAAATATGTCCTCCACTATAAATCTGTCAGAAATCATGATGTCATGAGCACATGGGGACCATTAAAATTCAAATTGCAAATGTTTGGGACTAATATAATGTAATTAATAGATTGAGCAACAAAATGACACAGAATGCATACATTGGGGACCATAAGTGTAATTAACCCTTAATTAAATATGGAGAGTTTCTTTGTCATCAAATAAATAATAATGGTTGCAATTGCTACCACCCAATATATATGCTGGTTCCAAATTATAGGCTTAATTACATTTGACCTTGTTAGACATCCCAAGTCCTGATGACTTGCTTCCATTACCGTTGGAACAGAACCCATGGTGGTTGGGTAGTGCCTAGTAGAGGCGGCGATGAAGAGAGGGATGAAAGGAGGAAGGAGGAGGGAAGGAAGAGTCACAACTGCAAAAGATTGGGACGAGGGGAAGAAGAAGAAGCAGAAGAAGTGGAGGGTCACATGAGGAGTAGAGAGAGAAAAGAAGTGAAGAAGACGGAAGAGAGAGAGGTATTCTGCTCAGTTGCACTCTTATTTGGCTATATATATAGGGCTCTGCACTTAGTTTGTGCATCTTTTTTTACTCTCAACAGTTCTAGTGTACCTAGAATGATTTTCATTCTTTGGCTAGCCATTAGACTCAAATTGAGTACCTTGGACAGACTACAGTCCTTGGCTACTCATTCAGGGATTGGGTGCATTCTCCGTAGAAATGCAAATGAATCATACCACCACTTAATTTTTCATTATCCTTACTCTGCAACTGTGGGAGGCTTATGCTACATAAGAGTGGCCAACAAGTTCAAGCTAAATGTGAACACTATATGATAAAAATTGATCTATATGAATCTTAGTACACAAATAACACAATTATATATGTGTATTTGCATATTAGCACATGATGTTATTAAGCATTGAAGAATGGAGTAAGCTTGGACTTAATAACATACAAGGGTTTTTGGATGTTTGAACATTTATCAATGCTTCATGAATTTGCATTCTATCAAATGATGCTCTCTCCAAGTGTGATTCATTTGGAAGTACTCGTTCAAGGCCTATACTTCTTTTAAAATTCTATTTTGTAGCGTCTCTTTTTGGTTCATGTTTGTATACTTTTTATTACACTATGTTGAGCCTATTTTATTTACTTAAAGACTTTCCCTCATAGTGTACTGTTTATGGATTATATTTATACATGTTTTATATTTCAAAAAAAAAAAAATAACATATTGAAGGGTCGAACGTAGCATACTCAACTAGTGTTTAGTACTTTTTTGTACTTGTCTACAAAAAACAAAGTCATTCATCATTGAATGAGACAGATCGTGATGTTGCAACATCTTTATTTCTTTTGTCTGTTTCAAGATTGAGAACCCTAATCAAAGATTCAGCTAAACTTGTTTTAGCTACTTCGACATGAGCAGGTTTTTACTTACAAAAAAAAAAGATATGGACAAGATGTTTAATATATTATTCTTAAGGCTCAATCGTATGCCTCCTAGACCTTTTTGAAGTTCTTTGTGTTTAGCATTTAGGCCATAGATTGTGAGTCGACTGTTCGAGTTTGACTTGGTTTGAGTTCATTCAAGTTCGACCGTATTAAACAAATGAATTGAGTGTCATTTAATTTCTAAATATTTCATCTTAGTCCAAAATTGAGTGTCACTCGATTTGATATGCACAAGCTCTATTCGTTTATGACATATAAATATACACTGCTCGATTTGATAAGCTCAAACGCTATTTCTTTATAATGTAAAAATATTTTTTGTGGTGAAGAAATAACAAAATATTAGCTTTATAGATAAGATATAAACTACCTTATCAAACACCCACGACATGGGTGGAACTAAGAAGGGGCCTAAAGGGGCCATGACGCACTCAAATTTTCAAAAATCACTGTAACATCTCATAAGTTTTAGAAAACAAATCCTATGTTTCTCCTTAGGTTCTAAAAAACTTTATGCATAGACAATTTACTTAATGCATTTTGAAAAGACCAATAAATTGATATTTAATAGCTAAATGGGGGATGGAAGGCATGGATGAGTGATGGTTTTATAACCGAAGATATTTGGTTGGACGAGTTTGATAAACATAGTAAGTTAAAAAAATGTAATTTATTTGTAAAAGTAGATTATAAATGTAGTTTATATCAAAAAACAATATGTTGACTCGCGACTCAATTTTATTTTACCGTGTAAAACTATTATTGTAACACCTCCCCCCACTACCCAGCAAGATATTGTCCTCTTTGGCACAGGGTCACGGAACACCGTTCTCCTCCCCTGCCCTCAAGGGTTTGTTCCTCCCAGGGGTTCCCTGGGAAAAGGCCTCTTGCAAGGTAAGGGCTGAAGGCTTACTTATAAGCCCAGCAACTCCCCCCTCCGTAACCGATGTGGGATACCAGGATCTCACAATCCACCCCCCTCAGGGCTGCACGTCCCCGTGCAGCTAGGTCACGGACTACCGTTCTCCTCCCTCCTACACGCTGACCCGTGCAGGGCCCCACACTCGGCACCGCCAAGGGGTCGGCTCTGATACCATTTGTAACACCCCCCCCACTACCCAGCAAGATATTGTCCTCTTTGGCACAGGGTCACGGAACACCGTTCTCCTCCCCTGCCCTCAAGGGTTTGTTCCTCCCAGGGGTTCCCTGGGAAAAGGCCTCTTGCAAGGTAAGGGCTAAAGGCTTACTTATAAGCCCAGCAACTCCCCCCTCCGTAACCGATGTGGGATACCAGGATCAAACCCTTGAGGGCAGGGGAGGAGAACGGTGTTCCGTGACCCTGTGCCAAAGAGGACAATATCTTGCTGGGTAGTGGGGGGGGTGTTACAAATGGTATCAGAGCCGACCCCTTGGCGGTGCCGAGTGTGGGGCCCTGCACGGGTCAGCGTGTAGGAGGGAGGAGAACGGTAGTCCGTGACCTAGCTGCACGGGGACGTGCAGCCCTGAGGGGGGTGGATTGTGAGATTCTGGTATCCCACATCGGTTACGGAGGGGGGAGTTGCTGGGCTTATAAGTAAGCCTTCAGCCCTTACCTTGCAAGAGGCCTTTTCCCAGGGAACCCCTGGGAGGAACAAACCCTTGAGGGCAGGGGAGGAGAACGGTGTTCCGTGACCCTGTGCCAAAGAGGACAATATCTTGCTGGGTAGTGGGGGGGGGTGTTACACAAGAGGCCTTTTCCCAGGGAACCCTTGGGAGGAACAAACCCTTGAGGGCAGGGGAGGAGAACGGTGTTCCGTGACCCTGTGCCAAAGAGGACAATATCTTGCTGGGTAGTGGGGGGGGTGTTACAAATGGTATCAGAGCCGACCCCTTGGCGGTGCCGAGTGTGGGGCCCTGCACGGGTCAGCGTGTAGGAGTGAGGAGAACGGTAGTCCATGACCTAGCTGCACGGGGACGTGCAGCCCTGAGGGGGGTGGATTGTGAGATCCTGGTATCCCACATCGGTTACGGAGGGGGGAGTTGCTGGGCTTATAAGTAAGCCTTCAGCCCTTACCTTGCAAGAGGCCTTTTCCCAGGGAACCCCTGGGAGGAACAAACCCTTGAGGGCAGGGGAGGAGAACGGTGTTCCGTGACCCTATGCCAAAGAGGACAATATCTTGCTGGGTAGTGGGGGGGGTGTTACAATTATTTGTGACAATAAATTATTATCAAGTAATTACATGACATTATAATGTGGAAATGAAAGGAACATGATACCGTCTCAAACTAATTTTTAAGATAATAAAGAACTGATTTCGTTGGATTTTATGACCTAAACTAATTTTTACAATTGTATTGTATGAAAGGTAATTTTGATAAATTCTATATAAACTGTTTAACTAGTTAATAAAATTTTTATCTATATCATTGTTAGGTCCCCTTGAAATGAAATCTTGATTTTGTCCCTGCCCACGAACTCTAGCTGAAGTTGAACCAATGATATTCTGTTCGAGTAGAGCCTGAACACACCAATTAAAGTTGGCGAAACTACATATTTTTTATTGACTGCATGTAACGTGGATCACCTTAACTTTATTCTTTTGTCTTTCTCTATTGAAGCTCGATCACCAAGACTAAGCAAATAACAAACTTTACCAATTAGAGTCAGACAAATAGAACAAATACTTTACTTGAAATAATGGTTAAGCGTAAAGAAGTCCTCTATGGTACCCATGTGTTTCTATATATAGTTCTCTTAACTGTTTACACTTGCAAGAGCAAACAAATTGGCACTTAGAGCTCTTTAAAGAAGTAAGTTCAATTAATTTTCAGTTTTATTATGCTTTAATTTCGCGAGAATTCAAATTTTCAATTCATAAATTTGTGCTCTTACTTAGTTATATGTTTATTCATTATTACTAAAATTTTTATAGTAATGCTAGGCTGATCAAATTTTAGAACTAAATTTGGAACTCAAATAGTATGACAACATATTATTTGGAGTCTTTATTGGGGTTCAAATGACATAACAGCAAATAAAGAAGCCCAAGTCAATTGCCATGTTATTTGAACTCTAAATTTGGTCCCAAAATTTGGTCAATATAGCATTACTGAAATTTTTATTTGAAAAGTACTAACTCATACATAAAGATGTATATCATAGTAGAATGATATTTGTAACTTATAATTACTATTTCAAGACCTTATAACCAATATAAATTTAAAAATTAAATAGCATTCCACATAGTTATGCATGAAATTTAATTTTTTATATTTTATTATTATGAACTTTTTTGGGTGAATGTTTGTCTTGATGCATCTAGTATGATGCTCTCAAAGTGCTCCCGCTATAAAATATTTTAAATTTTGTCACTTTTATGCTCTCGCTCTACATGATCTAGGTCACGCTCCGAGAACGTAGGCAAGATTTTTTGCCCAAATCTCAAGAAATAGCTTAAATTGATACAAAGAGCTATGACCAATTTGTTCTTTGAATCAACGGCATGCTTAATATTCATGCGTGAGTTTCTGTGTGTGTTTTCTTCATTTCTATAAGCATTATCTATATCTATAATTATTTCTTCGTGTTTTTCTTTAAAATAGGCCCACGGTTCAAATATTATCTAGTACCTAAACTAATGTGGGTCGCCAATTTGTAACATAACCCGTCAATCAAATGAGAAATAAACATAAATGCAACAAATGTGACTTTAGCCTTTAATGTGTGGATCATTGAAGTCATTATCAGTTTGACACGCATCGGACCCACTTAGAAATGGTTGAACTTGACTACACATAACTTGATTCTAACCTAAAATAATTTATACATGATACCAAACCTAACATGAATCATTATCAATCTTATTACAACAATTTGTTAATGTCAGATTAACCTTTTTATTTTTTACCTAAATGTTTCAATTTTTATCGAATTCAGATATTTTTCTTTTACCTTAGTGCCTTTCAGGATAACATTGAGTTTTTGCAATAAAGAAATAAGTCGGAATAGAGAGTGTAATGCTAAATGAGAAGATTGATTGTTGCTTTCCAGTAAACACAGGTGCCCATTAAACTACAAGAATGGACAATATTGGCACAAGCAGAGGAAATTCTCATACAATTGATGTGGGAAAAGCCTGCATTCCACTGGTAAATTCGATGCAAGAGAGCTTAGAAAGTTTGCCACCTCCATCCTCCGAGTGTTGCATCTTCAAGGTCTCCCCGAAACTTCGAAAAAATAATGAAGCAGCCTATACTCCTTTGGCAGTCTCAATCGGTCCGTTTCACCAGGCAAAGTAGCGTTACAAGCCATGGAAAAACATAAACGGAGGTACCTACACAACTTTCTTGGACGAACCCAAAAGGGGTTGATGGATTTTGTTAAAATACTCAAGGAGAAGGTGAAAACAATACGCCAATGTTTTGGAGAAATCATCGACTTTGGAAGTGATGAATTTGTAGAAATGATTCTTGTTGATGCTGCTTTCATGATTGAACTCATGTGGAGCACTCGGTTCTTTTCTACTGTTGATCTGAATGATCCTATATTCCACAAACCATGGACGGTTTTTGACATAAACTATGATATAATGTTTTTTGAAAATCAAATTCCATTTTTTGTTCTGGAGGATCTTTTCGACCTCGCAAACTTCGAGGCATACCAGATCCCAGGTGGTACAGCTGAGAGACCATCTTTGGTTGATCTAACCTGCAAATACTTCAAGGAATATTTCGGGATTCTATCGCAAGCAGACTATATACTGGAAATTAGAAACTCTTTACAAGCGAAACATTTGCTTGATTTCCTAAGAAATTGTCTCATACCATCGCAACCTCCGAAGCCACCCAATACGAGCGGTAAATATAGCACCGGAGGTTGCGCAACAAAGCTCCACGAGGCTGGAGTAACGTTTAAGAAGGGAGAAAGCAAGAACTTGTTTGATGTGAAATTTGAAAACGGTGTTTTGGAAATCCCAAATTTACCATTTGAAAACAGAATGTATCTTACAAAATCTAATTGCCCTCGAGTGGCGTTATTATAATGTTTGTGACATAAGTGACTATATTGTCTTCTTCGATAACCTCATTGACTCTCTGGAGGATGTTGACTTACTTGGTCGCAGCGGAATCATCAAGCCTGTGAATGGGGACAACAAAGATGTATCGAATATGTTCAACAAACTCGGTAAAGACATTGTCATAAACCGTGAGGGCTACTATTTTGCTGGAATTCATAATCAACTGCTTGAATTCATTGGCACAAATGGAGGGCAACCTTGAAATGCGATTATTTTGGGACTCCATGGGCTACACTCTTTATCGTCATAGCTGCGATTCTTCTCCTGCTCACATTCATACAAGCGGTGTGTTCTCTCTGTGACTTGAGAATTCAGAGATGGTTACTTATTGTAATATCCATAAGACTATATTATATTTATCGTGTCATCCTATTTTATGGGAATACTGTTCTTTGCAATAGCTATTGAGGTACTCTTCAACCAAGGCGCCATCCTTTCATCTTTTACTAAACTTATGGCATGGATTGTGAATGAGATGTACGAAGCTTGGGAAAATTAATGATAAGTGAATGCTTTCGCTTCATTTCCTTGCCAATAATTTGTTCCATTATTTCAGTTACAAACATATGTGATGATATTATTGCGAAGACCTTAAGTATTAAAGGTATGTGGATTTAGTAGGCTTTCTTTTCAATTTTCTTTAATATAGTGATAGATGAGTGACATGCATAAGATTTTAAATTTCAACAGATAAGATGTTTTTTTATTCATTTTGTTGTTAGTAGAGCGTTAACCATTATAAAGGAATTTTCTCACAAGGAAAATGTTTTGTCCATTGAAATTCAGAATTTTATACATGTTACTTATCTAGCACTATATTAAAAAAAATTGGAAGAAAGGGGTAATGGAGGGGATTTAAATCTACTTTCATTGTGGATACTTAGGTTTCGTTTGACGTAACTTCTCAAAATAAAAACTCATCCTTAAAATGTAATTTTTAAAATAGACTTTTTAAGATGGACTTTTTGAAATATCTAACTATTTGGTAAAAGTATATTTTAGAAGTGTGTTTGAACCAATGTCTATCTACAACTAGTCATGTTTATCTACAACTAACTAGTCATGCCTATTTATAACTAGTGTTCTAATACGATATATCTTTTTTTACTTTCTATCTTATAATATGAGATATGCAAATTATCAATTAAGCAAGGCTATCACACACACACACACACACACACACACACATATATATATATATATATATATATAATTGCAAAAATTAAGGCTAATTTTGGAAAGCGATGTGAAATTATATATCACTTACTGTGTAAATAGGATAGTTTTGAGAAGCTCCCCTAATAGACTTCTCTATAATGTGCATTTTGAATATGCACTTTTTTGATTAGTCTAAATTTTTTTAGACACCAAACAATTTTATCTCTTTGAGAAGTGTTTGCATCTATAAGATGGACTTTTGAGTTGTCTTTCAAATAGACCCTTATCCTTTTGGTTTCTTTGTCTTTTGGCATATTATTGTGTTTTTTTCTTTTTGTTGAAGTATAAATACATAATCTACACTAGCTCTAACAATTTAAACTTTTAGAATAAATGATTGTTTAATAATCATTTCTCTCTAACAGTTTAAACTTTTCTTTTGGAGGACAAATGTCATTGTATTCCTCAAGTACTTTAACATTAATATATTTTATATATCCTCTCAAAGATAAAATGTATCACACCGCAAAACCTAGGCAATGTCAGTGTTTTCTTTTGTAAAAACATAACAATGGCACTTTACTCTTGAAATTATTTATTGTTTAGACTTCTCAGCACAAAAGTTTATACTATGAGACCAAAAGATGTATCACACCAGAAGATACAATTTTTTTAAGTCAAATTACAACTTTTAGGTGTGTGAGTTAAAACTGCACAAGAAATGGCCGATAATAAAATTTCATGATTTATTGTAAATGTTAAATCTTTTAAAGATCAAGTTATATTTTTTAAAATCAAGTAAAAACTAATTGAGATTATTAATGATCAATAACAACAATTCATGATCGATCACCACTGCCACCGCCCCCTATCACCATTACCACAACCACCACTTATTATTTCCACCGGCGCCCACCGCCACTACCCATCACTATTATCATCTCATTCTTATATTAATTATCACAACCACCATCATTTCACCACCACCGTCACCCACTCCCACCATGCACCCACCATCATCATCGTTGCCCACCATCACCCACTACCACAAACCAGCACCACTCATCGTCACCTACCATCGCCGCCAGTCACTATCACCTATACCTACCGCCACCATCCACCACTATCACCATCTCATTCTTATATTTATTATCACTACCACTACCACCGTCACCCACCGCCACCACCCACCATCATCATTGTTGCCCATGACCATCCACTACCACAAACTACCACCACTCGTTGTCACCCACCACCGCTGCCATCCACTGTCGCCATACCTACCACCACCATCATAGTTGCCACCCACGACTGTCACCACTATCACAGTCGTCGGCCCCCACTACAACAATCACTGTCTCTTATCACCACCACTACCGCCCACCACCACTGCCAGCACTCACCCCCATTACAATTGTTGCTTAAATTCCTTTCTCTCTCATTTATATTTGTGATTTAATTTTGGATGTAAATACAGGTATGTTCATAATTGACAGTTTTTTTTTATTATTTTGTGCCTTCAAGCACGACCAATAACTAATTTTTAATATACCACCAATCCAACAAGAAATAAACATTAAGGCAATAGGTGTCACTTTAACTTTACTGGTTTAACATCATTACCAGTTTGACTCATCAGACCCACTTAATAGATGAGTCGATACAAGCCCGACTACACCTAATATGATTATAACCCACATAATTTAGACATGACACCAAATTTGAAATAATGTATTTGCAGTCATATTATAACAATTCTAGTAATCTCAGATTAATTTTTAAAATTGTATATTTTACCTAAATGTTTATATTATTATCGAATTCGAATTTTCTTCTTCTACATTAATGTTTTTCGCAATAAATACCAAAGAAATCTCTTTTGTTGAGAAGATCTCTATATTGAACAAGTCATTCATATTGAGAATGCTTGCAGATACCCAGACTCTTACTGTATTTTTTGCTTACCAAATTCACTTGGATCTGGCAAACAAAATTTCGTAAGGATTTCGTCCGAGTAGCATTGTTGATTTCTATTTGTTGGAATTTGAGAAATAAAGGAACTGAAAATTTCTGTAAATGGGAACCTAGCCTTTGAGATTTAGAAACCCTCTTTAATATGAATGCAATAGAGTTGAGATTTTATCTCTAATGAGTTTTTTCTAAACTGAGTGTTTCACAGTGGTAGTTCTCTTTGTAGCTAGAAGAGAGTCTTATTTGTGAGCAATGCTACATTGACTTAAAAATTTGCCTTGATTTGTTGACTTAATAAATCATTGTCATTGATTTAATGTGGGTCTTACAATTTATTGGGACTTACTACCTATTCAATGGTTATAATTGATCAAGTCAGCATTTTAAGTCCATATAGCATTTTTCCTTATTTATACTTGAGAGTTATGAACTAGTCGTTATTAATCACCTGATTAATCTCAATGACCACCAATATTTCCTCAACTCCCTGCCGTTAAAGTAGGCTAAAATGCTCCAATTATGAATTAACTACCTTGACCTAGTCTTTCATCACTTGATAAGTCTCTCTAGCAAAGTCACTCATGCTGATTAGAAAAGATTCGACCCAAACATCAAATCATATCAATGCATAATATACGTATGTATGCACTATTAAAAAATAATAGTTAATACATAATGATTTTATAAAAAATGCATCTATGATATAGAACATAATTTTCCCCCTTGTATGGTGAACATATTGACCTATTGAAGGCCACTTGTTTTAACAGCCTAGAAAAGGAAATTCCACAAAATCTATATACCCTTTATATGCCCTGCTGCCCCAAGAATAATTTTGGTTCAATGATTTGAGATATTTGGTTTCATAGATTTCTAATTAGTAACAACTTCAAGGACAAAATTGTGGTGACAAGTTAGAACATCTTTTGTTGCTTTCGCAAAATTTGAAAAGGATTTAACAAAAAAAGTTGCTTGTTCAATTCCTCGGAAACAAACAGATGATAAGATAAAAGTTTTAGTCTGTGAGAAGGAATGTATAACCCTATAGGCTATATGAATGTACAATAATCATTTTCATATATATAATGTCAAAGAATATGTATGTATCTAATTTGTCCCTCCTAATATCCTCAATCTAGGAAAATGAATCTTAATGAAAAATCTCCAAAAAAAAAAAAAGGAACATAGAACAACATCAATCCATTTATTGTGAATTTGGTTAAATAAATCACATTCACACAGAATTAAGAAATGTTATTTCTACCAGAAATAAAATTTGTGGTTTTGTACACTTATACAACATATAATTTATCGTACTGAAAGAGAATTGAGTCTATCCCTTAATATCACAAAACCATGAAGGGTTCAAAAACATGCATGCAGTTTTGACCAGAGCAGGGTCACCACTGATGAATGCATCACCACACAAAGCCAACAATCTCCATTGATGAGATGCTCTTGTCTCAGAGACTAATATCATGTACAAAGAACACATTTCCTCTATATGCCCGTTCTCAACCCCAACTCACCACAAATGGCCTTGCAGCTCCAAAACTCCTTTCATTCTAGCCATTTTCACACAAACTTGAAGAGCACAAGAGCCTTGTCCAATTGCTTCACCCCACACCAAACCATATTCTCCTGATCTGATGTCAATATTTTCCCCATACACAAACAGAACCCATTCCCTCGACCACTCTCATAAACCCCACCACAAAGTTCAACTTCAATATCTCTAACACTGCCACAGAGATAGTACAACACAAGTGTAAACAAGCATCTATATGAGTGACCCAATGTCTTTGTGAGCTTCTTTTGCACTAAACTCTATTGATGCCTATTCTCCCTGTACCCAATATTTTTATCTAACAAAACATCCTTGATCCGGGAAAGCCCTTCTTTCATCACCTCGAGCTTCAAAACATATAAAAGAAACTCCTTTTCATCTCTCAAGCAATTATAAGGTCATTGAACATCTCAAGAACATCTTCCAATTTGGGGGAAGCAGGTGAATCCACAACTTTTGCAGGTGCAAGGTGCATCCATGACATTGAATCAGGGTCATAAGAAATAGCATTGACTAAGAATTTTAGGCAACCAGTCACAATTTGCTGACCCATTATAATCCCCTTAGTTGGGCACCAATGACTCAAAGAATCCAGGTCAGATTTCAATCCATTTAGTACTTCCTCGAGTGCACCAGTCCATACCCTGTGCTGCGTAACCTAAGGGCAAATTATGAGACGAACTACCTTCCTTTGTTGAGCAGAAACATTCAAAAATTTACTCACTTTGGTGATTGAATTCATAGACATTAGCTCTCTTTCACTTGGTCTACTGAAGCAGAGAGGTGCTCTACATTTTGCATCAGTAGATGAAGTTGAAATATTCTTCTTGAGTGTTTCCTGCACCGATGGACACCCAATAAGGTTCTAGGCAAAGGACCTAAATGTGTGCATTTTGACCTCAAGGCGTTCATCGGCGACTGTCGAATGATCAGTTATGTTAACTAGCCTTCCATCAATCAAGTCCACATCTTTTAACAAGAGGGTTAATTTTGCTAGCTTTGGAAATGCCTTTTGGTACCATTCGAAAGGTAAAGGGTCTTCATGAGATTCTTCTGAACAGTGATAGAACACCACAGTCAAACCAAAAACTTTGTTTTGCTTGGTCCTCAGATTCTTTGGTCCACAAAGGAAGAATTGCAAATGCCTATAGGCCATTATTAACACGACAAAACTACTATAAATTGTGCGACTCCCATCAGCAAATCTACTCAGTGCTTGCTTCTCAGATTCCTGTAAGTTGGTTTTTCAGTTTTCCAGCCTGAAACTAATCCTGCAACATCAAAGCCCAAATTAAATGTTAATGCATCAGGGGTTGTGATTCTTTGATACATTTTATCAAACACATGTTGGGCATTTTCTTCTCCAAATAATAGAAACCATTAACAAAGCCAAGGGAAAATGAACGTCACAGATCATGTTGGCCAGCTTTATTATTATTTTTTTTTTGGGTACACTGGATATGTGCCAGTCCACATATCCACTAGGACCAGTGTTTTCGGGTGGAAGTTAACATCCCATCACGTGCTCTGGGTGCTGAAGATTAAGTTTAGCTCTAATTAACTACCATAGTTATTTAACCTCGAACTCAAATATTGAGTGAAAAAATTCAAATTCTTACCCACCGGGTTGTGCCATCTTTATTTCTGCAACTAAAACAAGCTTCTATGCAAGCACAAAAACGGTCTGTTGGACGAATTGCTAATAAAGTTCTAGTAGGGTTAATTTCTTAATGAAGATTAAAGAAAGAATGGTTTTTATTTTTTTTTGATGGACAAACAAGAAATGTAGAGCTATAGAGATAGCACATGGAGGGCATTTGCCTTAGCTCAACATTCGTTTTCTGAATGTATTGGGCATTGGCAATGCGTGTTGTTGCTAAATTTTCTTGTTTAAATTTTGGAGTGAGTTATTAAACATTCCTGCCATTGGCTTGTGGGTCAGACTTATAATTGAGTCGAATTATTTGACTGCAAAATAGTCAAATTACTCGGACTCAACTTGAGTTCAGTTTGTTTTAGATTCAGTTCGAGTTCGGCTCATTTTCTAAATTAGCCGACTTGGGTTCATTTAAAAAAATAAGCTTGACAAACTCAATTCAAACTCGTAAAATTCGGCTCGATTATGAGCACTAGTCACAAGTTTCTCACAAATTAAGGCTCTGATGTTTTCTCTCATAGAGCATGAGGCTATTTACGTAATTTAGACACCATCAAATGTATAAGCCACGATTTTCTTTCTTTTTTCTTGGGGAGGTTTGACATGTTAATTAAAAGTGCCAATTCAATTGTAGAGTGTTGCAATCATGATGAATACTTATCAATCTTAATCAAATCTATTTAATCAATACTATTTGATGTCTTCATACTTGTTCAATCTATTTATTAATTGTGTTACATTCGTATTAAAACATATAACTTTTGCATGGAGATTCTCCTTAATCTCTCAATCAAATTCTCCACTCATATTCCCCTTGTAAAAATAACTATTCGCTCAATTCAAGTGCAAGCAAATGAAGTGAAAATTTTTTCTAATTCTACAAGGATTCTTATGATACTGGTATTAAGAAAAAAGAAAAAAGAAAATAATATAAATTTTCTCCGTATAACATCACTATACAGACTAGTCATGCCGGAATTTTATTATTTGTGCTTTTAAATCTACTCATTTATTGTTTTATTTTTAGATCAGATTTTCACTTAAAAAACTCCATAAGAATGTCATAGTAATATCTGAACTACTAAGGACACTTGTTTATTTTACCAAAAACTCAGTTAGTGAAATTTATAAGTTATTTTGGTAATTTTCCCAATCCCGATGCATGTCCAATTGTCATAGCACACTTTTTTATTCTCCTACAAGGCTCCATGGCCCATTGTTCTCCTTGGAATAATGTGTCTCGACTCAACCTTCGAGTTTGGCTCGAACTTGACTCCATTTTAGTCTCAGTAAAATTTAAGTTTGAATAAGTTTTTGTTTGTAAAAAAATTCTTATTTTATTGTTAGAAAAAAACCCATATTTAAAAGATGAACAACTCAAACTTATTCTCAAATAACTCCAAATCATGTACACTTTTATTTCTCTAATCTCTTCTCTTGTAGGTTTTTGAAAAACTTGAACTTTTAGGATTTGATTTGATGGAGGATTATACGGATTTTGGAATATTTTTGCTGAGAAAATTATTGTTTTAGAATTGATAATTAAATTTTAGTGTTTAGTATAAAATTTTTGCACAAAAAAATTGATTGATTTTTGCTTGAATACTCATAAGTTTCTTCTGAGCTTAGGCAAAACTTTCAAATTGAAAGTTGAACTCATCTAGAGTTCAAACTCGATTAGTTACAAACCGAACCCATAATCAAGTGCGACAAGTCTGACCTGATTAACACCCTTGTTGATCAAACGCAGCTTATAGTCTCAAAAAAGGCACTGTGAAAACAGGAAAACAAGCTAATTAATAACAAAAATTATGGTGCAAATGCTAGAAGAGCTAAAAGAAATTAAGCATTGTGATATGGCCAACCATCGAACCTCAAATATATGCAAGCTACACCTTTTTAGAGGATTGCACAATCTTCGGAGAGTAGCACAATCGCCAACTGTATTTGTGAAATCCGAGCATGCATATATATATAGTATGTAAATAAAAATTTATTTATTTTTTAAAAAATATTAAATTAAAATTTTGAATTTAAGATAATTACAGAAATGTCATTGCACATTTCTTTTAAGTAGTTGGCTGGCAGCAGGAGAAGGTTTCCCATCATTCTTTAACACTCCAAAAGGGTTGAAAGGCTGCTGAAGGCCTCTGCTGAGTGTTTGGATTAGATAGAATCGTTTGGAGGAGAGAGAAAGTGAGGAGAGAAGTTAGAGAGAGAGAGAAAGTGTGAAGATCAAATTTTATGAGAAAGAATTCGAGTATCATAGGGTAAGCTTCTAGCCTAATTAGGGTGCTAAGAGTCCATTTATGATGATTAAAATGAGTTTTAGTCATTGTTTGAGCATGCATTTTTATTTTTAAATTTTTGGGTTTTAGTTGGTATAGAAACAGATTGAGTTTTGGTTTAGTTTTAACTTGGATTGAGGTTTGGGAATGGTACCCGGGTGTTTAATATGAAGTTTAGTTGTGATTTGAAGGGTGGCCGTGATCGGTGGTGGTGGTGGTTTGAAGAAGGGAAAGTTCATGGCAAGGATTTGAGTTTCTTGAAAATTAAAGGTTTGAATCTTGAGTTTTTAAAACGTAAGGTGCATTGGGTTAGACTAAAACCAACTCTAGGAATCCCTTGATACCCTTAGAAATTGATTTAGAGTTCGTTTGGTAGGTAAAAAGACAGTTGTAGATCTGATCCCAAGTTGAAAAACTTTTTTTCTTTTTCAAATTTTGGTTCAATCTTTAGGTGTGTTAAAGTTTGATTTGAAGGGTCTCACCTATGGTGATATGAAGAGGGCCATAAGGAGAATACATACGCTTTGAAAACAGGTCTAAATGTGTTATATGGAGTAAGTTATAGGGGTGAAAAGAGGGGTTCTTGAAACAGAATTTTGACGCATAGAGTTTCTTGAGATTGAAGATGAAGTGGACCAAGGGGACCACTAGACACCAACGATGCCTGAGGGCACGTCCAGTGTCCAATGGACCTCTGGTCAGTGCCAGAAGTTCCGTAATGTCTGTGTAGAGGTCTTGGTAAAATTTGAGGTCAATTTGATACCCGGATCAATATATGATATAAAATGTCTATTTTGCCCTCCAGGGCAATTTGAACCAATTTTTTGCTTATTTTCACCAAAAAAAATTATATTCATTCTTAGGTAGGTTAATTTAGTATGAGTATGAAATTTCATTGAAAAATAATATTATTTTATTTTTAGCAATTCCAGATCGAAAAGCAATGCAGAGTAGGGTTTCTCAATTCCGGATCAAACAAAACATTTTAAATTCATTTCTAAATTATGTCTTATAGTATTTTTAACTGTTAGTATATTTTAAAATTATATGATTGAGCATTTGAACTCAAACTTGAAATTTCGAATTCGAATTAGGGTTTTGAGTGCGATAACGCACAATGGTTTGAAACAATTGATTTAACTATCTAAAATAAGATATTGGAATCCTATTAAACTAAACATAAGTGTACAAAAATCAAGTGACAAAAAGATTTACATCCCAGTTTGAAGCTGTATTTAAATACTAGTCATTATCTGTTCTTGAAGGCATTATATAACATAAAAAAATCAAAAGTAATTGCCCAACTTGAAAAAGAAAATAGCTCAAAAATATTCATTCCAATTCTTTTAAAATGACCTGAAGTATTCTGTCGACCATAAACTCCATATATAGAACTATCACAAAAATGTATAAAAAATTCTGCAAAATAATACCACATATACAAATACTTCAGAAAAAAAATACTAACGGGATTTATCACCATTGTCACCATTTAACCTAATAACACAACATCATTATAAACTCAATCAACAAATTTGCAATCCACCCCATGAAATAAATACCTAAGCAAAAACAAACAAATACTAACAAAACATACAACTAATAAATAAAATTCATCACTAATGAAATAAAAATTGCAACAATATATATAATAAAACTAAGTTCACAAATACTGTAAAAAAAAAAAAAAATTTAGTATCTCAAATTCCACCGACTTCCAAAATAATGTATATAGCGTGTAAAAAAATCTAAAAATATTATATTTCTCATTATCTAAAAACATACAATTTTTTAATTCATTCACATTCAAATAATAAAAAGAGATATGAGAGAGTGCGTTAAAGAGATAGGAGAGAGAGAGAAAGAGAGATAGTTATATGAGAGATGATCGTTAGAGTTAAGTCCAATTTAAAAGAGATATGAGATGGAGAGTTATATGAGAGATATATATGGTGTGTGTTTAAAAGAGATAAGAGAGAGAGAAAAAGATGAGTGAGTTTGTGTTTAAAATGTTTAAGAGATAGGAGAGAGAAAGTTATATGAGAGACGAGATTGTTAGAGTTAAGTCCAATTAATATCGTCGAATCAATAATCGTCAAGAGATCTGAGCCACCAAAAATTAAAGATAAAAAAATTTAACTACTTTATTGTATAAATATTATATTATAGGTATAATTTATCAATAGTATTTGAGGGTGGACCGGGGACCACCCTGGTCCAAGGTTGGCTCCGCCCATGCATATGCTTCATAGAGACTGAACAAAAAGAAAAGCAAACTAAAGGGCAAAAGAATGTGCTGGCCCATCTCAGGGAGACCATGTGAAGAAACCTCCTTCTCTTCCCTCCAATGTGCTTTTTCACTATGTGTATCATGAGCCTATGCTCTACGTTAATGAATCTGCTATACAATTGGAATTGTGTAGAATTATATTTCAATCAACCGTGTCATTAACTTGATAAATAATCAAAATTATTGCAGCACGGTTGGTTAATTAAGTACGACATGAAATCTAAATGATCACCCCTAGCCGTTCATTAGCATTTGACTCTGTACATTTGTGCCACTCTTTCGAGGTGTTCAAGTTGGTACTCCTCGTCCAAAATGAAGCCATTCGTCATTGAATGTCACATCACCTTTATTTCTTTTTATCTTCGAATGTTGTATTACTTTTGTTTCTTTTTAATCTTTCTCTTGAGGTTTGATGGAGAAGACAAAACAAAGAATCAACTTTTCTAAATTTAACCATATCGACATATAATAGAATGTTCAATAACTATTTCAAGAATGTCTAAACTATTCTGAAGTGATGTTTGAGTTTAGTCTCAAAATTTTAAGTTGTTTGTCGATTATCGTGTCTTTCCCTTTTATTAATTTGTCATTAACAAAAACAAAAAAAACCTTCATTATATGAGTAAGAAAGAGTATGGACAACTTTTTTGAATGTATGTAAGACGCATCACCTTATTAATTATACTCTTGTGTCTCTTTTCTATAGAGGCTTAATCAACAAGACAAAATTTACAAGCTTTAGTAAGATAAATAGAACAAATACTTGTCTTAGAATGGTGTTTAAGCATAAAGAAGCCCTTTTTGGTGACTATATATATTACTAGTTCTCTTGAATTGTTTACTTACATTCGCTAGATCATACTGGACGTGGTATAGAGAGGTCCTTAAACAAGTGAATTGAATTGGATTCTAGTTTTTTTTTATGTAATTTCGAGTTTTGATTTGTTTTGTCTCTTTAATGGGTTGGCTTATATACTTTAATGGACTTCTATATCTGGTTTTAATGGGCTCTTTTATTCTATGCTTGGGGTTGTTACTAGCTGTTGGGGTTATTAAAGCCCATAATTGTTAAATTTTTCTACATGCTATATAAGCAAACTAATGGGAACTACTGCTATTACTATTTCCCAAGTTGTTGATATAATCTTAAACAACGTTATGCTAATTTTCTACATTTCGAGTTTCATGGGCAATTACAATTTGAGTTAGGTTCACACTTGTATAGGCGTGACTGGTGAATAAATGTTACTATGAGTGTTTGGGTTTAATTTTGGAGTTGCTAATGTCCATTAGCACTCTCATGTGCGGGGAAGCACAGTTTAAGACTGTGATACATATCTCTCGGACTCAGATTAAGCTCAGTTTATTTTATTCAAATTGTTATATTATTTTCTATTATATTTTAAATTTAGTTTTGAAGTACATGTTAACTTATCATTTTTGCTACTGTTTATATTGTAGAATGATATTACAACAACTATTGTTCACTTAGACCACTTGTTCAACATAATGTGAACACAAGAACTATTAACATGCCAATCTGTGCATTTAATTGCCAACTAATATGAAGGAAGCATAAGTAGTTGATTATGTCTCTTTTTCTTTTGTAAATGAGGCCAGGAAAAGAAAAGAGAGGATCAAAAGAATGGACAATGATGATTCCATTGCAGATGCAGTGGAAGATCGTCATATTTTATTGGCAGATTCCTTTAGGGAGCAAAAACTTGACTTACCTTTCCTCTCGCCTGACTGTTCTATCTATAGAGTTCCAAGACCAATTCGAGAACAGAATGAAAAAGCTTACACACCCCAGATAGTTTCCATTGGCCCTCTACACCATGGAAAAAAGGAGTTGCTAGGCATGGAAGAGTTCAAATTATGGTGCTTGCATGAATTTCTCAATCGTACCCGCCTCTCTCTCTTTGGAGGGTTGTATAAGAGTGATAGAGAAATGGGAAAAAAGAGCTCTTAGATGTTATGCAGAAAGAAGTGAGCTTAATACTGATGCCTTTGTGAAAATGATCGTATTGGATAGTTGTTTCATCATTGAGGTGATGTTAAGTGATGAAAGAATGAATACAGATTCTGATTATTCGAGCAAGATTCGGGTGATGCTTCATGTGCAAAACGACCTGATATTACTTGAAAATCAGATTCCATTCTTTATAATTGAAGGTTTATTCAACCATGCTTGCCATTCTAATCCACACCTCCCGTCCTCTTTCCTCGACCTTTCGATCTTGTACTTCTCAAACTTATTGCCATTCAATGAGATTCCAGAGTCTATAAAAAGTACTGAAGTGAAGCATTTTGTTGATTTGCTAAGGATATGTCACTTGCTGTCATCGTTACAGTCACCACGAGCAGACATGGAATTTATAACAATACGAAAAACAACTAAGATCCAAGAGGCAGGAATGATTATAAGGGGCTCAAGCTGTCGTCTACTTGACATAAAACATACAAGGGGAGTGTCAGAAATTCCAACATTAAAAGTAGAAGACAGGACAGAATTAGTACTTAGAAACCTTATTGCACTGGAGGTAAGCCATTATTATCCTAAGACTTACATTATTGATTATCTCTTCTTCATGGATAATCTCATTGACTCTGCTAAAGATGTGGAGCTACTCATCCAGAATGGAGTTATCCATAGCGTAATTGGAGATAGCTATGTAGTGGCGACCCTCTTCAATAGCCTTTGCAAAAATGTTCCATTAAGACACTACTACTATAATGACATATCTAAATATGTGAATGCATATTACCAAGTCCCTTGGCACAGGTGGAAGGCAATCTTGAGACGTGATTATTTCAGTACTCCCTGGAAAATCGCTTCTACTGTCGCTGCAGGAATATTACTTGTGCTTACCCTAATCCAAACCATCAAGACTTTTTAATTCTCGAATAAAGAATTGTGCTTCTTTGCATTTTTATCTACTTTCTAAACATTTTGAGCTAATGTTATTTGTACTTTTGAACGTTCTATGTATATCATGGTTGAAGCTTGATTGCTTGTTGAAGCAATTAAGTCCATCCAGTAGTTAACAAAATTGGAACACGTGTGTGGAATGAGTGCTTTCAGTAGAAAAAAAAAAAAACAATTGACCTGTATTTCTCTTTTGTTTTTACCCTTCATGTTCTATTCTATCTGATCTCCCTCCCTAACAACTTCACATGTCCTCTATAGTGCACCCCTACATCACCATTAAGTATTGAATGATAGAATTCCTTTTAGAGTTATCAAGTAGACCTTTCTGAGATTCAGATTAATTAATGAAATCTATTTTTCCGTAATTCTATTATTGGGGTTGATTTCTGGAAATACCTTTTTTTATTTCATTCCTAAGTAATAACGAGATCGTTATAATGAAAGCTAGCGAGCATATATTGGTGCCTACTTATTTTTAAGCAAAACATTTGTCCTCTTAAGCACTAAAGGTGTTATTCAAGAGAGATCCGCTAATGGTTCAAACTATATTTTCAAAACACAAATTGTTTAGAAAATTTTTTTTATTTCAAAACACCTAAAGAGCCATATTCGGATTACTTCCAATTCCATTTAACTTAATCATCCTAAGTTATAAATAACTAAGGGTTCATCTTAGGCATTTAAGTCATTACCTTTGTTTTAAGCATGAAGGTTCATGAGGAGTTTCAATGATATAGTTTTAAGCTTAATCTCCTCCCTTTGAATGACACTTTCAAATTTTCAACTAGATAACATCATAACCATAAAAATGGTTGAGATTTACAATAGACTCCACGAAATTAGCCAATTATAAATATGATCCAACAATCTCCCCTTTTGACAATTTTGTTATAAAATATGCAAGTAAGAAATTAATATTACAACCCACAAACCATTGAATAAAACGAATTGTAAATCAAATCTCAGGACTCATGCATGTCCTAAATCTCTATCTAGTACAAAATTTATATTTTTACATAAAACTTGAAGATCATAGTCCTACAAATCACCACTCAAATCAAAACCTTGTAAAAAGCATCATATGTTAGAAACACATAACTTTGGCGCTTTATTTGAAACCTATTTAAAAAATCTTCTTTCTTCGAAAGAACACTATATTGATGAAACCATTTTTCAAGTCATGAGGTTTTGAAAGCACCAAGATAAGCATAGAGCATAGTTATGCCTACATCATGCAGATTCTAATATATAACGTATTAAAGAACTAGTCCGTCCAATATGCTTGAGAACTTATGATCTAGCAATGCCAAACACATCAAATTCTCCCACTGAGTTGGTTTTACAATTAAAATAACAAGTGAAAAGATAAACAAGTGCAAAATAGTAACTTCATGCCAAGTTTACAAATGTACTCCCCTTGAGTATTAGAACAAACGCCCTCTTTCTATGTACTCAAAATATTCTCACTTTTTTTTTTGTCATAAATGCCAACTCAATGGCAACACGTAGGAAGCACAATATAGAATCAAGTTACCCAATATATTCTTTCTTTATTTGCTATAAATACCAACCCAATGACAACATATAACAAGCATGACATAAAATCATAGCATAACAAGAAGATAAGAATGCACAACAACTAACTAAATCATGCACGTAACACAAGTAAGGGACAACCAATACATATAACTCAAAGTCAATGTGATAAACATCAAAAGTAGGACTAAGAGGATCATCACAACAAAGAAAAATTACCAAACAAATAAAAAGTCAACAACAGAAAATAAACATAGTACTTTAGTATAAGCCATGAATGAATAAAAACACTCTCAACTCCCATATGACCTAAATACTACAAGTCTCTAAAAACAGTTGAAGTGTCTAAATCTGGTTCTCCCATGATCTGCTTACCTTTGATCAATTAGCGTAGACGACCAACTCCCTTGGTAAGTGATCCGAAGACAACCTGCTAAGCTGACTCCATGCTCACAATCTGACTATCCAATACATATAGTCTATCAAAAGTAAGATGACGATGCTCCTCCATGCACTTCTGTATACTCGTAAGCATATCAACCAACGATGCTAACTGAGCAACAAGGTTGTTTGATCTGAGCTCTCGTGGCGGTGGTGTCCTCCTAGACGTACTAATTTCAAGATGAACTGTTGGGACTTGTTCCTCTACCATACAACATACTCAGCTTGAGCCTTACTTTGCTTCATCAAACTATTATTCAAGGCTCCCATGGGGTTCTACAATTGATCCCTATGCAATACAACAACTTCTTGCCCCAAGTAGATACAACTAATTAGAGATCCAAAGTACAAATTCCTTGATACTCTCCCCTCAAAAAAGGCTCTCCGATTAAACCCAAAGATAATCATCAAAAAATCAAGATCATACCCATTGCCTATGGCATAAAGCATGTGTGCTTTCTGGGTAGTAAAGTCTAAAATATGGGATTTCGGTTCAATGTTATATTTGGCCATAAGATTAAGCATCCTATAAATTGGAGTTTGATAATTTTGTTGAAAGTTTTAGGTAATCTTGTTTTCAGGATATTCTATACCATACAGTTCAGCAGTTAAAACACTCAGAGAAGGCAAGTCATCTATCGATCGCGCACCTAGATAGTAATTCTCTACCCTAGACAAGCCAAGTGTGGTAGGAATGAGAGTGACAGAAAACATATACTTAATACCTATAACATAAGTGACAAAGTGGTTAGCCTGAGGATCAGGATCACGTATATGTGTAGAGAACTATCTCACCATACTATCATCTGATGTCACGGGGTCATTAAACATCCAGGTCCACCCACAATTGGTGAGATTGGTGATAATTGAAGGATTGACCTCTGGGGTGTTCACCCCTCGTTTGATCATTATTGGCCTAAGATGAGAGGGAACTCCAATCTGAATCTCTCTGCGAACTCCGGTGTATGAAATCGAGTACCCTCATCGAAGTTCTCCTCGAATTCCTCGTATACATCATCAACCCGAGGTCGTTTCTCTCTTCGAGTTGCCATCTCAACAATCACTCTAAGAATCTAGGTCTCATAGATGTGGGTTTGTGAGAAAACGATGAATCAACCTTATATCTCTATAGAAGATATTTGTGAGAGCTTAGAAACTAAGGGTTAGGGTATTTGGAGGCTTGGGATGTGTATAAGAGGGTTGGGAATACAAAGAGTCGTGTAACAACACTAATTTAAAACCCTGACCATCGACTTAACTTGAGGTCGCTTGAGCGGTTCCTGAACCTTTTTAATTTTGCAAACGGATCAGCTTCAACTCCTTTATGGACCATCTTGGCCCCGACCCGACACCTCATTTATCCTCCCTATCCTTCAAACCTTAATATGCTTACATCACTCACACACACACACACAGTCTTAATGCAATTAAATGCATATATGCACGGATGAATATAGATCAAAGTCAAGTGTAATTTCCAAATAAAACAATAAATGCTCAGTGTTCATAAACATGAAAATTACACAAATTAGCATTATAAAAGCTCCATCTAAAATACATCATCTAATCACATTAGTCCAACGCATATTGAAAGATATTAGTTGATGTTCACATGTGTTGCACATAGACAATTTTAAGGATGAAATATTGTATAGTAAGAGCCTGAACCAATTTTTCCAAACTCCAATTCTTTGGTAAATAAAATGTTAGGCATAATGTTAGAGAACAAGAAAAAAACTAAATATAATGTTAGACATTTCTTCATTAGGCCTACTGTTGTGGGCACTTGCTTTCTTCTCTCAAAATGTAATGGTGGCAATAATTATGTTTATTTGCAAAGTTGTATTTTTTAAATTACTTAAAACCTTTTTGGAATCGACCTGTAAGGCGACAATAATCATATGTTGTGTATTGTAATGCAAGTGAAAATTACTTTAACCTATGGATGCAGGGCAACAATAAATTAGTCACATTCTCATAAAAGTGAAAAGGGCAAATACATTAAAAGAGGCTTGAGAAAGAAACCTTTTTAATTACATTGTGACCTGTTGAAACTACCAAATCCAGATCAATGGGAAAAGTCATGCGAATCTAGGTTTAGGCATGGATAAACAATCATGATGCGTTGGAGCAAGCTTTTGAATCCAATGAAGAATCCTTTTCTTATGATCATGACATGTTTGGTTTTGGACCAGATCTAGGGTTCCATCCCTGTCAAGCGATGGCTCGAACTGCTTTAATACCTTCATCACATACCAGAACTTGGGCCTTTTCTTGGGTTTCAAAGACCAACATTGCTCAATTAAAGTTCACATGGCAGGAGGGCAGCACCCAGGGAAAGCTGGTCTCAAATTCTGAAAAATCCCAACCGCTATCAGATATCACATGATATAAGACTTTTAATCTTTTCTAATTTGCAAATTGAAGGAAAAATATCTACTAATAATATCTACCAAAAATGAGAGAGAACCAAAAAAAATAATCTATTATTATCTGCTAAATGATTCACCCACACATATATCAAACAACGAGAAGTTATTACAATTACCAATGGAGAAACAGAGATGCTAAGAGATCATGCAGCTTCTTGCTTTAGGATTAAACTTTGTTATGCTGTGATATATTTATCCAAAAGGGAAAACACTTCTTTTTAATCCTTTTGGCAATTAAATAGGAAGTAATAAATACAATAACCATTCCACGCACATTCAATAGCCAGTCACTAATGGCACAACCCTAACATAGCTTTGAGGGGAACGGATACGGCTAACAACAAGAAGACATGGCTTAAAAGAAAAAACTTCGAACATCATCAATCACCAAAAGATTATGTAGCACAAGTAGCCAAACTCACTAGAACAATATTTGAAAACTTACCATGTCCAGAGGTTCCCTAGTTGAATGCAGTAAATCTCTTCCCACTCCTTTGAGTTATACCATCGTAAATTTGTGGCTTTAGTTCATTTTGTAAATTCAAAGAGGTTTAACTACCATCCTCCTCCCGAAAACACCCAAAACAAAGGGGGGCTAAGAATTTTTCCGATTTAAATTCAAACATGACAAACATATGGCTGCAACTTAACACAAGTGCACAAAGCTCCTGCCACTATGAGGACTAAGGAGGGTCAGTCGACGATATGAATTATGAAAAATTATTAAAAAAATAAAAACAAGAGAAACGAAAACATGAAAGTGAGGAAGGTACCTTATTCATTGCAGCAAAACCAGCTTGGATGGGTGTCATATCCTCATAAGGGATAGTTTCAAATACCATTTCTCATAAAATGAGTCCAAACCCGCATACATAAGCCTCACGACAATCTCAGGTGGCATCCAATGATAAGTACCTGGGTCATCTGCCAGAAGATCACAGTATACCTCCGCACAAATAATTCCAAAATCAGCAATTTTTAGTTGGAATTCTTGATTAATAAGTATATTCTCAAGTTTGAGGTCCCTAAGAATAACACCTTGCGAGTGTATGTACTCCATTCTGCGAGCTATATGCAAAGCCAAATTGATTAAAAGAGATTTATGCTCAAGCTTGTGCAAGTATGCCCTCAAAGACCCCTCTGAGAGATATTCTGTGATGACACAATAAACGTTTGCCTTTGTGCATGCTACTACAAACTACTTCATGGAAATAGAACATAACAAATTATCAGTTACCAGTGCTCAAACAATTTCATATAATTTAAATAGTTCTTCATAGAAGAATTGCCATAGGTTATAACTAACAATGTATCAAGACATATGGAACCGGAACAAAGCTAACTCCTAGCAACTGGACTTCCACGACAAATTAAGAGAAAATATTGATTGATCTACAAGCCAGAAGCATATAAATATGAAAGGGGGAGAAAAAATTGATTACCTTTATGACTTTCTGATTCTAATAGTGGAGTCGACACAAGAGAATGACTTCCCTATTAGATTGTTTCTCTAACCGTGCTGCTAAGTCTTCATTTTTGTCATCATCTGGAACCCTGATAATTTTCACCGCAACAGGTTCATCCTTATATATCCTTTGGTAAAATTGACTATGTGCCCTTCAGCCTTGGAGAGTGACGTTACCCACCCCCTGTAGACCAAAAAAAGGGGACAAAATCAAACTTCAAACCCAACAAATGGATACTCGAGGATAAAAGGACAAAAAACTGGCCAAGTTTGTAAAAAAATTTATGGGACCTTTTAATTTCTTCACCATTTATACTTTACAATTTTGCCTCATCTTTACTCTATTGAATTCATAAAGATTATACTTTCTATGATTTTTTGTCTTTTGTTTATTCATAGTTTGTCCAATATAAAATTATCATACAAATGTAGTTCGTTCGAATAAGAAGTAAAAATGTAATCAAAAAAGAATGGAAGTGGAAATAAATAAGTTTGCAACAATCGAGAAGATGCTACATTATCAACTCATCCCTAAAGCCATCCTTGAAAAAAAACTAAGCTAAAAAAAAGGCATAAAGAAATTCAGCCCAATAATCAGTAATTACGTCACTATTTAAGTTGCTCCTTACCCTACAATTTTTTCCAATCAAAGCTTACGAGATTAATGAGCTACTGCATAGAGTATAAAATGGGTTGCTAACAACTTACCTTCTGCCAAGATCTATTATATAAAATCATAACTTTTGTCTATGACGTTTATCACCCAAGAGGCAACCACTTCTGCAAGAGTTCAGATTTTTAAAGGCTTTTTTACAGCCTTCAGTAGATAGGCCATTTGGTTTTCAACAATGGTAACACTATGCAATAAGATTATTCTAAATTTCCTATATTGCATTTGCACAAGAACCTCTGGTTGCTGCCAACACATACAAAGCTTAAAGTCTATAGTTCTAGAGTAGGAATCCTGAAATTATACATTGACATATCATTTAAAGGATACCACAGCACTTGGTAACTAATTTGATCATGGCTTTTAACGCCAAGTTTCTGTGATTGCATCCAATCTCTTGTATAAGACCAATAACTGTACAAGCAAGAATTAATTGACCATGTAAAATTTTTGTAACATTAGTTGTTTTTAGATTTGTAAATTATTCTTTTAAGCAATAAATAGATGAAATTACACTACACAGTAAGCTAGAAACTATTTGGCTTGCAAAAAGGCTTATCAATTTCTAGGCAAACTAAAGACCAGTGGACAAATAATTTTCATCACATTAATTGATTTTACGCCTTGACTTGGTTAAATTTTAAACTATGGTTACACAATCTTATAACAGGTTTATCAGGCCTTTGTTTCAATAGTATTGCTTATCTTGTGAAAACTTTACCTTGTTGAGGTCAAGAATTCAAATCCCCTTTCCCTTCCCCCAAAAAAAATATATATATGTATGGTCACATATTTTCCCAAAATTTGGACAAAAGGCCCAAAAATGCATGTAGCAAAAGCACGATTAATGAGCACTGAAGTCATCAAACTATTTCTTGTGTTGAAGTCCTAAAAGAGTAAAGACATAGACTTGGTAAAGAATTTAAAAATGCATAAGACCCAAACCGAAGAGGCACAAACAGAAAACAAAGTAGACTAATAAGGAACTCATGATGACAACATTGTTTTCCAATTTATTCATCATGGCATAATGGCGAGTAAATAAGCAGACATAGCTCTATGGCCGAATTTACATTCAACTCCAAAAAAAAAAATTCCCAAGCCTGGAGATATATCTCATAAGACATAAGTGTGATATCTATCAAACAAAATTTCTGCAAGTTTAGCCATTTAATGTCATATATTCTAGCTATTGAAAGGGGTATTAGTAAGTGGATTTCAATTTTAAATATTAGCATGAAAACGCCAAAAAACCATGTTTCAAAGTTTAATGGATAAGAACTTTCATTTCAAAATAAAAAATACACGGTTGAATGTCCATGATTCTTTCATTCATAAATAATTCCTGAATGTAATTGTATTCTACATGTTCGAACACACAGTCACACCCACAACCCAAATACCATCAAATTTAGGTAAAACAACAAAAAATCAGAGAAACAAGAGAGGCCAAACTGAGTGATCTCTAGAACTAAGAAGCTACTGAACCTCAACAATCTCGAACTTCCAAGCTTTGTTACGTACGAAGAGAATCAATACGGAAAGGCAGACGAAATGTGGGCTTCTATTGGAGAGAGTGAATCAAATCTGAATTGGGAGTTCTGAAATTGCAAAGACCCAAATTGATTACTGATATTGGCATTGCAACTTCATATACTAAGACCTAGAATGCATAGAGGTAGAGGGAGTAAGGGCAGCAATTAACGTAACTGATTTCTTCATTGCGGAGTGAGATGTTATGTATTAGTTATTCAAAAGCGAATGTGCATTACTCATCTGCAATAGTAAAATGCGTAAATCCCTTCAACCACTCCAGGTGTTGTACAAGTGCTTCTCTAAAAACTCATTTCTACTGTATGAGAGACCTGCAGTAGAAAATCTAAAGTAAGTACTACATGCTAGATGGAAATCGTATGCACTAAAATAATCAACTCACCAAAGATTCCAGCTTAGCCAATAGCCTAATAGGAGAAAGGAAAAGGCAACTTCTGTGAAACAAACTGAATAAGCAAAGTAAAAGAGTATTTTTTTATGTGGGAACTCAATTTCACATTGACTAAACATCCCAAGATATTTGAGTATATATATGTACTAGTGTTATCTAACATTTGAATCAAAGAGAGGTCTTGAGATTCTCACGTAATAAAATTTCAGTTGTTGAATACCAAAAACCTCCAACAGCTAATATTCCAACAATCATATTTTGAGTTACTATCCAATTAAGTAAACCTCCAACAGCTAGTATTCCAACAATCATATTTTGAGTTATTATCCAATTAAGTATAGAAGTAATTACAGACTATTAAACATATATATTATATATATACATATTTTCAGTATAGATGTACGATCTGATATCAACTATCTTCATTCGATTATGCAGATTCGAGTAAAGCAACATTTGATAGGCTGAACTGTTGTATCTTGGGGACAACGCGCTACTACCTTCTGCGCTGTGATCCTTTCATAAAGGGAACGTCTTAAGAGAGCGATCTAGTCCGCGCCTCACCCTACCGTTCACTTTATTTGCATATAATTTTTTCCAACACAAATTCTATACAGATAACCGTTACCCCATAGTCCTTAAGTTTTGTAGTAAGCAGAGCAGCATTAGTGCTTACTAACCAATCTTAACTTTTGCGCAAATAACTCCGACTTCCACTTGGAATGGAAATCAAGGTCATCTTAAGAGTCCATACTTGAGAAATTTAGGAAGTCATTCACCCAAATAAATAATATCACATCACATTTTCTGTGGTGTGTGACATAACGATTGTTGTCAACCAGATTAAAGTTTAGTATTTCGTCATTTCTTTCCCTAAGGCATGCATATTATTTAGTCATTACTAAGTATTAAGTATAACAATGATCATAGAACCATAAAAACTAATGATATAGAAAGTTAAGCATAAACACCAATCATAAAAGCATCACTTTTTTTCACTTAAATCAAGTTAAACTAAAACCTATTTCATATTTAAATTCAAAACTCAACAATTTAACTCACCTGACCGATGAAGTGTGATTAGCCCTAAATCGTTGTACTTTACAGAAGTTCTCATAGCTAGTCTGGTAAGGTAGCTACAAATCTTAATCAAACTGAAATCTTCAAAAACACCAACTTTCTTGGTTTGACTCGCTCTAGAGTCAATAAAGGCAAGAGGAAGATTTTAATAAATAAGACACCCAGTGATGAATAAACCACTTAACCTCGCAATTCTGTCCAAATAATAGCTGTAATAATGATAGAACAAAGTAACAGTAAATGATAATTATATATTGATTCAATTATTATCAAAATCGTACAAGTAGATTCAATGTAGTCCCCATTTAATTCGTATCTTACTATAGAATCGATTTAGTCTCTGCCTCTCAAGCAATTGTTCAAGTCTCTATGAACATCACACAAAGACGATGTCTCATTCACTCTAGGTATGCTTCTTCTTCTTCAAAAACATCTATCAAACCCAAACATACCCTACTTCTTCTTTTTCCTTAATAAATGCTTGGTTTTTTTATTTTTCATCAAAAAATTATTTTTCAACCAAATATGGGAAGTGATTTTCTAAGTTTGCATGTTCGAATTAGAATGAGCATTTTGCTTTGCCTTTGAAGTTGTAAACCCATGTATAGGTTGTCAAGCAAGTAGTAAATCTTGATAGAGTCCAAGGTCGATCCACAGGGAGATGAAAATTTCGGAGTGTGAAAAAGGATTAATAAAAAAAATATACGTGAGTGTTTGAGAGAGTGGTTTGGTAATTGGAAGTTAAAACAAATAAACTAAATTTGTTTATGAAAAATAATTTGAAAAAAATACTAAGGCATCAGAATCTATTTCAATAACACTTGGATAGAAAATCGAACCTAGTTTTAAATCTCAATTGGGAGTCAATTATGGAGTGAATTGGAGGATTTGTCAATAATTAACTAGGAAACTTACTGCTGAAGGTGAGGAGTTGAGAGATCCAACTGTTTATCAGAGGTTTGAAGGTAGGCTTACCTATCTAACTAACATTAGACCAGACATTTCATTTGCCATCAACCGGGTTAGTCAGTTCATGCACAAGTCGTGTCAGTCTCATCTGGATGCGGTATATCATATTTTTTGGTACCTTAAGTCTTGTCTTAGACTTAGGTTATTATATGCATTGAGGTCACAGACCGATTCTCTAACCTGTTATTCAGATTCAGATTACATGGGAGCTTGTGACAGTGGATCTACTATGGGTTTCTATACTTTTTGAGGGATTCATCTTATCTCTTAGAAGAGTGAGAAACAGGCAATGATCTCCTATTCATTAGTAGAGGCAGAGTATCAGACACTGGCGCTTGGCACATGTGAGATTATCTGACTATGGTCTATTCTTGACGAGTTGGGATTTCTAGTGATTTCTCCATCTACATTATATTGTGATAATCGATATGCTATTCAACTCGCTGTTGACTTTGTACTACGACGAGATGACAAAGTATATAAAGATTGATGTTAACTTTCTTCGGAAGAAGGTCAGCTACGACATTGTTACCCCATCGTTTGTGGAGAATAGTGATTAAGTTGCAGATATCTTCACTAAACATGTCACTCTATCTATTTTTTGGGACTCCATTGTCAAGCTTGGTTTGAGTGACATCTTTGCGCCTAACTTGAGGGTGAGTGTTGGAGTTATTAGGATGTTTAGCCTTTTATCTATTTTGTCCTTACTATGATTTTTATGTCTTACTTAGACCAGAGAGGTCTTCTGGTCAGTTGCACTTTTATTTAACTATATATACAGGACATTCCACTTAGTTTGTGCATCATTTTTACTCTCAACAATTCTAGTGTACCTAGAATGATTTTCATTCTTTGGCTAGCCACTACTCATTTAGGGAGTGGGTGCATTATCTGTAAAAATGCAAATAAATCATACCAACACTTATTTTTTCATTGACCTTACTCTGCAACTACTAGAGGCTTATGCAAAAAATGTGTGGCCAACAAATGCAAGCTAAATGCGAACACTATATGATAAAATTGATCTGTATGAATCTTAGTACCCAAATAGCACAATTATATATGTGTATATGCATACTAGCACATGATGTTATTAAGCATGGAAGAAGGGAGTAAGCATGGACCTGATAACATACAAGGATTTTTGGATGCTTGTGTTAAGAAATATAGGGTTATTTTGTTTATTAAAGGTATAATAGTCATTTACTTTCCCTACCTTGTTTAGCTTATATATAGTCTCTTTGTATTTAGGTTAAATTACTTCATTGTATTCAATTGATTTATGCAGTATCAATAAAATCCAAGCCTCGTCTTTGTTTATCTCTTGTATTTCTTTAGATTGTTCAACATGGTATCAAAACAAAGTTTCATGGGACAAGGCTTAATCTCAAACACAGTTTGAGAAGGTATTTGTTCCGTTTAAGCAATCTGGTATTTGTTCCATTTTTGTAATCTGGTATTTATTCCATTTTTGCAATCTGGTATTTGTTCCATTTTTTGCAATCTGGTATTTATTCGTTTTTTGCAATCTGGTTTTCTTTGTTGTTGATTGTGGCTACTGCAAGAGACGATTCACTTCAGTCTGTGAGTGTGAGGTTGGATGGAAAGAATTATTCGTATTGGAGTTACGTGATGAAAAATTTTCTTAAGGGTAAAAAACTATGGAGATATGTTAGTGGAACTTCTGTGAAACCTAAGAATACTGATGCGGGTTATGCTGATTTGATAAATGTCTGGAAAGTAGACAATGCAAAAATTATTACTTGTATCAACAATTCTGTTGAGCATTCTATAGGTACGCAGTTGGTAAAATATGAGACAACAAAGGAGGTTTGAGATCATCTGCAAAGGTTATTCACTCAATCAAATTTTGCAAAGTAGTATCAATTAGAGCATGACATACGAGCTCTTCAGCAGAAGAATATGAGTATTCAAGAGTTTTATTCTGCTATGACAGATCTTTGGGATCAATTGGCTCTTACAAAATCGGCTGAATTAAAAGCATGTGGTGCCTATATTGCTCGTAGAGAGCAGCAACGGTTGGTACAATTTTTAATGGCACTTCGTACTGATTTTGAAAGACTTAGAGGTTCAATTTTGCATCGTTCTCCACTTCTTTCTGTTGACTCAGTTGTCAGTGAGTTATTGGCTGAAGAGATACGTCTTAAATCTTATTATGACAAGGGAATTCTTTCTACTTCTGATCCTTCTATGCTAGCAGTACCTTATAAACCATTCTCTCATAATCAAAATAAGCCTTACACAAGGCCTGCCTTTTAATCGAATTATTTCTGTTTCTTCTTCTCCATTTGATTTGATTCATTCTGATGTATGAGGACCTTCTCCTATTGCCACAAAATGAGGATCTCGATATTATGTTTCTTTTATTGATGATCATACTCATTATTGTTGAATTTATTTAATGAAACACCGTTTTGAATTCTTTGAGATATATACAACCTTTCGAGCTCTTGTCAAAACTCAACATTCTGCTGTTATCAAATGTTTTAGGTGTGATTTGGATGAAGAATACACTTCTAATAAATTTGTTGAGTTATTTGCCTTAGATGAAACTATTCACCAAACTTCGTGTACAGATACTCCTGAGCAAAATGGTGTTGCTAAAATAAAACATAGGCACATTGTTGAAACTGCTCGTTCTCTCTCGTTGTCTTCTTCTATTCCTAGTGAGTTTTGGGGTGAAGCTGTTCTTACTGCTGTAGGTTTGATTAATACAATTCCATCTTCTCATATTTCAGGTATTTCTCTTTTCGAAAAGTTGTATGGGTATGCCCCTGATTATTCTTCATTTAGAGTTTTTGGTTGTACTTGTTTCATTCTTCGTCCTCATGTTGAACGCAACAAGCTGTCCTCTCGATCTGCTATTTGTGTCTTTTTTGGATATGGTGATGGTAAAAAGGGGTATCGTTGTTTTGATCCAATAACTCAAAAATTTTATGTGTCTCGTCATGTTATTTTTCTTGAGCATATACCTTTCTTTTCTATTTCATCCACTACTTATAGCTTGATTAGATCTGATCTTATTCGTATAGATCTTTTTTCTGAGGATTCTGATAGTTTGTCATCTTAGGTTTCTAGTACTTCAAATACCAGCACTGATCATTCTACAAGTACTGACACTTTACTCTCTAGCACACCTGAAGTTACCTCCTCTCCTATGGTCCCTCAAGTTCTGTCTGAGATTGTGGATCCATCTTTACGTCAATCCACACGCATTCATAAGTCCACAAAATTACCAAATTTTACTTATTCTTGTTATTCTTCATCTTTTACTTCCTTTTTAACTTCTATTCATTGTCTCTCCGAGCCTTCTTCCTATAAAGAGGCAATTCTTGACCTTCTTTGGCAGCAAGCTATGGATGAGGAACTTTATGTTTTGCATAAGACAGAAACTTAGGATTTGGTTCCTCTACCTCTTGGTAAGAGTGTTGTTGTTGTCGTTGGGTGTATAAGATTAAGACCAATTCTGATGGATCTGTTGAGCGATACAAAGCTAGGTTGGTTGCAAAAGGGTACTCTTAACAGTATGATATGGATTATGAGGAGACATTTGCTCATGTTGCAAAAATGACTACTATTTGTACACTTATTGCAGTTGCTTCGATTCGTCAGTGGCATATCTCTCAACTTGATGTTAAAAATGTCTTCTTGAATGGGGATCTTCAAGAAGAAGTTTGTATGACTCCCCCTCTTGGTGTTTCATATGATTTTGGGTATGTTTGCAAACTCAAGAAAGCGTTATATGGTCTCAAACAAGCACCTCGTGCTTGGTTTGAGAATTTTTCTGTTGTGATCTCTTCCATTGGGTTTACTTCTAGTAGTCATAATTCTGCTCTTTTTGTTAAGTGCACTGATGCAAGTCGTATCATTCTGTCTTTATATGTTGAAGACATAATTATTACTGGTGATGATATTAATGGTATTTCAGTTTTGAAGACAGAGTTAGCTAGCTAGTTTGAAATAAAGGATTTGAGTTCTCTACGATATTTCTTGGGTATTGAGGTAGCCTGCTCACCCAGATGTTATCTTTTTTCTCAATCAAAATATGTTGCAGATATTCTTGAGTGAGCTAGACTTACTGATAATAAGAATGTAGATACTCCAATTGAGGTTAACACAAAGTATTTCTCTTCTGATGGTTTACCTTTGTCAGATCCTACTTTATACCGTACTATTGTTGGGAGCTTGGTATATCTCACTATTACTCATCCAAATATTGCATATGTTGTTCATGTTGTTAGTTTTTGTTGCTTCTCCTACTACAGTTCATTGGGCAGCGGTTCTTCGTATTTTGAGGTATTTTTGGGGTACAGTCTTTCAGAGTCTTTTACTTCCATCCATCTCTTCCTTGGAGCTGTGTGCATACTTTGATGCTGATCATGACAATGATTCCACAGATCGCAAATCTGTTACTAGTTTCTGTATCTTTTTGGGTGATTCTCTTATTTCTTGGAAGAGCAAGAAACAATCTATTGTTTCTTAATCTTCAACCGAAACAGAATATCGTGCTATGACATCTACTACCAAAGAGATTGTTTGGTTACGTTGGTTACTTGCAGATATGAGAGTTTCTCTCTTTCATCCCACTCATGTGTATTGTGACAACCGGAGTTCTATTCAGATTGCTCACAACTTGGTTTTTCATGAACGAACTAAACACATTGAGATTGATTGTCACCTTACTCATCATCATCTCAAGCATGACACCATTACTTTGCCCTTTGTTTCTTCTTCTTTGCAGATTGCAGATTTCTTTATGAAATCGCATTCTATTTTCCGTTTTCGTTTTCTAGTTGGCAAACTTTTGATGCTTGTCGCTGCTGCATCGTGAGTTTGAGGGGAGATGTTAAGAAATATAAGGTTATTTTGTTTATTAAGGGTAGAATAATCATTTACTTTCCCTACATTGTTTAGCTTATAAATAGTCTCTTTGTATTTAAGTTAAATTACTTCCTTGTATTCAATTGAATTATGCAGTATCAATAAAACCCTAGCCTCCTCTTTTCTTATCTCTTGTATTTCTTTAGATTGTTCAACAGTGTGAACATTTATCAATGCTTCATGAATTTGCATTCTGTCAAATGATCCTCTCTCGAAGTGTGATTCATTTGGAAGTACTAGCTCATGGCCTATACTTTCTTGGGAATTCTATTTCGTGGAGTCTCGTATTGGTTCATGCTTATACTTTAATTAAACTAGGTTGAGTCTAAAGTCTTAGCTCATGGCCTAAAGGCTTTGCCTCACATATACTGTTTATGGATTATATTTATACAAGTTTTTATCAAAGTCATTCATCATTGAATGAAACAGATTGTAATGTTGCAACATCTTTATTTCTTTTGTCTCTTTCACGATTGAGAACCCAAAGTAAAGAATCAGCTTAACTTGTTTTAGCTAGTTTGACATGAGCAGGTTGTTACTTGCAATATATATATATATATTCTTAAGGCTCAATCACTGTGCCTACTAGACCTCTCTGACGTTTTTTGAGTTTCAAGTTTGACCGTATTAAAAAAATAATGAGTGTCATTCAATTTCTAAATATTTCATCTTAGTCCATAACTGTGTGCCGCTCGATTTGATATCCTCAGGCGCTATTTGTTTATAATATAAAAATATTGTTTTTGGTGAAGAAATGACAAAATATCACCATTAGCTTAATAGATAAGAGGTAAAATATCACCATTAGCTTAAGAGATAAGATGTCTTGAGAAGAGGCCTAAAGGGGCCATGGCGCCCTCAAATTTTCAAAAATCACCATAACATCTCCTAAGTTTTATGCATAGACAATTTACTTAATGAATTTGAAAAGACCAACAAATTGATATTTAATAGCTAAATAACGGATGCAACACATGGATGAGTGATGGTTTTATAACCGAATATATTTTAGTATAGTCTAAACACACCAATTAAAGTTGGAGAAACAACATATTTTTTTTTATTGACTGCATGTAACAAGCATCACCTTAAAGTTATTCTTTTGTCTTTCTGTATTGAAGCTTGATCACCAAGACTAAGCAAATAACAAATATTACCTAGGGGTGCAACTTGGGCGGGCCAATCCGAATTCAATCCAAACCCAAACCGAAAAAAACAGGGTTTGGGTTAGAGGTGGTTACTTATTGTAATATCTCTGTGACTTGAGAATTCAGAGGTGGTTACTTATTGTAATATCCATAAGACTATATTGTATATATCGCATCATCCTATTTTATGGGAATACTGTTATTTGCAATGGCTATTGAGGTACTCTTCAACGAAGGCGGCATCCTTTCATCTTTTACTAAACTTATGGCATGGATTGTGAATGTGATGTAGGAAGCTTGGGAAAATTAATGATAAGTGAATACAAGTACGAACAATAATGTTAAATTGACCAAATTTTGAGACTAAATTTGAAGCCCAAATGACATGATAGTTGATTTGGACTTCTTTGATTAGTATGATGTCATTTGGGCCCCAATAAAAATTTCAAATAATCAACTGCCATGTTATTTGGACTCCCAATTTGATTCCAAAATTTGGTCAGTGTAGCATTACTCCAAGTAAGTACGAATGATTTGTTAAGTGTGGATAACTTCTTCATAATTGGGTGCAGGTGCATGTTGAGTTATAAATACGGATAATATTTATATGTCTAGGCGAATGGATACAATTAATGTGGTCATGTAAAGTTCAAATCGCTCTCACCTTAGCACCACACCAACTAAACAAATAATCAACTTTGCTAGTTCTAGTCAGACAAAAAGTGAAAATACTTGTCTTCAAATAATCTTTAAATATATACTAGTCTTCTAGAGTGATCAGATATTTCTGTATATATTTCTCTAGGTTCCCATGCTAGACCACAAAGAAGGAAGTGGCAAAGAGAGGTCCTTAAAGAAGTGAGTTGAATTGATTTCCTTGTTTTTTATGCTTTCGCTTCATTTCCTTGCCAATAATTTGTTCCATTATTTCAGTTACAAACATTTGTGATGCTATTATTGCGAAGACCTTAAGCACATATTGACGGTATGTGGATTCAGTAGGCTTTCATTGTGGATATTTATGCTGTGTTTGGCGTAATTTCTCAAAGTAAAAGTTCATCCTTAAGATGGACTTTTTAAAATAGACCTTTTAAGATGGACTTTTTGAAATACGTAACTGTTTGGTAAAAGTGTATTTTAGAAATATTTTTGAATCAATGTCTATCTATAACTAGTGATGTTTATCTACAACTAGCTATCCATGTCTATTTATAACTAGTGTTCTAATACAATATATCTTTTTTTACTTTCTATCTTATAATATGAGATATGTAAATTAACTATTAAGCAAGGTTATAACACATATTTAATTGCAAAAATTAAGGCTAATATTGGAAAGCAATGTGTAATTAAATATCACTTCCTGTATAAATAGGATAGTTTTAAGAAGCTCCCCTAAGAGACTTCTCTATAATGGGCATTTTGAATGTGCACTTTTTGATAAGTCCAAATTTTTTTGGACATCAAACAATTTTATCTATTTGCGAAGTGTTTTCACCTGTAGGATGAACTTTTGAGTTATCCGCCAAACTGGCCCTTATCCTTTTGGTTTCTTTGTCTTTTGGCATATTATTGTTTTTTTTTTTGAACTATGAATACATAAGTTACACCAACTCTAACAGTTTAAACTTTTGAAATAAGTAATTGTTTAACAATCATTTCTCTCTACCATCCCGATACCTAGCTTGAGGGTTAGGAATTGATCACATCCATGCTATGAGTTAAACAGAAAGTCAATACTTTACTTTCTTTTGGAGGACAAATGACATTGTATCCCTCAAGTAATTTAACATTAATATATTTTATTTTTCCTCTCAAAGATAAAATGTCTCGCACCGCAAAACCAAGGTGATGTTAGTGTTTTCTTCTGTAAAAACATAACAATGGCACTTTACTCTTGAAATTATTTATTTAATTTTTTTTTTCGAAATGTAAACTTGTAATAAGACAAAAAAAATACAAATGTACTAAAG
This sequence comes from Ilex paraguariensis, assembly GCA_963454935.2. NCBI lineage: Eukaryota > Viridiplantae > Streptophyta > Magnoliopsida > Aquifoliales > Aquifoliaceae > Ilex > Ilex paraguariensis. The sequence goes on from CAUOFW020005336.1 coordinate 281,832, forward strand.
AAAGCTTGCACAGTCAAGCCATGATCAGAACACCACAAAGAAGGCAAAGCCAACAAAAGAAGACATTAAGATAGAAATAGAACAAATGACTTTACTGCCCCCCTAATCCCATCCCTGGGCAGTAGCAAAGCACAAAAACTCTCAAACAAGACAAATAGAGGAAAGGTTCTAATGATGCAGTAAGAGTAGATTTTGAGGATTGGCCTAGCACTTAAGTACATAATGTCTTTCTTTGATAGTTATCTGAATCCTGAAATGCAAACTTTGTTGGGATGTAACCGAATTGTTAAAGATCTTATTGTTTTTCTCCCTCCATAAGTTTTAAAGAGTGATAGAGAGGCAGAGCTTGAGGAGAACAACCTCCAAAGATTTTCTTTTCCAATTAACACTTGCCTAGACAATGAAGTCATTCCATTGGAGAGCTTGAGTTTACTGATTACATTGCTGCATCAGCTGAGTCCGAATACCAAAAACATAGGAGCACTCAAAAACAAATGATGATGAGATTATGAGAGGTAATGACACAAAGAGCAAGTGAGAGCAATAATAACAAATAATAAGTTAAAACTGATAATAGGAGTGTGAGTTAAAAACTGCACAAGGAAATGACCGATAATAAAATTTCGTGATATATTGTAAATGTTAAAACTTTTAAAGATCAAGTTATATTTTTTAAAATCTAGTAAAAACTAATTAAGATCATTAATGATCGATAACAAAAATTCATGATCGATCACCACTGTCACCACCACCGCCATCCCACCATCACCTCTACCACAACCACCACTTATTACTTCCATTGGTACCCACCGCCACTGTCGCCACCACCGCCATGCCACCACCACCTCTACCGCAACCACCACTTATTACTTCCACCGGTGCCCACTGCCGCCATCTACCACTATCATCATCTAATTCTTACATTTATTCTCATTACCACCATCATTTCACAGCCACCATCATTTCACCACAAACCACCATCACTTATCATCGCCCACCACCGCCGTCACCCACTATCACCCATACCCACCAACACCGCCACCCATTATCACCCATACCCACCACCTTTATTCACACTCACCGCCACCATCATAGTTGTCACCCACGGTTGTCACCATTACTACCACAGTCATCGTTACCCACTACAATAATCACTGTCTTCCACCACCACCATTGTCGCCCACCAACACCACCACTGCTCACCCTCACTACAACTGATACTTAAATTCCTCTCTTTCTCTTTTACATTTTTGATTTAATTTTGAATGTAAATATAAAGATGTTCATGACTGATATTTTTTTTATTACTCTGTATCTTCAAGCACGAGTAATAACTAGTTTTAAATATATCACCAATCCAACAAAAAAATAAACATTAAGGTAATAGGTGTCACTTTAACTTCAATAATTTCACATCATTATCGGTTTAACTCATGAGACCCATTTAATAGATGAGTTGACACGAGTTTGAGTATACCTAATATGATTATGACCCACATAATTTAGACATGACACCAAATTCAAAATAATGTATTTTCAAAATAATGTATTTGCAGTCCTATTATAACAGATCTGACAATCTCAGATTAATTTTTAAAATTGTATTTTTAGCTTAAATGTTTATATTATTATCGAATTCAAATTTTCATCTTCTACAATTATGTTTTTCGCGACAAATACCAAAGAAATCTCTTTTGTTGAGAAGATGGCTATATTGACAAAGTCATTCATATTGAGAAAGCTCGTAGACACACAGACTCCTACTCCTTTGTTGCTTACCAAATGCCAATATTACCAGAACTGGACCGGTCAATGAACCGGCAAGGGGACCGGGTCAATGGTTCACTGGTTCAACCGTTGGGTCAACTGATTGGATCGGTCATATAATAAAAAAATAAAAATATATATATAATAATTATAAAACTTAATAATTTAGCTAAAAAATATAAAATATGTATAAAATACATATAATTTGCCATAAAATTAATGAAATTAAGTAACAAAGTGGGGGTTATTGTATTTTAAAGCAAAGTAAAGGGGTTCAAGTAAATTATAAAGAAAAAGAAAGGGTGTCATTTATAATTTATCCAAGAATAATGTTAAAAAAAATTAACTATTTACTGATTTAGGGCAAAAAAATTTATTTATGTAATTTAATTTTTAAATAGGCATTAAACCGGCTGGTTTTTATAAAATCGGCGGTTCACGATTTTTGTTAAAAACCGGCCGATTTTTTGGTTTTTAGCCGGTTCGCTTCCTTAAGCGGTTCAACTAAAGAACCAGACCGGTTAGGGTCCCAGTTCACGGTTGAACCGGTCCGGTTCTGATAACAGTGCCAAATGCACATGAATTTGGCAAACAAAATTTCGTAAGGATTTCGTCCGAGTGGCATTGTTGATTTCTATTTGTTGGAATTTGAGAAATAAAGGATGTGAATATTTCTAAAATGGGAACATATCTTGAGAGTTATAAATGGGAATATTTCTAATGGGTTTTCTTTAAACTGAGTGTTTCTCGACGGTAGTTCGCTTTATAATCAAAAGAGAGTTTTATTTATGAGTAATGTTACATTAACTTAAAATGCTGATTCAATTTGTTGACTTCACCAACCACATCCATTGATTTAGATGTGGGTCACATAATTTATTAGAACTCACTAACTATTCAATGATTATGATTGATCAAGTCAGCATTTTAAGTCCATATAATATTTTTCCTTATTTATACAGGAGGATTATCAACTAGTTGTTATCAATCACCTAATTAATCTCGATGACCACCAATATTTCCTCAACTTTCTGCCATTAAAGTAGGCTAAAATACTCTAAGTATGATTTAACTATCTTGACCTAATCTTTTATTACTTGATGGGTCGCTCTATCAAAGTTATTCATGCTAACTAGAAAAGATTCAACACAAATGTCCAATCACACCGATGCATAATATACGTATATATGCTCTATTAAAAAATAATAGTTGATACATAATGATTTTATAATAATTGCATCTATGATATATGACATAATTTTCCCCTTTTACGGTGAATATATTGAACTATTGAAGGTCAATTGTTTTAACAGGCTGGAAAAGGAAATTCTATATACCTTTTTTATGCCCTGCTGCACCAAGAAATCATTATGGTTCAATGATTTGAGATATTTGATTTCATAGATTTTTACTTATTAACAACTTTAAGGACAAAATTGTGGTGACAAGTTAGAACATCTTTTGTTCCTCGCACAAAATTTGAAAAGGATTTAACAAAAAAATTACTTACTCAATTCCTCAGACACAAGAAGACGATACCGTAAAAACCACTTATACAACATAGAATTTATTGTACTGAAAGAGAATTGGGTCTATCCCTTAATATCACAAAATCATGAAGAGTTCAAAAACATGCCTGCAGTTTTGATTAGAGCAGGGTCACCATTGGTGAATGCATCACCTCACAGAGCGAACAATTTTTTCTTTTTGCACAACAGAATCCAGAATTTTGAGCACAACAGTTACAAAATCATAAAGTGCCTACTCGCATGATGTTACTACCAGATTTTAGGCAGTAGCCCCTGCTTGAGCTGCAAGCCTCTTCAATAATAGACAGCTTGATACCCTTGCCCTTAGGAACTGATACCCATGGTTTTGTTCCCTTGCCAATGGTGACACATTGCCCAAACGAGTTGCAAATTCATGCCCAGTAGCATCCTGGACGTGGATAGTCTCAAAGGTACCCTTGTGCTTCTCCCTGTTCTTTATGACTCCAACACGTCCCCTGTTCCTCCCTCCAGTCACCATGACCACGTTCCCCACATCGAATTTGATGAAGTCGGTGATCTTCTTGCTCTCGAGGTCAAGCTTGAAGGTGTCGTTGGCCTTGATAAGTGGGTCGGGATAGCCGATGGTCCGCCCGTCATAAGTGTTTAGGTATGGGATACCTTTCTGCCCAAACCGCACAGATCGAACTTTGCAGAGCTTAAACTTAGCCTCTTCATCCCTTATTGAGTGGAGACGGAACCGACCTTTGGTATCATAAAGGAGACAGAAGTTCTCATTTGTTTTGGGATTGGAGACAACATCCATGAATCCTGAAGGGTATGTTTTATCTGTCCTGACCTTTCCATCAACTAGAAGATGCCGTGGCCTCAAAATGGCAATGACCTCACTGAAAGTGAGAGCATATTTCAACCTGTTTCGCAAGATGAGAATCAATGGCAAACACTCCCTAGATTTGTGAGGTCCAGATGATGGCCTGGGAGCAAATGCTCCTCCAAGTTTGTCCAGCATCCAATGCTTGGGGGCATTAAGCCTCTTCAAATGCTTCTTCAACCCTCTAGCCATTTTGAATCTATTCCGACACTCTGCTAAGCCAGCACTGCTCTTCGACGCTGGAGAGAGAGAGAGACGGTGTCAGTCTAGAAGCGTGAGCACACACAGAACGAACAATCTCCATTGATGAGATGTTCTTATCTCACATACTAATATAATGTGCAAAGTACACATTTCCTCTATATGCTAGTGACCTGTTCTCGGTCCCAACACACCACAAATGGCCTTGCAGCTCCAAAACTCCTTTCATTCCAGCCATTCCCCACACAAACTTGAAGAGCACAAGAGCCTTGTCCAATTGTTTCACCCCACACCAAACCATATTCTCCTGAGCTGATGTCAAAATTTTCCCCATACAAATAGAATCCATTGCCTTGACCACTCTCATAAACCCCACCACAAAAGTTCAACTTCAATATCTCTTAAACTGCCATAGAGATAAAACAGTAGAAGTGTAAACAAGCATCTAGATGAGTGACCCAACATCTTTGTGAGCTTCTTCTGCGCTAAACTCTCTCCATGCCTAGTCTCCCTGTACCCAATATTTTAATCTATCAAAACATTCTTGATCTGGGAAAGCCCTTCTTTCATCACCTCGAGCTTCGAAACATATAAAAGAAACTCCTTTTCATCTCTCAAGCAATTTATAAGGTCATTGAACATCTCAAGAACATCTTCCCATTTAGGGGACGCGGGTGAATCCGCAACTTTTGCAGGTGCAAGGCGCATCCATGACACTGAATCAGGGTCATAAGAAATTTGCTGACCCATTATAATCCCTTTAGGCGGGAACCCATGATTCAGAGAATTCATGTCAGATTTCTATCCATTTAATACCTCCTCAAGTGCACCAGTCCATACTCGATGTTGTGTAACCTAAGGGCAAATTGTGAGACGAACTAACTTCCTTTGTTGAGCAGAAACATTAAAAAAGTTACTCACTTTGGTGGGTGAATTCACAGATATTGGTTCTCTTTCGCTTGATCTACTGAAGTAGAGAGGTGGTCTGCATTTTGCATCAGCAAATGAAGCTGAAATATTCTTTTTGAGTGTTTCCTGCACCGATGGACACCAAAAAAAGTACCTGGCGAAGGACTTAAACATGTGCATTTTGAGCTCAAGGCGTTCGTTGGCGACTGTGTAATGATCATTTATATTTACTAGCCTCCCATCAATCAAATCCACATCTTTTAACAAGAGGGTTAATTTTGCTAGCTTTGGAAATGCCTTTTGGTACCATTCGGAAGGTAAAGGCTCCTTATGAGATTCTTTTGAGCAGTGATAGAACACCACACTTAAACCAAAAACTCTGTTTTGCTTGGTCCTCAGATTCTTTGGTCCACAGAGGAAGAACTACAAATGCTTATAGGCCATCATTAGCACGGCAAAGCTACCATAAATTGTGCGACTCCCATCAGCAAATCCACTCAGTGCTTGCTTCTTAGATTCCTGCAAGTGGGTTTTTCAGTTTTCCAGTCTGAAACTAATTCTGCAACATCAAAGCCCAAATTAAAGCGTCAGGGGTTGTGATTCTTTGATACATTTTATCAAACACATGCATGTTGGGCATTTTCTTCTCCAAATAATAGCAACCATTGACAAAGCCAAGGGACAATGGAAATCACAGATCATTCTGGCCAGCTTTATTTCTGCAATTAAAACAAGCTTATATACAAGCACAAAGACGATTTGTAGGACAAATTGCTAATAATGTTCTGGCTGGGTTAATTTCTTAATAGGAATTAAAGAAAGAATAGTTGTTGTTTTTGGAAGAAAATAAAAGAAGGAAGATTTTGTATCCAAATGATTTTTGGGGATGGATAAACAATAAATGCAAAGCTATAGGGGTAGCACATGGAGGGCAGGTGCCTTAGCTCAACCTTCCTTTTACTCTTCTTTAATTATTGAGCAATGTTATGATTGCATTTTACTATTATTTCATTGGTCATAATTCATTATATCAATAAATTATATTCCTCAATTATATTTCAATAACATTAGTATTAATCATTTTGGGCCACAAGTTCCTAAGGTCATCTTCGACTTTAACTCAATTTTTTATTTAAATTTAAGTGAAAAATTTAATTTGATATAAAATATTTCAATTAACTGACTCAAATTTAAAATAAAGTGAAATAGGACTATTAGATCTTTAAAACTGAGTAAAATCTAACTATTAAAAATTTTAGTCTTTCTTGTTACCCATACTCAAGTTTGACAAACCTAGCTCAACTTGCACCCTTGTTGATCAATCATGTACTTGGAATTTACATTTGTTTGTCATTAGTTTTTGATTTTAGTTTCTTTTGGAAACCAGTATCCGGAGAGCATTACGGTTACCTATGCTTTATAGAGACTAGCTAAAAGAAAAGCAAACTAAAGGGAAAAAGAAAGTGATGGCCCATCTCAGGGAGACCATGTGAAGAAAGCCCCTTCTCATCCCTCCTTTGTGCTCTTCCACTATGGGATTGCTGTATCATGAACCGATGCTCTACCTTAATGAATCTTGCACGAGTGAATTCCTACAATGAATGGAGATAACGACCTATTAGATGACGAACTTGAAACAATAAAAGATGTTAGGAAAGAAACCGGGCAAACACCCAGCTAATTCCCTCTGAATCTTAAGTCGGTCGACATTGGAGACATGAGCACAAAGTATTTTTGCTGGGTTCTGTTTTGTGTACCTTTGTTCCCCTTTTGCTAGAGTATTTATACCTAGACTAATAATGATTAAGGGGTTTGTGAGTCCCATCTTAGCATTTAATGGCTGACACTCATATCCAAGTATAATGAGTGAGATCTAATCAAACCTCCTCAAGGTAGACCTCTTGGGAGAATAAATCTGTGCTCAGGGTCCGCCTAGCATTAACTCCCCTTCGCCAATCATTTGAGAGTCTCGACTTGGTGCTTGACAACTACGCCTGAGCATTAACTGTTCAGGAATAATCACCTTGGGTTTTGCTGAGGATAAAGGAACAGAGTGATGACCATTAATGCTTTGCAATGATGACAGGCTCTATGGGTCTCGAGGACACAAAGGTTCATTAATAGTCTTGTCACAGTTACTCAAGTCGTCATTAATTAGCAGTCATGTCCTATTTAATGTTGAGTTCAATCGGTGTATGCTCTGCTTTTCTGGGTCATAATTCCTCGGCTCCTTCTCTTGGCGCTTTTTGAGATCTATAATGACTAAAATCTACGTGTCAACTTAGGTCTGTTGAGCCGCCTAAAGTCCCATTAACTGTCCCTCCAGTCTCCATTTTTCTTGCGATGTGGGACAAGTGGCGCATGGATAGGGCTGTCAAAATTCAACACGACATGAGTAACCGACACGAATTGACATGAATTAAGAAGGTTTGGATGAGATCTTAACGGATTTAGGTGATAAACGAGTTAACACGCCAAACACATTTAATAAACGGGTCGTGTTCGGGTAAGACCTGTCAAACTGTTTATCACATGTTTATCCGTTTAAATAAAATTAATATAATAATAAATTAATAATTATTTTTAAAAATTAGCAAGAAATAAAGAAATCGATTCAAAAAAAGAAGTAAAGTAGTAGTTCAAAGATAAAAGAGAGGAGATGAGGAGCACTTCAAAGAGAAAGGCAAACCAATACTTTTTGTTTTTGTCCCACATTGGAAAATGAGGGGAGATGGGGAGGGTTGAGTTGCCCATAAAAAACAATAACTTCTTGCTCTTTTTTTTTTTAACGCCTTCAAGTTTAATTTTTATGAGATTTGACTAAAAATTTCTCTTTTTTTGGATAAGTGCAGTTGACAATAAAAAAAAGTGGTGTATTAAAATTTGTTAATATAATTTTTTAAAATTAAACAGGTTAAACGAGTCGTGTCGTGTTACCCATTTATTAAACGAGTCGTGTTCGTGTTGAGATTTTTTATCCGTTTGTTAAACGTATCATATACGAGTTTGTATATTTTTCACCAATCACCTGTTTAACCCGACACGTTTGACATCCTTATGCATGGAGAGTGGAGGCTTCCTGAGCACGCTTGAGTTTTAGGGGTGGTTACTAGCACATCTGGCATCGCGTTTTTCAAATTTTCATTTGATGATTTGCCTCTTCGATTCCCGCCCATGCTTCAGGGTATAAATAGGAGATTGCTTGTCCTCGAATTCTCTATCTGTAATCAACTCCCGAGCAAATATCTTTACTCTCCCGAGCGATTGTCCTATTCCCCCGACCACCTCTTTCGGAGATCTTCCACCTGTAAGTACTTTTCTTCCCACAATCTTTTCTCCATTCTTCTTCTGCATTTCTTCAAAACTCATCTATGGCTAGAATACAAAGAACCATAGTGAGGGAACCTATTAGGTCTAGTGAAATTGGTAGGTTGAGGAAAACCGAAGTAAAAGATACTAATCTTTATGCTTTTAGGGCTAAGTACAACATTCTCGAGCCCCTTTTTACTTTTGTATTTGATTCTAGGTTCCATAGGACTAACATAGGCAGTATGGAACTTATGTCTTTCTATACCAAAGCCATAATGGATGGGGAGTTAGGTTCCCTCTTCCTCCCCTCCTATTAAAGGTACTCATGTACTTGAGGCTCTTCCTCCTTCAGTTTTGTATCAGCCTATTCAGAATAGTCATGGGCGTAGTTGCCATAAATGCTCGGCTGGGGGTGAACTTGGGGGGTGGATGGGATCCTGTTCTGCTATGACTTGAAATTAGTCCATGGGGGCAGATACTACCTTTAGGCTCAGGACCCCACCATGTATTTGGTGACACATATGCCAGACTCGGACAATGGTTAAGTCTAGGATCTCATCAAGGTCGGCGACAAAAGGGAGAAAGGCGAGGGGCCAGAGTATGATGGCCTTTTTTGCCCCAAAGTGCGAAGGGATCCAGGTGGGCATTGTACTAACTTTGCCACACTTTGGCTTTTATTCCTGTTTCTAACCTCAATGTTGCTTTCTTTTTGCAAAGGGATACAAGGCGAAAGAGGCCCAACCATTGAAGTCCGAGATAGCCTTTGAGGACTTAATCAAAGTTTGGTCTCATAATCCAATTGATCCCTTTGCTCGGATAGCCGATGTATTACTCGGCTACCATCCCAACTACACCAAGTTTTCACAGGTCCCACCGTCGTTCGATCCTTCAATCTAGGAGGACAACTCTTTTGAGGAAGAGCAAGAGGGACTCGAAGCCGATCCAGAACGAGACTCCAAATCCACATCCTCTTTAGAAAAGATGTTTAACTTTCCCCCAATCATAGTGGATAGCCTGGAAGCTCCTTCTGCGACAAGGAGAGCGAGACTCTCGGGAGCTGGCGATCTATTTGGCACCATGCCGATCATCGTGCCTCTGCCTCCTCTATCGCGCCAACAACCACCACCACCACCACCGCAATAGCAACAACAGCAACCCTAAGATCCTGTGGTCCCCCTAAAAGACCAGCACCAACGCTAGAGCCAAGGCATTCCCTCGGATCGGGCTAACGAGCAGCAAAGGGACCGTCGCAATCGGGAGCTCGAGACCTCCATTGAGCGCCGAGTCAAACAACACCATGATACTCCGGCACCCGCTTCTCTCCCCCGAGTGGCCCCCTCGAGTTGTTACCAAGAGGGGTCACACTATTTTGGATTCTAAATGCATAATTCACTCCCTTGAAGTCACCCTGACCGTCAGTGGGAGTCTTCATTTTGAGGCCGACATGGCCGTCCTACAAGATTACGAGAACAATTCGCTCCTCCAAGGGGTCATTCAACACAACTTGGTAGTAAGTAGGCCAAATTCGTTTCTTGCCTTGAATTCTTTTTGATCGCTTTTCCTTTCCTAACTTTTGTTCTTCTTTCTCAGGCCTGCCAACAGATGGGGTCATCATCGACCACTTTTGGGAGTATAGGAGCAGGGCTGATCAGGCTCGGGCCTAATTAGCCTAATAAGATGCCCACATTCTACAAGTGGAGAGGACGATCGACGACCAAATCAGGCACATTGTTGACCAGATCTGTAAGGCTGAGGTCTTCACTAATGAGCTGGACAAAACCAAGGAGGGCGAGGCAACAAGGAGGATGGAGGAGGACGAGATGAAGGTTTCTTCTGCCGAGGCAAAACTACTCAAAGTTGAGGCAAATTGCGCTACCTTGACTTCGAAAGTGGAAGTCCTGGAGGGTGAGAAAGTTGGGGAGTTCGAGAGACTACTGAAGGCGTGCACAGACATATACCTTCAGTGCCAAGATCAAATGGTTCCAGCCTTCGATGAAGCAAAGAAGAAGGCATTCAAGCACGGCCAGGATGATGCCCTTCATGTCATTCGGGTTGAGGTCAGCTCAGATCTCTTCGCTATGCACAGCCTACTCGGGGAACCCGATGCCGCAGATGTCCCTGCCGAATAGCCTGGCATCGAACCTACTCTATAAATGGCAAGCGAAAGAAGTGGGGGAGACAACTATTGACAACGTACCCATCACTCTTAGTGATGGGGTCTGATCAAATGTCCCCCCATCGGCCCCTTTCTCCAATTCTCCCAAGCCACATTGGCGATCTTCCAGTTCCTGGCACCCCTATCATCCATCCAGGGGTGCCCGAGTTAGGAGACCTTGATGAAATATTCAACGTAGGGGAAGGCTCACTCCAATAGAATCATGCGAGTCTCGGCGGTGAAGAGCTTGGCGACGACCTGGGCGAGCCAGTTGACCCCGAAGGCCCAAGAAATACTTAGAATATATTTTTTGCTTTTTTGTTAATTCTGTATGCTTAGAGGACGCACATACCCTTCTTCTCTAATCAATGAAACTTTCATTTCCTTAAGTACGTTCTTCCATGACTTTGTGATTTTATTCCATTTTGTTTAACTGTGTTATTAATTCCCAAACCTCCAGGTTCATAAAGTTTGGAAAATGCATAGTATTTGGAGACTTGTCCCGCCCGGGGCCTTATCCTTAGCGACCGAGCCTGAGGCTCGTGTTGCCTTTTCGAGGATGGTGCTCGAACGATGGAGGTTTACCCCTCTCGGGGTCGTACCCCTAACAACTGAGCCCGAGACTCATGTTAACTTTTCAAGGGCGGTGCTCTGAGAGTGGAGGCTTACCCTTCTCGAGGCCGTGCCCCTAACGACCCAGCCCGAGGCTCTTTTTGACTTTCGAGACCCAACACTTGGGAGTTAACTCAGTAGTAATATTTCTTTACATTTGATACATTCCAAAGTCGATTTACATCTTTTTCATCTATGTCTTGTAATTGATATGCCCCTATGTCCCCGACGACAACAATTTTGTAAGGACCTTCCCAATTAGAGTCGAGTTTCCCATCAGTAAACTCCCGAGTATTGCCAATGACCTTGCACAACACTAAATCTCCTACTTGGAAACTCCTTGTTCGGACCTTCTTTTTGTGTTGTCTTGACAACTGTCCTTGGTATTTTGCTAGCCTAATTGATGTCAGTTCTCTTATTTCTTCGGCTAAATCAAGATCATTAGCTAGTGTTTGATCATTATTTCCTGATTTAAAGGCTTGACTTTGTATGATTGGGAGCCCCACCTCCAGAGGAGTGACAACTTCGACTCCATATGTCATAGCATAGGGCGTTTTGCCTGTAGAAGTCCTCGAGGTAGTCTTTTATGCCCACAACACATTAAGTAGCTCCTCGGTCCACCTACCCTTTGTTATTTCCAACCTCTTCTTAATTCCAGTCAAGATGGTCTTATTCAAAATCTTTTCTTGTCCATTACATTGTGGGTATGTTGGCGTGGAATAATAGTAACGTATTCCAAATTTTGAGCAAAATCCCTAAAAAGACCACTGTTGAATTGAGTATCATTGTCCGAGATGATGGCACGAGGGATGCTGAACTAAGTAATAATTTTCTGCCATACAACTTCTTTGTTTCGACGTCGTAAATATGGCACAAAGGCTCGGCTTCAATCTATTTTGTGAAATAGTCAGTAGCAACCATGAGGAATTTCTTGCCCAAAAGGGCCCTCGGGAGAGGCCCTAATATATCCATGCCCTACTGGGAGAACGACCAAGGACTTGTCAATGGGTTTAGGTCTCCTGCCGGTTATCAGATGATGGGAGCAAATTTTTGACACTTATCACATATCCGAACATAGCTCTTGGCATCCTTCAGCATGTACGACCACCAATACCCCTGAGACATCGCTCAATGAGCGAGAGATCTTCCTCCCGTGTGACTTTCACATACACCCTTATGAACCTCATAGAGCAATGGTTTCACTTTATCCTCGGCGATACAAAGTAAATATGGCCCCAAAATGGATCTTCTATATAACTTGTGATAGGGGGATATCCAGAATTTGGGAGCTTTCAATTTAATCCTTTTGGCTTCTTGTAACCTCCTCGGGGAGTACTCTGTCTAGCAAATACTTGATGATGTGGTCCATCCAACTTGGAGTGGCATCTTGTATGCATATGGGCAGTATTTCCTCGATGCCTACATTTTCTCTACTTGACTTTGAAGATAATCGATTGTTATACGCCAAGTTACCTCTTAAGCCCGAGGTTAGGCAAGCTAGTGTGTCAGTGTGGCTTTTATGGTCCCTCAAAATTTTGGATACTTCTATCTTCTAGAACCTCTCCATCCTTAACTTTGCTCTCCCGTGATATGCCTTCATTCTGTCATCTCGAACTTCAAAGTCCTTGTTGATTTGGTTTACCACCAACTGGGAGTCCTAGAAAATATGGAGATGTATAACCCCAATTGAGTATGCCACGTTGAGTCCGGCCAATAGCACCTCGTACTCAACCTCATTATTAGATACTTTGAATCCAAGTCTTATAGCTTGTTCTATTGTGAATCCTTCGAAATTGGCCAAGACTACACCTATTCTTGCCCCCTTGCGTTCGAGGATCGATCCACATGCAAAATCCGAAAGCCATTGTTTTCAAAAGTCAAATCCCTTTCAGGTGAAGACTCGGACGCAGAGCACTCGACAATAAAATCAGCTAGAATTTGCCCCTTGATCGAAGTGTGGGGCTTGTAGCGTATCTCAAACTTTCCTAGCTCCATGGCTTATTTGGAAACTCGCCTAGACATGTTAGCATTATGAAGTATTGATTTAAGGGGCCAATCAGTCAATACCTCAATGGGATGCGCCTGAAAATAATGTTTGAGTTTCCTTGCTGAGACTACCAGAGCTAGTATAAGCTTTTTCATAGGCAAGCATTTGGTTTCAGCATCAACCAAGGTCTTGCTTACGAAGTAGATAGGTCTTTGCACCCCATCATGCCTTCTTACCAGAGCTCCATTAACTACCCTTTTCGAGACACACAAGTAGAGGTTTAACACTTCACCCGTCGCCGGAACAGAAAGGGTTAGGGGGGAACCTGAGGTATTCCTTAATCCCGTCAAGCGCTTGGTCACATTCCACACCCCAAGTTCCTTTTTCTACCCCTTTAAGAATGGTGAAGAATAGTTTGCATCTGTCCAAGGACTTGGAGATGAATCGGTTAAAGGGTTGCTAGCATTCTAGTCAATTTCTGAATGCCTTTTGTAGTTTTTAGCACTTGGATTCTCTGCATGGCCTGTACTTGTTTGGGGTTGGCCTCTATCTCCCTATAAGTGGCCAAGTACCCCAGAAATTTGTCTAAGCTGACCCCAAAAGCACATTTCGAGGCATTGAGCTTCAGGTTGTATCTCCAAAGCACGACGAAGGCGGTCCTAAGATCCCAGAGATGGTCAGACTTCTTTTGGCTCTTAACTAGCATTTCATCAATATATCCCTCCATAATGACGCCAAGTTGCTTCTTAAACATCTTGTTCATTAGGCATTGATAAGTGGCACCAACATTCTTTAACCCAAACGACATCACTGTGTAATAATATATCGCTCGGGGTGTGATGAACACCGTTTTCTCTTGATCTAATTTATGTAAGGGAATTTGATGGTAACCTGCCCGAGCGTCCATGAAGGAGATACGTTCATGACCTGCGATCGCATCAACAAGCTGATCAACCTTTGGCAGCGGATACTCGTCCTTGGAACATGTCTTATTCAAGTCCGTGAAATCCAGGCGAATTCGTCATTTTTTGCCCTTCTTCTTTGCGCACACCGTGTTGAATAACCAATTGGAAAATTGGACTTCCCTGATGGACCCCACCCCAAGTAACTTGTCTACCTCTTTATCTACTGTTTGTGCTTGATGGGGCACCGTTCTACAAGCTTTGTGTCTCACTGGTTTGAAGATAGGCCCACATAAAGCCTATGACACATTACCTCAAGACTTATCCCATCATTTCGGCTTGGGTCCATGCAAGGACATTTGTGTTCTGGCATAGGAAGCTCACCATGCTAGACTTCTTGGTGCCATCTAATGAAGCCTTTATTAAAAAGAATCTCTCCTCGTCCTCGGTATTCAGAAGGATCTTGACTAGAGCCTCTATAGATCGATCGACCGGATCCGTAATTGGGTCATCTACATCAGCCTGACCGAACTGTGATTATTATTTAGCTAACACCGCCTCCGGATGACAGTCTTGGGCTCCGGTATTGACCCTGGTCTTTACTGTGGCATAAAAATAGATTTTTGATGATGCTTGATCGTCATGAATTTCAATGACACCCCTCAGGGTGGGAAATTTTATCTTCTGATGATATGATGAATGCACCGCCTTCCCATGATGGTATTGTATGGAGAATCAGAGTTTACCACCACGAATTTTACTAACACGGTAACAACCTCGGCAGTAACCATGAAAGCGATCTTCCCGGGGGGTGGGTGCAGGAACTGTTAAAACCATAAGGGGGTCCTTACTGGTTTCAAGTCTTTCTGGGTGAACCCCATTTTGTGAAAGAGGCTGTGGTACATTACTTCAGACGAGCTACCCGAGTCCACCAAGATCCTCTTGACATCAAACTTGTCGACCCGAAGGGTGATTACTAGAGCATCCTCGTGTGGGAGTACTAGCCTATCAAGGTTGACATCAAAAAAATGGATAGTCTTGGCGTTAAGCCAAGGTTTCTTGGATGACTACCCCCCATACTTGTTCTCCTCCACCCTTATGGCTTGCAAGACCCTCTATAGGTCGTCTTGGAGTGAATTATACATTGGTCTATTAAATGTGCAAACGTGTATTACTTTGATCATGGTTGCCACTTCCTAATATATGTAGACCCTTTCCCCTATTGAGCCTCTTGAAGAACTGTCAATAAACTCCCTGAGGTGTCTTTCTTGGACCAATTGCTCAAGGAAGGACTTGTATACCTTGCAATCTTTAGTTAGGTGCCCCACATCCCGATGATAAGAACACTGAGATGTTGAGTACCTTAAGTTATGGGTCTCCTTGCATCTTTGGGGGCCATTTAAAGAAAGGCTCCTTCTTTATCTTGTGCAGCATTTTGTAAATGGGTTCTTTGAAGACCATGTTTACCCCTTAAAATGATAGGCGGCTCAGATTCGGGGATGATGCCCCCCTCCGTGCAGGCAGTTCCCTATCTCGTTTCTTTGGCACTAGGGCCCTATTCTCAGGCACAATTAACTCTTCCTCCACGCTAGTGTACTTGTTTATCTGAGTCATCGAGTCCTTCATGTCTACTGGAGCTCACTTAGTAAGAGATCGATATAGATCGGTGTCTCAAGAATATCCTAGCCGAAATATCGCTGCTGTCATGGCCTCCGAGCATGCCTCAACATCATTAACCTCCTCCCAGTACTTGATTGTGCACTGCTGAAGGGTTTCTTTAGTCTTTCGTTTGAGTGTCAGGAAAGCGTCGATGTTTTTCGGCCTCTTATTACTAGTGATAAACCGAGCCACAAAAAGCTCGGTCATTTGCTTCTAGAATCTGAAACTCTTAGGGGTCAGCTCTCATACCATTTCATAGTAATGTCCCCTAAGCTCATAGGAAAAACTCGACATAGTAACCTTTGGTCGGTGTAGTAAATAGACATCAGCTGCTTGTACTGTCGCAGATGGCTCTTGGGATCTGTTCTCTTATCATAAACCTTGAATCAGGGGACAGTGAATTTCTTAGGCATCTCAACCTCCTGAATTGCTCGGACGAGCGGGGAGATGATTTGCTCATCCTCAGTGTCTTCATCCTCTTTGTGGTATGATCTTCGGTGCTTAGCATCCAAGCGTGTTCAGAGGTCCTATCGGGGCCTCATTTTTCTAGGTCCCCTAGCAGTAGAATCCGTGTGGGACTCAGTCGCCGCGACACCCCCTGACAATCTATGGCGAAGATCCCAACGAGAAAGGTTTGTCATAAGCTAATCCCCTTCTGATCTCTCCTCTAGAGCAGTCATTTCATCGCTCTGGGGGCCGCACTTCTCGCCCAGGTGCCTTTGTAAGCTCTTCCCCGAGGCATCCAGTCGTTTATCCCTAGAATCACCCCGGCGGATACTCTTATCTTCGCGTCTGCTGCTTCACTAGCTGGCACTTTGCGATCACTCGAAATCATCGAGCCAATCCTACACCTTGGCATTATCCTTCTCAAGTCGCTTAAGATGGCTTCCCATTCGTTTCTCCACCAACTCGATGATTTCACAAACCAAAAGGTCTTGCCCCCCAAGGCTTTGATCCACAGGCAACATTTGCTGTAAGGCATGCTGCACCTAATTAGGTTGAGGAGTCTAACTCAGTGACTACTGCGAGCCGGCTAGCTTCCGCATTTCTCACATGCAGGCTGCCCTCCCGTCATTTTTGGGATTGCATGTTCACCATAAAGCTATCGTTACGGGGAAAGTTCGTGATTTCTCACAGACGGCGCCAAATTGCACGGGTGAATTCCTAAATGAATGGAGGTAATTACCCACTGGATGGTGAACCTGAAACAATAGAAGAGGTTAGGAAAGGGGGGTGAACTATGAGATCATGTATTTCATATAAATATAAATGATATTAACATGTTAGTATTTTCAAAATAATTAAAATGATGAAAACAACATTGAATCGTTGTTAAAAGTATAATCGCGTAAGTTTGAGCTACAGACGTATTGACTTTGGTGTCAAATTTATTTTTTGAGGTGTGTAAGATTGACAAGGGTAACTACGTAAAATTATTAATTTTTTTTTTGGTCAAAATAACATTACCATTGAATATTGGAAGTCAAGAAACATTAGGATAGACGTTTACCTCATATAGGGATTCAAAGGGGTAAAATAATAATTTTAGTGTTTCAGATGTAAATTGATTTTAATTTTGAGATAAATCATAAAACTAAATGTTTTTAGGCTAAAATAACATTAAAAATGAATACAAAACATTAAAAAACCTTAAGGTAGTCATAGGGATCAAGTTGGAGATGTTTAGGGACAAAATTAAAATTTTGGAGAAAATGCATTTTTTTTGGCATGAACAGTATTTTCTGATGGGAATTGCTGGTTTTAAAACACCAAATTCAGCCTATTTTTCTCATTTTCTCATATCTCTCACCCAAAACTCCTCCACCCAACTTAGAACTAGAGAGAAAAAGGTAGAAGAAGATAGAAGAAGGGCTCTATGGCTTGGGCTTGACTTGAGAATCTTAGAGATTAAGTTTGAAATTCTTAATTCTTAGGTGGGGCATTCCTCTCTCTTGCACTTACATTGTGCATCTCATGTATTTTCGTTAGCTAAAGCTTAATATGTGTTTGATGGCAAAATACTTGTTATAAATCTTGATTTAGTGTTGAGTATGCCATGAATTGTGAACTCACATGCATAAAAATGATTTTAGTGTTGTGAGTTTGAATCCCTAGTTTGATGTTTGGTATGAGTATTTGATTAAACTTATGATTTGAGGATTTTTAAGTATGTTATGATCTTGTCCATAATATGACTTATTCTCTTGGAAATGGAAATGATTTTAGTATTGTGGGTTTGAAACCCTAGTTTGATTTTAGTTATGGGTATTTGATTAAAACTATGATTTGGGAGTGTTGAAGTATGGTATGATTTTATACATAATATATATGACTTATTCTTTTGAAAAGGGTTATATTGCTTTGAAAATGAAAATTTTGAGATTTGAGCCTACTACATGTTTAATAAAATGTCAAGGTTATGATATGTGTTTTCAAAAAAATTTATGGATATAGAAAATAACGATTTTTGAAAAATGTATGCTCAATACTGACATACAGAGGGTTAGTAGACAGTTGGAGCCTACTGAGTGGGTTGCCAAGGCGGTTACTAGTCCTAAGGAGGATTGGTTATAGTAGTGATTTTCGGTGATGGCCTATGTGGCGTCACAAGTTATGTCCTACATGTTCCCCTTGAAAATCAAGAAGGGAGATGAAATCCTAGGGTGCAAGACCCAAAAGATTCTCCGGGTATGGTTCATGCGTGAAGTGGTGTGGTTGATTATATTGTCCGTATGTGAGGCATGCATGATATTTGCTATGATGGTTTGACTTAAAATGTATAAACCTTTAATTTATACATTGTATATTTCTACTGATGATGTCGTGAGAGATTTTTATAAATGCTTTACTTATTATCTTGTTCTTATACTAAATTATAGAAAGTTTTCATTACTTATTCGTATGGTTTGTGAAATTTTGGTATTTAAAACTTTGTAAATGCTTAAGAAAATAATTATCTTACTGAACATGTGGTTGCTCACCCCTATCATTTAACATTTTCAATTATCGGCATATGATGATGGAATGCTAGTGGGAGCTTGGAAAAGAAAGAATTTCTTTTGGAGTCTTTTTGTATTTACCTTTAGAACTTATGTAGAAATGTTAACACTCAAACATTGTGTTTGAAAAAGTTGTCTTGAGGCATTTGTGGTGTACACTATATCATCCCATAGAGAGATTATTATTTTGGGTATTGTAATGTAAAATTATGACTTTGTGTACTAAATTGTCGTATATATTGATATTGAATGTATATGGATTTGGGAGGACTTCATGGGCCTCTAATTGCCACCCAGATTTAGTTGGATTATATTTTTAATGCAGACATGTTGTAGATGTTTAGTTAGTTTAAATTATGTTATGCTCTCACAGGGATGCTCTTACTAGCTGGTTGGAAGCCCAATTTTCAAAGAAAATTCTGCCGAAATTTTCAAAAAAAAAATAATTTATTTAAACTAAAGAGATACTTTCTTAGATGTTTTTATAATATAACTGCATGTGTTTTTATAAATAAACAAAGTATTTGTTTTAATCACGTTTCTATGAAATTTGGGGCGTGACATGAACACCCGACTAATCCCCTCCAAAACTTAAGTCACTCAGCATTAGAGATATGAGCACAATGTATTTTTTTCTGGGTTCTGTTTTGTGTACCTTTGTTCCCCTTTTGCCGGGGTATTTATACTTGGACTAATAATGAGTCCTATCTTAGCATTTAATGGTTGACACTCATATCCAAGCATAATGAGTGCGATCCAATCAAACCCCCTCATAGCTGACCCCTTGTGAGAATAAATCTGTGCTCGGGGTAATCAAAAGTATTGTAGTAGTATTGGTTCAAAATTATTGTATTGGATAAATGATCAAAATTATTGGATTAGATAAATAATCAAAATTATTGTAGTAGTATTGGTTCAGTAAGAACGCCCCTAGCCATTCATTTTCATGCCTCGTTACATGCCACTCTTTCGAGGTGTTCAGGTTGATACTTGTCGACCAAAATGAAGTCATTCATCATTGAATGTCGCATCACCTTTATTTCTTTTTATTTTCAAATGTTGCATTGCTTTTATTTTTTTTTAAATCTTTTTCTTAAGGTTTGATGGAGAAGACAAAACAAATAATCAGCTTTTTCTAATTTTAGCCATATCGACATAGAATAGAATGTTCAATATCTATTTTAAGAAAATCTAAACCATTTTGAAGTGATGTTTGAGTTTAGTCTCAAAATTTTAAGTTGTTTGTCGATTGATGTGTCTTTTCCTTTTATTAATTTGTCATTAACAAAAACAAAAAATGCCTTCATTATATGAGTAAGAAAGAGTACAGACAGTTTTTTTGAATGTATGTAAGATGCATCACCTTATTAATTATACTCTTGTGTCTCTTTTCTACAGAGGCTTAATCAACAAGACTAAGCAAATTAAATAGTCAAATTTACAAGCTTTAGTAAGATAAATAGAACAAATACTTGTCTTAGAATGATGTTTAAGCATAAAGAAGCCCTTTATGGTGACTATACATATTAGTAGTTCTCTTGAATTGTTTACTTACACCTACTAGATCACATTGGACGTGGCATAGACAGGTCCTTAAACAAGTGAGTTGAATTGGATTCTAGTTTTTTTTTATTTACTTTTGAGTTTTGATTTGCTTTGTCTCTTTAATGGGTTGGTATATATCTATATATTAAAGTAGCAACATTGTTTGTGTTACTTTTTGCAGTTCAGATTGTTTTGATCTGATAGTTCTAATTGAAAATTCATTCCTTTCATAACTCTAAGACTCTCATATCTCATATAACTCTCTCTCATTCTATTGACTTTTTTTTTTCTATGTTATTTTTGTTATTATTTTCTCCATAAAATAGATGAAGCTACATGTTATGCAATTATTTATTCCATGAAACCAATTCAAAGTTTTTATATATCTAACGACATGTATTTTGTCACTTACTTCTTAATTTGTAAATAACACCTAATGTAAATAAAAAATAGTACATTGACTATAAACAATGAATAATATTCAACATGAAATGAACATTAGATTATAAATTAGAATATAATTTTATCAAAAATTGACATTTAATTTTGTCCAATTTATATTCAACTTTGTTGAATTAATATCAAATTAATTTTTATTGTTATCAAATTAATATTGAAATTTATTTAATCAATTTTTTGGGTACTAAATCAAATTTTATTTGATTTTATTAAATTTTTAATTTTTGTTGGTACTGAATTTGGAGAACGGAATTGTAAAAACAATAAAGTTTTTTGGGATGAAATTCTTAATTTCCGTTAGCAATATTGATGGAAGGGAGACATAGGGGGTCTCCGTACAATGAATTTCAAACCTTAGGGGGTCTCCATGTTATTTATAAAATGTCAAGAGGTGTCCATGTAATATTGTTAAAATTCAGGGGATGTCCATGATTTTTATGCTATTTTTTAATTAAACATTAATTTATTATTATTTTATCTTAAAAACTTGAATTATTATATTTCTAATAAAAATAGTTGTTGGTTATGAGGGTTTATTGGTAAATCAAAAATGAAATGTGTGTGGGTGTATTTTTGTATATATTTATATGTGGAGGATTGGACATTTGGTGATTAAATTTATAATTATATTGTGTCATTTGGGGTTGAATGGTGATAGTAGTGAAAAATTCGCGAGTTTTATAGATGAGCAAGATTTAGTTAATTTTATTTATCATTTAAAGATTGTAAATGTAATTGTGTTCTGTTAGTATTTATTTATTTGCTTGAGTTATTTATTACATGGGGATAGAGTGACTTGGAAATATGATGGCTAAATTTATAATTATGTTGTGTTATTAGATTGAGTGATAGTAAAGGTGATAAATTCGCGAGTCTTAGAAATAATCAATATTTTATTTATTGCTTAAATATTGTAAATTTCAATGGGTTATGTTAGTATTTATTTTTTTTTCAAAGACATTTGTATATATAGTGTTATTTTGGAGAGTTTTTATATATTTTTATGGCAGTTCCATTAATATGGAAGATATGGTCAATGATATATTTTGAGTCATTTTAAAAGAAGAATTGATATTAATAGTTTTAGGTCATTCCTTTTGAATTTTGACAATTTTTTAAAGAAATTTTGTTTTTTGTATAGTACATTCAAGTACGAGTAATGACTAGTACTTTAATATGAACTTCTATACCTGGTTTTAATGGGCTCTTTTATTCCATGGTTGGGGTTTTTATTAGCTGTTAGGGGTAGTAAAGCCCATAGTTGTTAAATTCTTCTAGGGAAATTTGGAAGTCGATACAAAAATTTGGACTTTAATTGAGCTAAACTACATTAAAAAAACTTATTTGACTCTAAGTGCATTTTTTTGAAAAAAAGACTAAAAGGTTATTTATTACTCTATTACTCTCTCTCTCTCTCCCCATTACTTTCTCACTCTCTATTCCTATTTTCTCTCTATCTATCTCACATTGATAATTTAGGCGTTGTTCGGTAACTTAATGTTTTTGTTTTTATTTTTATTTTATGGTAAAAAAAAATAATAATAAAAAGACATTTGGTGAATGTTTTATTTTATTTTTTTACTACTCCGTTTAAAAAAAAAGGCCAATATATGGAAACATCTAAAAAAAATAAACAAACAAACAAACACGTGCTTCAAAATGAATTTAATGATGTATTGACTTCGATCCTCCTTAGCAACAAAACAATGGATTTTCTTGCTTGAGTATAAAAGCCTCTCTCTCTCTCTCTCTCTCTCTCTCTCTCTGTGTGTTTTGGTGGTGGTGATGGATTTTTGGGGGTTGTGGTGGGTTTTGGTAGTGGTGGTGGGTTTTTGCAGGGGTGGTGGGTAGTGGGTTTCAGGGCTAGTGGTGGGGTTGGGTGTTGAGTTGTGGGTTTCGAGGGTGGATACTGGGTTTTGTAGAGGGTTCATGGCCTTGTGGGGGTGGGGTTAGGGGCCGGTGGTAAATTTCAAGGGTGGCAGATGGTTTTGTAGAAGGTTGTGGGGGTGGGTTTCAGTGGTGATGGGGTTGGGTGGTGGTGGATTTTTGGGGTGGGCAATGGGTTTTGTAGAGTGGTTGTGGGGGTGTTTTTTGGTGGTAGTGGGGTTGGAGGGTGGTGGATTTCAGGGGTGGGTGATGCGTTTTGTAGGGGGTTGTGGGGGTGGATTTTCGTGGTGGGGGTGAGTGTTTGGTGGTGGTGTTGAGTGGTGAATTTTTGGTATAATACTAAACATATTTTTTATTTTTATTTTTATAATTTTTCAAATATAAATGATTACCAAATATATTTTATATTTTCAGTTTTTATCACCAAAAAAATAAGAAATAAAATTTAGTTTTGTTTATTTTTATATATAAAAAAAACATAAAAACGAAAAAGTTATCAAACGTACTCTTAATTGTTTTTCAAATATGTAAAAATTTGATTTAATTTTTTCATCTCTTTCCCCTATTTTTTTCCTCTTTCTCACTCCCTCTCCCTCTATTTTCTCTCACCGTTAGTCTTTCTCTTCTTACAATTACACGAATTAGAACACCAACCAAAATTATCCTTCAGTTGTTTACATATGCTCTAATCGGCTCGCACATGACTCGAGTGAACCATTTGACTAGTCATTTGGACTTCCTTGAAGGATATGCCCTCCACTATAAAACACGCAAACAATACATGATCAAAATTTATAACGCCCCAAAACCCACCTTGGACGACATTACAATCTAAAAATCATTCACATCATGAGAGCAACTATATACATTCATCATTAAAGAACATTTCATTCATCAAATATAACATTTACAATATCATCCCAAAAGAATATGCCAAAACATGGCGATTGTATCCCCAATAAAATATGATCGACTATGATAGTTACATCTCAAAAGAATTAAATTTAGCTCGCAGCGAAATAACAAAAGATGAGTTTTTACATAATTTAAAAAAAAAATTTCTAGTCTAACTCCTAGGAGAGTATGACCCTAGACATCCACTTTGGGATCCTCGAGTCCGTCTAGGGGAGCTTCCCAATGTATTGGCTCCTCAATTCTGAGATCCTCCTCTACTCCACAATCTGAAAAATATAGTTTGTAAGGGGTGAGCACTAAGTTTTGTAGCAACATTTTTCGCAAACTCGAACAAGGTTTAGAAAACATATAAAATAATTCGGTCTCATTTTACAAATATCATATATCAATGTTTTGAAATAAAACCGGGACATTTCAACGGATCTCAAGTTTACGCAATAGCAAATATTTAAATGAACAATAAAAAAATAAATTTTTCAACAATAAACCATTTTCAACCATAAACCATTTCCCACAAGTTCTTGTGAAGTCTCATACCTCCACAAGCCCTTGTAGGAAACCAATTCTACACAATAACAATTATTATTCAATGGTGTCATCCCATATTCTCAAATATGTTGGTTGCTTCCCATTAATCTACATAACAACTCTATCTCGTTCACCCACCATACCCACACAAACCACTTTAGGAAGGGCATATACAGTCTCCCACGGGATTGACAAATCCTTCCTAAGAAAGAAATATCATCCCTCAGCCTTGAACTTACGTGAATAATAGTTGTTGTTATCACAAACAACAAATCACTACAAGTGTTAGGAAACTATTTCACCCCCACTGGGATAGACTAACCTCTAACACTCTACGGTAGCGCTCGAATGCAATTCAAGTTCATCGCAACAACCATACAAGAGATGCAATTTCAACAAAATTCTCAAACCATACGTAAATCATATTTCCCCAATTTCATCGGCATTTTTCCAATAGAAAAATTTAAGAAATTAAGCAAGAGATCATCATAAATACCATTTTATTACTCAACACAAAGCACTAGGATTTCGAAATCAAGAATAAAATCAAGAGAAAAATTCATTTATCTTAAAAACTTGGGTTTTATGCCAAGAAAAGAGATTTCATGGGTATTCAACCCTAACTTTATTTAAAACATGGTAATGATTGAAAAAATCTCAAGGAACCATGATTTCATAGCATATACTTATGATTTAAAGTCAAAAAAATACATATAGAAAAACCCTAGCCTCAATGTAAGATAATAGGAAAAAACCCATACCTTGATGTTCTTGAAGAAATCAAGGGTTTTGATTCAATCCAAAGTGCAAAGCCCCTTTGATCTTGTGTTTTTCCCTCTCTTTCTTCCTCTCTAAAGTTTTTTAGGGTTAGAAGTGTTAAAATGTGGCTAAATGGGACGTCTTTATGCATTTATAGTGGAAGGAGGACCGATTGTTTACGACTTAAAAATTTCTGGAATCTGTTGGGCGTACCGAAACGGTATGACTGCGTCGTACCGGTACAATCTGGCTACTGGTCTTTGCGCGTACCGGTACGCTTACAGGTACGCTTTTGATGAAGCTGCCTGTTTTCTCTATTTTTCATTTCTAATCCATTTCTAATTCTTCTAAGGCCATCCCAAACTTATACAACATACATTTGCACATCAAACATAGTTGGTATAACTTCTATTACAAACGATTTCATATATTTATCCGGGTTTCCACAACATCACTATTTCTATGGTTATAACCCATATAATTGATTCCTACGCCATTACATATATTAAAATTTCTACACAATTTATTATGATATTACTATAAACATGTGGGGGTTTACAAAATCTGTGAGAAATCATGATGTCATTAGCGTGCGGGGAACATTTAATTTCAAACTGCAAATATCTGGGACTAATATAATGTAATTAATAGATGGAGGACCAAAATGACATAGAATGCATACATTGGGGACCATAAATGTAATTAACCCTTAATTAAATATGGAGAGTTTCTTTGTCATCAAATAAACAATAATGTTTGCGCTTGCTGCCACCCAGTATATGCTGGTTCCAAATTATAGGCTTAATTACATTTAAATTTGTTAAACATCCCAAGTCTTGATGACTTGCTTCCATTACCGCTGGAACAGAACCGATGGTGGTTGGGTACTGCCTTGTAAAGGCGGCGATGAAGTGTGGGATGAAGGGAGGAGGGAGGGAGGAGGGAGGGAGTAAGTAAGAGTCACAACTGCAAAAGATTAGGAGGAAGGGAAGAAGAAGAAGTGGAGGGTCATGTAAGCAGTAGAGAAAGAAAAGGAGCGAAGAAGAGAGAAGAGAGAGAGAGAGAGGTGCTTTGCTCAATTACACTCTTATTTGGCTATATATATATAGGGCTCTACACTCAATTTGTGCATCCTTTTTCCTTTCAACAATTCAAGTGTACCTAAAATAATTTTCATTCTTTGGCTAGCCATTAGACTCAAACTGAGTACCTTCGACAGACTACAGTCCTTGGCTACTCATTTAGGGATTGGGTGCATTCTCTGTAGAAATGCAAATGAATCATACCACCACTTAATTTTTCATTATCCTTACTTTGCAACTACTAGAGGTTTATGCTACAATTGAGTGGCCAACAAGTGCAAGCTAAATTTGAACACTATATGATAAAAATTGATCTGTATAAATCTTAGTACACAAATAACACAATTATATATGTGTATATGCATACTAGCACACGATGTTATTAAGCATGGAAGAAGGGAGTTTGGATGTTTGAACATTTATCAATGTTTCAAGAATTTGCATTCTGTCAAATGATGCTCTCTCCAAGTGTGATTCATTTGGAAGTACTGGCTCAAGGCCAATACTTATTTTAAAATTCTATTTTGTAGCATGTCTTTTTGGTTCATGTTTATATACTTTTTATTACACTAAGCTGAGCCTAATGTATTTACTTAAAAACTTTGCCTCACATTGTACTGTTTATGGATTATATTTATTCAAGTTTTATTTTTCAAAAAAAAAAAAACATACTAAAGGGTGGACTGTAGCATACTCAACTAGTGTTTAGTCCTTTTTTGTACTTGTCTACAAAAAACAAAGTCATTCCTCAGTAAATGAGACAGATTGTGATGTTGCAACATCTTTATTTCTTTTGTCTCTTTCACAATTGAGAACCCAAAACAAAGAATCAGCTTAAGTTGTTTTTGCTACGTCGACATGAGCAGGTTGTTACTTAAAAAAAAAAAAATATGTAAGATGTTTAATATATTATTCTTATGGCTCAATCACTGTGCCTCCTACACCTTTCCAAAGTTCTTTGAGTTTAACCATGGGGCCATAGATTGTGAGTCGACCATTTGAGTTTGACTTCATTCAAGTTTGACCGTATTAAAAAAAATAAATTGAGTGTCATTCAATTTCTAAATATTCCATCTTAGTCCAAAACTAAGTGCCGCTCGATTTGATATGCTCAAGCTCTATTCGTTTATGATATATAAATATACACCGCTCGATTTGATATGCTCAAGTGCTATTTGTTTATAATATAAAAATATTTTTTGTGGTGAAGAAATAACAAAATATCACCATTAGCTTCATAGATAAGACATAAAATAGAACCAGTAACTCAACAGATGAGACGTCTTATATCAAATCACCCATGAGATGGGGCGGAACCAAGAAGGGGCCTAAAGGGACCATGACACACTCAAATTTTGAAAAATCACTATAACATCTCATAAGTTTTAGGAAAAAAATCCTATGTTTCTCCTTAGGTTCTAAAACACTTCATGCATAGACAAAATGCATTTTGAAAAGACCAATAAATTGATGTTTAATAGCTAAATGGGGGATGTAACACATGAATGAGTGATGGTTTTATAACCGAAGATATATGGTTGGACGAGTTTGATATCAAAAAATAATATGTTCATTCACGACTCAATTTTATCTTACCATGTGAAACTATTATTTGTGACGATAAATTATTGTCAAGTAATTACATAACATCATAATGTGGAAATGAAAGGATCATGATACCGTCAAAAACTAGTTTTTAAAATAGTAAGAACTGATATCGTTGGATTTTATGACCCAAACTAATATTTACAATTGTATTGCATGAAAGGTAATTTTGATAGATTCTATAAAACTGTTTAACTAGTTGATAAATTTTTTGTCTATGTCATTGTTTGGTCCCCTTGGAATGAAATCCTGGTTTCGTCTCTACCCACGAACTCGAGCCGAAGTTGAACCAGTGATATTTTATTCCACTAGAGCCTAAACACACCAATTAAAGTTGGAGAAACTACATATTTTTTTATTAACTGCATGTAACTTGCATCACCTTAACTTTATTCTTTTGTCTTCCTCTATTGAAGCTTGATCACCAAGACTAAGCAAATAACAAAATTTACCAGTTGGAGTCACACAAATAGAACAAATACTTTACTTGAAATAATGGTTAAGCATAAAGAAGTCATCTATGGTATCCATGTATTTCTAGTTATAGTTCTCTTAATTGTTTACACTTGTTGGAGCAAACCAAATTGGCACATAGAGCTCTTTAAAGAAGTGAGTTCAATTAATTTCAAATTTTATTATGCTTTAATTTCATTTCCAATTGAATAATTAGCTTCCGTCTTTATTTCAGTTGCAAAGATATCTAGAAGTTATTATTGTGAAGACCTTAGACATATAATCAAAGTAGATATGTAGAGTTAGTAAGTTTTCATTGTGAAGATCTTATATATCCTTTGACTTATTTGTTTCACTCTCTGTGAATTCGCGCTCTCAACTTTCAAAATTTAAGAACCTATATTTTCAATTCACGAATTTTTGCTCTTACTTAGATATGTGCTTATTTATTATTACTGAGATTTTTATTTGAAAAATACTGACTCATACATAAAGATATATATATATATATATATATATCATAATAGAATGATATTTGTAACCTATAATTGCTATTTCAAGACCTTATAATCAATATATATTTAAAAGTTAAATAGCATTCCACATAGTTGTGCATGAAATTTAATTTTTTATATTTTATTTTTATGAACTTTTATGGGTGAATGTTTGTCTTAATACATATAATATGACGCTCTCAAAGTTCTCCCGCTAAATATTTTTTAATTTTGTCACTTTTACACTCTCGTTCTATAGGATATAGATCACGCTCTGTGAACATAGTCAAGGTTTTTTGCTGAACCACGCAAATCTCTTGTGTCTTTGTGTATTATATTAATTATTTCTTATTATATTATTGTCTATTTTTATACTCAAATTGTCCGTTTATCATAACAAAATGTTGGCATGACTATTTAACCAAAACTTCCCCTATTATTGTGAAGGTAGTTTGTTTTCAAATTTGGATTAATCTTTTAATTTTGCTAGTTTGTCAGAGTTGCATCCCTAGTATTGAACACCCGTTCATTATACAAACTCAGTAAAATGATATTAAAAATCAATAATTTCATGCCCAATTTGTTAGTCCTGTTTAGAATTACTAGACTCAATTATATTGGTTGTTTCGATAAACCTGCTCACCAACCTTTCTAGAGCCATTATTTGAGAGTATACCTCACAAATTTAAACATGATCAAAAAATTCAACAAAAAATTAGATTGAGATTTAATTTTAAGGAGTTGGGTGGTCAAAGAGTGCACATGTTGGACATGTGAAATAAGATGGGTCGACACGAGCTAGGCAAACAAAATAGAAATTTAATTTAATAAAGTTTATGCATCGCACAAACTCGATACGACATAAACTTAACTATACATTTATTTATACTACTAATAGAAGTATTTTAAGATGAAAATTTTTTGAATCTCTATTTTACCCTTATAAAAGATTGAAAAGACCACTCTCTCATTTCACAATTAAATATTTAAATTAACATCATATCCTTATGTATTTAAATCTTCAAATTATTGTAACATCTATGTTAGTTACATATTCTCTATGTATAAATATTATTTTCTATAAAACTTTTTGATTGACTATATTACCCCTAAAAAATATGAATCATTATATTTTCAATAAAGCATTCAAAAAACCTTCAAAAACTCATCAATATAACATTATTAATCTCATATGCAAATATAATATTATACGTACATATGTGTATTTTTGTAATCAAAAAGTTTAACCATTTCATTACTAAGATAAAAAAATAATCGAATATATAATTTTTTTAAATCAATTTATGTTACATAAATATAATTTTTCAGTCATATAAATTTTTTTAAGTTGTACTAAAATTTTCTATAAAAATATATATCGTAGTGCAGTTCTAAGGAAAACTTGAACTTTTTAGAATTTTGATATGCTTGAAAATATATATTGTAGAGTAGTATATTAAATTTTATTTCAATTGACCTAACTAATTTTTAATTACAATAAAGTTCAAATGTGATTAGTATATTAACAAATGAATTTTAAATTTTATTTGGTTAGGAATATAATTGAATTTAAAAAAAATAATTCTCAAACATCACTAAAAAATAATCTCAATACAAAATTCTATAAAAATAGAACTTTAAATATTTTTTCTATAGTTAGAACAAAAGCTTTTGAGAAAATATAAAGTTTTCATAATCTTATAATAGAATATGAGTAATAAAAAATTAATTTTGGTAAACTTAAGATGATATTTAATTCAGATATACATATATTTAATATATTTTATTAATTTTTATGTACGAAACTTATTCATATATAACACACGTGGTGCATTACTAATAATTATAAATAGATCAAATATGAATTGAATAAATTTTTACACGACAATAATTATAAAATTTAAAGCATGACACAACACGACTCATTGCCAACCAATTTAATTGGCCTTGACTAAGATGTTTTGGGCTTTGGTAATTGGTCATTGCGTCTCGTTTAGAATTTTAATATGGTTTATAATATATATTATAGAGTAATACATTAAACCTTATTACAATTGACTAAATTAATTCCTAATTACAGTAAGGTTTCAATATAATTAGTATACTGATAATTATTTTTATTTTATTCAATGAATTAAAAGCATAATACTAATCAAATAAATTAAAAAAAAATTAATTTCTTGAAAACTATTAAAATATCTCTCAATCACAAAATTCTAAAAAAATAAAACTTTAACTATTCCTTTTTTTTACCTTTCTTGTTATAGTTAAAACAATGAATTTTTGGTATGTACAAAGTTTTTATAATCCTATAATATAATATAAGCAATACAAAATTAAAATTAACAAATTTGAAATGATATTTAATTCAGATAGACACATACTTAATATATTTTATCAATTTTTGTATATAAAAATTATTCACTTTTAACACACGTGGTGTATTGTTAGTTAGTAAGAAAGAGTACAAACACTTTTCTGGAATATAGGAAAGATACATCATCTTAATTTTATTCTTTTGTCTCTTTTGGAGAGGAATATAGTGATTGAATTAATTGTGAATTTTAATGTTAGATAACGTCTATTTTTAGTCCAATAGTTGTGTTGAATTAGATCTCCATATTAAGTTCCTAAATTAGGTTCAAATAGCATTTTTCTACCCCATGACCATATTCCTCTGTGTTTTTTTTTTTGGTTTAAATCCATTTAATTACCAACTAATCATGAAGGAAGAATGTGTTGATTGTCTTCTTTCTTCTCTAAAAAACGTCACCACCAGGTACCAGAAAGAGAAAGGATCAAAAGAATGGACAAAGATCATTGCATTGCAGAAGCAAAGGAAAATCCCCTTGTTCCATTGGTAGATTCCATTGAGAATGATATACTTGACTTACCTTCTTTATCCCCTGAATGTTGTATTTATAGAGTTCCAATACGAATTCGAGCACGAAATCCAAAAGCTTATACACCTCAGATGGTGTCAATCGGTCCTCTACACCATGGAGAAAAGGAGTTGCTAGGCATGGAAGAGTTCAAATTAAGGTGCTTGAAAGAATTCCGCGATCATACTCACATCAGTTTGGATGAGTGTCTAAGCATGATAAAAGAGCAGGAACAGGGAGTTCGTAATTGTTATGCAGAAAGATTTGATAAGCTTAATAGTGAAAGCTTTGTGAAAATGATCCTTTTGGATTGTTGTTTCATCATTGAGGTGTTTTTGGGTATTGGACGTTTTTTTCGAAAACAAGTTGTTTCGAGTGATCTACGTCATGTGCTAGGACTAGAAGGCACAACATTACTTGACCAACAAAGTGATCAGCGGGTGATTCCTCAACTGATATCAGACACAATATTACTTGAAAATCAGCTTCCATTCTTTATAATAGAGGGTCTATTCAACCTAGCATTCCATTCAAACCCACACCACCACCTGTCCTCTTTCCGCCAGCTTTCCTTGTTTTGCATCCGAGCCTTCGTTCCGATTAAGGACATTGCACTGGATATATCAAATACTGAAGTGAAGCATTTTGTTGATTTGCTAAGGGTATGGTTCTTACCGTCAAGTCCACGGTCATTGGATTGGGAAGGAGATTTTTATTTTTCAGAGATGCCAGCAGCAACGGAGATGCAAGAGGCAGGAATGATTATAAGTGAATCATCAAACCATCGTCTACTTGACATAACATATACAAATGGAGTGTTACAAGTCCCTAGATTAATTGTAGACCGCAAGACAGAAGAATTATTTGGAAACCTTGTTGCTTTGGAGGTATGTCATTATCACCCTGATACTTACATAATTGATTATCTTGTTTTCATGGATAGGCTTATTGACACTGCACAAGATGTGGAGTTACTCATCAAGAGTGGAGTTATTTATAGCATGGTAGACGACAGCTCTGCAGTGGCGTCTCTCTTCAATAACCTTTGCACTGGTGCTACAAGTGGACCATACTATTATCGTGACATATGTAAGGACGTGAATAAATATTGCAATGTCCCACGACACAAATGGAAGGCAACTCTAAAACATGATTATTTCAGTACTCCATGGAGGACTGCTTCTACTGTTGCTGCAGTTATATTGCTTGGGCTTACCTTTATTCAAACCATCAAGTCTTTTTTTTGAACAAAAAGGAAAAAAAAACCATCAAGACTTTTTAATTCTCCAATGAGAAGTTGTACTTGTTAGCAAGTTTCTGTCTGAACACTCTGTACTCATCGTATTTGCACTTTTGAGCGTTCAATAGATATCATGGTTTGAAGCTTCATTGGCCGTTAACATATGATTTACTTAAATTAATGTCTTTAACTGGCAAGCTGAAGAAAAGGAAGCAATGCCAAGTAAATCAGGTTTGAATGATTATGGAATCGAAATTATTTAACTTTTGATGGAATATGTATGTATGTGCGTATATATATCTATGTACTAAGATAGCTAAGTTTTGGACTTATGAGGGGTATATTTTTTCCCCAAATTTCACACACTCATCACACAATTTTCCCCTCAAATTTTCACAAACCCAACATAACACTCTACAACACATAGCTATACATACTCCCACACACACTCATTATATACACAAATATTATATATACACTCCATCTGTACACACACTCCAATACATGCATAGTGTCATAGTTTAATATACAATGACTTCCTTCGCGAGATATCACTAGTGTATATATATATATATATATATATATATATATATATATATATATATATATATATGTTGGTCAGGTTTGAACGATTATGTAATCAAAATTATTTAACTTTTGATGGATTCTGTATGTCGCGCGCGCGCGTGTGTGTGTGTGTGTGTGTGTGTGTGTACATTTTGCTATTGAAAGAAAAAGGTGGGAATAAAATAGAGCACCTTGATAGACCATCACTAGTGGAATCATGAGGCCTCTGACCTCACCCGTTACTCCTCTCGGGAATAAACCTAGCTAAGCTAGCATAGCGGTCAACTATTGAATCCTAATGTGAACTCCAGGACTTGAATCTCCAACTTCAGGGTGAGAAGCTTGACTGATACCCCACTAGACCACCCCACTCGGTGGTATGTCGTGTGTATATATATAGTAGTGTGGCAATGGAAACTATGCACTACAATCTCTGGAGGGAACTTTTCACGTGAATAGTTAGATCGCAATTCAAGGTTCACTAAGTTGTCATGGAAACTATGCATCATATCATTTGGTATGTACTTTTTATGTGGGCTAATAAATCATGATCTAACGGTTACCACTCAAAAAACCTTGGAATTAATTGGTAGAACTTACCAAATTTGTTTATTGAATAAATAGGAAATTTTAATGCTATATTAATTGTAATTCTAATCTTATTTGGAAAGTATATTAAAAAAATTTAATTAATCTGTTAAAATTAAGATTTTTTTTACTCTTTTCAAATATTGGCAAATAGATCAAACTAGTGATTCAACAATTTATACCTATCTTTGTAATTCATCTTATTTATTGTACCAGTTCAAACTATAGATCTAATCTCATTACACTTTTAATCCCAAAAAGTCTAAAATTGTAGGTTTTCAAAAAAAAAAAAAACATTCAAGGTCAATTAATGGACAATCGAATGAGCATCGTTAGGAGGTTTTATAGAACCAAGCTTTTACAACAGATATATTTTGAATAAGTTATCAGAATTAAAATTCTGGTTACTCAAATATTCTTTCCAATAGGGTTTTGCTAAGTATTTTAAAATTTGGAATAAAAAAATGTTGTATTAATTTAGTAACTCATAAATAAATTAAGGACAATTTGTTCCTTCTTTGCGAATCATTTATCGTGATTCAAGTATGATTTATTGTTTACAATTGAGTTTCTCATTTATTATTGATGGATGATTAGCCAAGAATAGAATTAAAAGATAAAATATTAGAGGAATGCACAGTGGGAGCTGAATGAGCACTACAAGTGACGAATGAGTTGTGTATGTGTAGGTGGGGAGGGGGGAGGATAACAGTAAGCAAGAATACAAGAAAATAAATAGTCCACTAAATTGAAGAGTTAGACAAGTCCACTATAATGAAGGTTGTTGTTCCTTTGGTTTGTATTACTTGGAGAAAAAAAAGGTCACACTATTGAGAATACAATTGCAGACTCTGTTTTGACAAGGCAAGGGTCTGCCTATTTTTACAATATGGTAGTGTGGTTATCATGTAATGATGGTGTGGGCTCCTAATTTGTTAGGATATTTAAGGGGATATTTGGTCATTAGAAGCGCTCTTACTAAGAAATGGCATGGCATTCTAGAGATAGATTCTTCATTCCCAAGGTAAGATTTGATGGTATAATTCCTCCTCTATCCTTTTGCCAATATAAACGGAATTGCTCCAGACACTGCTAAGTTGCTTTGTTGCCATGACTGAGCTGGTCCTGGTAGATTAAGTCAGATATGTCAAGATTAGGTCAGCCAATCCATCTGTTGTGTTGTAGACTTGTTCAACATATGAATTTATTCTAGATATCATCAGAGAATATCTGGATTCAATATAGATACATAAAAACTTCCAATTGATGTATATTTTATGCCAAAATTATGCATGCCCAAAAATATGGATTTTGTTACTCAAATATTCCTTCCAATGGGTTGTGCACGATATCTTTAAATTTAGTAACTTATGGTGAGACTCGCTTTAGAATGTTTCCTCTCACCTTGCTTCTCAGATTCCCACAAGAGGTTTTTATTGCAGATTCAGGGTATGAATATCCAGGTCATGTTTGGGATGAATAATGCAATTCAAAAAGTACTTATTAAAAAAGTAATTATCAAAAATAATTTATAAAAATACTATTATTAAATAAGCATTGTGTGAATGTTTGCAGTAAAAAACAATTAACATAAAAATTACTTTTAAAAAAAATTGTATTTAAATGGTCAACGAGAAAATACTTATTTGTGTCACACTTACTAAAATGATCTCGAGTGCACACATGCACATATGTGGCAACAATGATGGTGGTGGGTGGTGGCAACATCGAGAGGTGGTGTTGAGTGGGCGACGA
Source organism: Ilex paraguariensis (assembly GCA_963454935.2). NCBI lineage: Eukaryota > Viridiplantae > Streptophyta > Magnoliopsida > Aquifoliales > Aquifoliaceae > Ilex > Ilex paraguariensis. Next base: position 317,470 of record CAUOFW020005336.1, read on the forward strand.
TGACGAGTGTTGGTGGTAGATAGTGGTGGCGACAGTGGCAGACGATGGTAGTGGTGTTGGCGATGGCGATGGCGACCAGTGGCAAGTGACAGTGGCGGCGGCAATGAGTAGTGATGGTGGTGGTAGGATGGTAAGTGGTGAAAATGGTGATGGCGGCTGCAAAGAGGGTGGTAGGTGAGATGATGGAGTTACGTTTAACTTATTTGAAAGTAATTTAAATAAGTTGTTCTAAATAATATTTTCTTTGTTCAAAATTAAATCATAATTCTTACAAGCACTACTATTAATTAGCCCAAACATTACCTAAGCACATTGTATGGCCCTAACTAAAACACGCAACTCAATATATTATATTTGACTTTGTGATTTAAAAAGCTCGTGATCTTCTTCTAATTCAATTTATAGAGATTAATCTTCTTGTAATTGCAGCAATCAAAAGAGGAGAAACTCTGGCAACATGTTTTTGTTTGGTGATGAAAAAAAGATTAAAACCCAAAATGTTTCCCTTCTAGAAGAGGAAGTTTTAACCTTCATTCATGAAATTTGGTTTCGCAGGAAGGAGTTACAAAGCTTTAAGGCCCCTCTTCTTGGTGAATGAGATAGTCTACTGAAGTATAAATAGCTAAGTTATAACCCTCTCTAGTAGTTTGGATTTTTGGAGTAGATGATTGTTCAACATAGTATTAAAGCAGAAGATTTTGTGTTTGAATCTTGGTGTCACCCTAATTATTAAAAAGACTTACATGTTCTAGGCCCAAAATATAACATGCACATGAGGAAGTCCATTAAAGTATAAATACCTAAATTACACCCTCCCCAACAAAATGTTTTTGAGTAGATCAACACAATCTTCACTTTATTTTGGGTAGAACTTGATGGCAATAAGATATGATAGTAACTATTGCACGTCATGTACAGTGTACAAATAGACAAATGTATATTAATTTTCCATTCTAAATACTAAGCATTAGGCGATAGAAATATTAACTATCGGAGTGGTTTCTTAATGAAATACTTGTAAATAATGTTAAAAGAGTGGTTTTATTAGATTGACAGTGAATCTGGATATTAAATAGCGTTCACTACCAACAAACAATAGAAAATTAAGACAACAAATAACTTTACTCTATTAAGTACAATTTTATAAAAAATTTGTGCTTAGATACAAAATTCAAATGAATTAAAAACTTTTTTACCTAAATACCATTCCTTAAATTATGCAGTTATCATTGATAGTTATTTGAAGAAACAAATATGTAAAGATTAACAATATTAATAGGATGTAAAATAGGGGCATTAATAATCAAAACCCTTATTCTTCAGCAATAGGATTCTATGGCAATAGAATTTGATTAGAATGCCACAAATTATATGTGAATAAATACTGAATTTTTTCAAAAAAAAAAAAAAAAGAGAATTGGTTAAGATTTTTTGTTAGATATTATGTATTGTTCATTGTTGAGATATAGGGAAAAAAGAGCTTCTTTATTTTTTTTAATAGGTGTAACTGTTTTTTAATAGGTGTAACTATTTTTTTAATTGATGTAACTATTTTTTAATGAGTGTAACTATTTTTTTAATGGTGTAACTTTTTTTTAATGTATGTAACTATTTTTTTAATGAATGCAACTGTTTTTTAATGGGTGTAACTATTTTTTTTAATTGGTGCAATTATTTTTTAATGGGTGTAACAATCATAGTCTCATGCAATTGTTAATGTATGATAGTGTAACGATGCCGCGATACTAAATAGTGCAAGTATTTAGTTTATGTAAACAACTGAATGCCAAATTAGGTTGGTGTCATAATTTTGTGTAACTGTTTGGTCTATTAGAACACATGAGTAACTGTTTGATGTATTATAGAATAATTCTAACTGATTGATGTAACTGATTAGTGTAATTGTGTTATTATAATATTAATATAAATAGAGTAAGAGAAAATAGGGAGAGAGAGAGAGGGAAACTGTTAGAAAAAATATGATCTTATTTTACCTCTCATTGCTTGATTGTAACCAAAATATATGGAAGGAATACAAATGGTTTCAACCCATTAACTATTTACTGAATGATAATATTGTCATTTTCTAAAAATATGTACTTTAGCCCAAATAAGATTTTGTGTTATATTTTTACTCAAATAAATCTAAAAAATTATATTGGCTTCCAAATCACCCATAACTTTATTGTCAATTTAATAGGACTTGCGCATATAATAATTAAGTAGCATTAAGTGAATGCTAAATGAGTGCCCTACGACAGACATTAGAATTTGCCTAGTTCATTTTGCACCATCGTGAAAATGTCCATGACCCTAAGGAGTACTTGTCAACCAAAAACGGAGTCATTCATTATTGGATAACATGGATTGTGAATGTTCCGTTATCTTTTTTCTTTTTCTTGAGGCTTCATAGAGAACCCAAAGCAAGGAATCAACTCCACTAGTTTTAGCTACATTGACCCAACTATAGACTATTTAATGATATTCTTAAAGCTCCATCTCTGTTTCAAGAGTGCCTAGACCTTTTTCAAGTATTGTTTGAGTTTAGCTTCATTGTTTTCAAGAGTGATGAAAGTCTATTCGAGCCTAGCAGAAGCATATGAAAGATCAATCAAAAAGCGAGGCTCGATTAAAGTACGTATATAAATTATATTTTTTTAGAGAGTACAAATACTTTCTTGAATATGTGTAAGAAGCATACTGTGAGACCTGATCAGGTATTGCATGCATATTAGCATAAATTTGTAGGCTACATTGCAATTATGTGAAATTATTACAGGATTAATTAAATTAAAAATCTTTCATAGCCATGATGTGTGTGAACATACATTGGGTAGGTGGACCCCGTTACTGATGTATTAGTAAGACCCATTTATAAAATTTCGTGTGTGAAAATACAAGTGAGTTGATTTCGAAATCACTTAAAAACTTGGGGGAAGCAAGCATACTTACTCAATTAAAGGAGTTATCTTTACATGTGTATAAGTAAGAGATAGGTGAGTCATTTGGGGGGGGGGGGGGTAAGGTGGATGTGCGTGGTGTATGTCGTGTGTGTATGTGTGTGTGTGCAATAAAAAGTGTAGAGGTGTGTGTGTGTGTTTAATTGATAAACCAGTGTGTGTGTTCTGGTCTTATTGAATCCGTGAGTGAGGGAGTGTAAAATAGGGAGAAGGAAATATGTATGTATATGTGTCTACATGAGCCGAGACCAAGGGGGAAGAGAGGGAAAGTGAAATCAAACTTTGGTGGGTGTTGTTAGTTCCAACAGATTGGGGAAAGAGAAGGTATATGAGGTTAATTTTAAGCATGTGTGTATGATTAATTTTAGTATGTACATGTATATGTGAGCTGTTTTGTTTTAAAATTAGTAGGCTGTTTTAATTTAAATTCATGGGCTGGTTTATTTTAATTTCAATTGGCTGTTTTATTTTAACTTCAAACTGATTTTTTGTTTAGTGTAATTAAGTGTATTAAATGTGATTAGGGGCTGTTAAGCATAGATTTTAAATAGGTATACAATGGGTGTGAGAAAAATGTTAAAAACAAACACTCGGGATGCTTTGAATAGGCTAATTTGAAATCGAAATTTATGGGTGTGAAATAGAGAGTCTAAGGGTGCAAATAGGGGCTGTTTTGTATGATTTAGTGAGTGTGTGAGTTTAGGTATAATTGTTTTAAAAGAAACGTATGATAGGAATTGGAAATGAGTGCCGGTAACGCCAAAACTCTGATTTCTAAATGTTATTATCACATGTGTGAATTTTAATCTGAATGACCTGAAATTTTGCATGCAACACTTTTAAATGATGTTTGATGTGATAATATGAATTTCGAATGCAAATGAATCTAATATCCTGTGCGAAATGTATGAAATGCCGGAAATGCGAGTTTTAGGATTCGGGGTCGAACTGTGTGGAAATGGACCCCCGGTCAATGTGTTTGACTTGATTAATCCTAATTGTGATTAATGTGAGGGATTTTGGGAATTTGGAAAGGAAATGTGATCCCTAGAACAAAAGTGCTAATGTGTGAGTAGATAGTACGGTAATTGGAGTTACCGGAGCACTTTGGGGTGTATCATTTTGCATGCATTAGTACATGATTAACTATTAAATGTAATAAACTTATTGATATTGTAATTATAAATGTGTTAGGTGGAACGAGTGAGATAGTCGGTATTGGAACAGATACAGTGACACTGGAAGGATCCACAGATAAGACCAAAGAGCTGTAGATTTGTACATCTAAGGTGGGTGTATATCTTTATATGTTTTGAAAATGTTATTATAAGATGATAGTAAATGATAGAATTTAATAGCAATTCTCTAGGATTATGTGCTACGTGCTTAAATGATTGAATGATGTTTTGCACTGTGTATTGTGGAATGTGATGCACTGTTTAAGACAGAGGCATCGATGCCTGATCACTAGGCGTGCAGTGATGTGCTAGCACTGTGGTGTTCTAGAGAGGTTTGGGAGATATGGATTCATGTGGAATCGATTGCTCGATGAGGGGTAGTATGATGAGATATGACTTGTGAGTTCTTTGGAATTGGATTAATGTTGTTGTTTGATACGCGTATCTACATAGTATCTACCTACTTCAGCGTATTACTATCATTTCTGTTTTATATACAACATGTATACTCACTGAACTTGTGGTTTAGCTCATATCCCTATAGCTTCTTCTTTTCAGGTACTATAGAGAATGATGCAGACTGGTCCACTGTGTAGTTGATTGAGTCTTGTACAACGTTAGTGTAATATTACTCAGGTTGTGTGCCAGTATGACAAATTTCTAGGTTGTGTATTATATTTGTGAGAGATTATTATGGTAGGCTAATAGTATATATTTGTAAATAGACTTAACAAGCATACTTTGCGATGTATGCTATGTGGGTGTGGGATTTTTTATATGTCTATAACCTGAGAAACAAACGATTGGTACCGATGTTTTATCTATGGTACATGTTATAAGATAGATTTTACCATCATGCTTAATGACTAAAATAATGGGTGGTGTTGTTGCACCTATGAGATTATTTAATGTTTGATTAGTCTAAATTATAATAATTATAAACAGGTTTATTAAAAATCTAGTCGCATCTTATCCTTGGGAGACTGGGATGGGGTGTGACAATTTAGTTGGTATCAGAGCAAAAGTTTATAGTTCAGTAGTCGATTCGAGTCTAGCGTGATAGTGGACTTAGGGATTGGTCTGTTTGGGTGGGATGTTAGAGGTCTGTGTGAGTGTGTGTAATATATATACTGCATGTTGTCATGACCCATATGTGATACTCACATTTATTATAGAGATACATGGAGGGAGAAGGGTCATCTACTCGGCCTGGAGATAGGGGAAAAAGTCTCTAGGTGGAGGAGGAACTAGGAGATTTGGGGGCTAGGGAACTTGTGCAAGATATTGTCCTCTTTGGCACAGGGTCACGGAACACCGTTCTCCTCCCCTGCCCTCAAGGGTTTGTTCCTCCCAGGGGTTCCCTGGGAAAATGCCTCTTGCAAGGTAAGGGCTGAAGGCTTACTTATAAGCCCAGCAACTCCCCCCTCCGTAACCGATGTGGGATACCTGAGATCCTAAGTACCTTGAGCAACAAACAATACGAGTGGAAACAGTAAAGCCTAGGGGTACATTGTACAAATAGTTTGAAAGGCTTGATCGACCAATATTTACGGGAACTGCAGATCCGTTAGAAGCAGAGAATTGGTTACGACGCATCAAGAAGATATTTAGGGTGATGTGAATTCGTGAGGAGGATAAATTGTTATTGGCCATTTTTATTTTAGCGGAGGAGGCTCAGTATTGGTGGGAGGCTATGGAAAGAGCATTGCTGCCAGTGTGCACTGAGGGAGAGGCCAGTTCAGTTTCTAGAGTTCCCACATGGCAGCAGTTTACTGATGCTTTTGACTAGAAGTATTTTCTCTCGAGTTATCGATATCAGAAACATAATGAATTTTTACATCTGCAGTAGGAGAATCAGCCAATGCTGGAATACGAGGGCAAATTTAGTACGTTACTCAGATTTATGCCTTCTGTTCTCGCAGATGAGGGAGAAAGATGTAGAAGATTCCAGATGGAGCTAAATTATAATATGAGATCCCGTATTTCGATGCTGGAGTTAACCACATTTTCAAAATTATACAACAAAGCTTTGATTATGGAAACTGATCTGAAAGAAATGGAAAATACAAGTGAATAGGCGAAAAGGGGAAGATATGAACCAAGTAGACAGGGTTCCAAGGGAGGTTTTTTTAGCAGAGTCTATAGAGGAATGTTTCTGAAGGGTGCAAATAAGAAGAAATCAGGAGTCTCATTCCAAAGTCGAGGACAGAAAGTAAGTGGATCATTTTCATTTGCACCAGGTCGAGAGATGGCATAGTCTCGGTGGAGAATAGTTACTTGTTACCGTAGCAGAAGGTTGAGCACATTGTACATAACTATCTTATGGGAGGACCAGGACTTGCTATGTCATGGCGTTGTTTTTTATGTGGTCAAGAAGGACATATGCATAGAGATTGTCTGCAATATTCTACCTAGAGTTCATCGATGAGTAGTGCACTTACGGTATCTCAAGGAGCAGCAAGTGGCAGAGGTCGAGGACGAGGAGGCAGTACTGGAGGTAGCGGTGTTGGTGGTAATGGACCAAGCGGACCTGCGACTAGAGGTCGTGTCTTTGTACGTAACTAGCAGGATGCTCAGGCGACCCCGAATGTGGTCACATGTATGATATCTATTTTTGGTCGATAGGCAAGAGTACTTATAGATTCAGGTGTCACATGCTCATTTATATCACTGTCATTCTCCATACATGTTAATAGATCACCTACTTTATTAGACCGTGGATTGACTATAGCTACTCCCACGGGTGATTGTGTGATGACTAGGGTAGTATATAGGGAATGCCTAGTTCAGGTGGGTAATAGAGAATTACTTGCAAATCTGTTGCTTTTTGACTTCCAGGATTTTGATGTGATTTGGTCGTCTGCATATAATGCTACTATTGACTATTTTCGTAAAGAAGTAGTTTTAAAATTTCACATGTTCCTTTGTTTCGGTTCTTTCGAGAGCGACGCTCTAAGCTAAGGAATTTGATAGCAGCAATTAAAGCCAGGAAATTACTTAGGAAAGGATGCTATGAGTATTTGGCTTATGTGAAAGATACTTAGAGAGGTATTCCTAAATTGAAGAATATTTCTGTGGTTAGTGAATTTGCTGATGTGTTTCCTGAAGAGTTACCAGTGGAACGGGAGGTGGAATTTACCATTGAACTTGTGCCAAGAACTAGTCCCATATCCATTACTCCATATAGGATGACTTGAAGGAACTTAAAGTGCAGTTGCAGGATTTGTTATATCGGAGATTTATACGGCCTAGTGTATCTCCTTGGGGTGTACCAGCGGTAACTCCGATTACCGCATTATCTACTCACACATTAGCACTTTTGTTCTAGGGATCACATTTCCTCCCCAAATTCTCAAAATCACTCACATTAATCACAATTAGGATTAAGCAGATCAAATACATTGACCGGTGGTCCATTTCCACATAGTTTGACCCCGAATCCTAAAACTCGCACGTCCGGCATTTCATACATTTTCCACCGGACATTAGATTCATTTGCATTCAAAATTCACATTATCACATGAAACATCATTTAAAAGTGCTGCATGCAAAATTTTAGGTCATTCGGATTAAAATTCACATGTGATAATAACATTTAGAAATCAGGGTTTTGGTATTATCGGCACTCATTTCTAATTCCTATCGTACGTTTCTTTTAAAACAATTATACCTAAACTCACAAACTCACTAAATCAGGCAAAAGAGCCCCTTATTTGGACCCTTAGACTATCTATTTTACACCCATAAATTTCGATTTTGACTTAGCCTATTCAAAGCATTTCGAGTGTTCGTTTTCAACATTTTTCTCATACCCATTGTATACCTATTTAAAATGTATAGCAATTTAAAATCTATGCTTAACAGCCCCTAATCATGTTTAATACACTTAATTACACTAACCAAAAATTTTATTTTGAAGTTAAAATAAAACAGCCCACTGAAATTAAAATAAAACAGCCCATGAATTTAAATTAAAACAGCCTACTAATTTTAAAACAAAATAGCCCACATATACACGTACATACTAAAATTAATTAGACACACATGCTTAAAATTAATCTCATACTAGAGATAACCCATACCTGAAGGCATAGTGCAACATAAACTAGCCGATTAATTTGAAAAAAAAAAAAAATTCTTAAATGTGATTTAATTAAAAAAATTAAAATTAATATAATTTCCAAATGTTTTTTGGGAACTATTTCGACATAGCTTGCTCTAAAAATAGGAACTTAAGAAAATTTCAACCTGTATACAGAAGTAAAAAACAAACAAAACAATGCCCTAAAATCAATGATCAATACCCTACAACCAAAACAACCAACAATTTCACATCAAGACAAACATATCCCCATAAACATAAAATTAGTTTACCATCCTAAACACAAAATAAACAAAAACCCACACAAATTCAGTTAAGTTGACATAGATTATTATAGATATCATTTAATTAATAAAAGTTGATATAGATTATTCTTTATAACATTTAATTAAAGAAAGTTGATATAGATTTAATTAAACCTAATAATAACTTGATATTTTTTCAAATTTTGACATGATTTCCTTTGAAAATAGGAGTCCATGAAAATATCAACCTGTATACAGAACTGAAAAACAAACGAAATATTCCAATAAGTTGATATAGATTATTCTTTATATCATTTAATTAAAGCCCAATGCCTGAAGATACGATGTAAAAAAAAAAGTCAATTACATTTAAATAAACATCAACACCTACGGTTTCAATATAAAATCATCTGCTCTACAACACTACTATCACCAACATATTACATCTAGTCATAACTGGTTTGTCCCCACTACAAATTCTCATACTCTCTGCTCATATTTCATTCCACCCAAGCATCACGCGTATCTATTGCCAAAAAAACATTTTCATTAAAAATCAAACAAATCAATAGCCTTTGAGAGATTTTCTTGAAAAAGTATTTAAAACCCCACCAAATTCTCCATAATTCTCTCGAATTAATTTAAAAAGATACTCCAAAGTTATCAAAATAATTCCCTTAAATACAAAATTGAAAAATGAAATATCAACTAACCTACCTGATAATCAGGCATATTAGAGCATGAAAAAAAATATATCAACTACCCACCTTCAAAAAAAGCATGAAAAGATAAGAAGTGCAGTATGAAAAATACTTCTAGCCATCCTCCTAAATAGCAAGAATTTTCGAACAAATCGCATCTGCCCACAAAACCCCTATAAAACAACAAAATAGTTTACTAAAAGTGCATCAATTAGTAATAAAAATTATAATAATTAATTGACTTTGGATTTTTTTTTAAAAAAATTGGTTCTCGTATCCGAATTCGTGTCACCCCTAACTTCTCGTATCCGAATCCATACATTATAGATCATGGAACTCGACGCCTGATTTGGAAACGGATGAAATATTCAGAACTTCAATACACAATCAAGTTCATCAAACTTTACGAAGACACAGTAACAGCATAATATTAAGACAAAATCAGGCATAAATTCAGGCACAATAAATAACCTGTAACAGCAAAATATTAAAGACAAAATCAGGCACAATAAATTTCTATTGTGCATAAATTTCAGGCACAATAAAGTAAACCTTTAGGCACAATAAATAACATTTTAACTAACTAAAATGAATAGAAACATAATTTTAAAGAACAATCAACACACATGTAGAGAACCGTCAAATTCAAACAAATGGCAAACGAACTAAAATCAAACAAATAGCAAACCACCTATGGTCAAAATGTAATCGAAGTCACTGTGCAATACAAAAGAAATGCAGCAGAGAATTCTTTTACATCCAATTTTACATTTGTCAAATTCGTCACAAATACCCAAGCAAATTTATAATGTCATTCGGACCTAAGAAGGGAAAACCAAAGAAAGAGAGTAGAACCTTAAGGGGGAAACCAATTTGATAAATAAAAAATTCAATTTGAAATTTCATCAAAGAAAAAAATCCAAAAAGGGGCTTCCCAATTATGTAATCTGTGTGATTTATTTTTATACGTTACTTAGAAAGCATTTTTACCAATTTCTTAACATGCTCAAGATTGTCGCAGATGATATGTTCAAGTGGATTGCACATCTTCCACCAGAACCATTGTCTAGTGGTCGTAAAAGTGTCAAACTCAAATCTCAAAGGCAACCACTTTGTACAACTAATGCAAAGGGTAGATGTATCCAGCCCACACCTCCCACCACTCCCAAAATCATGACACGTTGAACGTCTTCCATCTCATGGGCAAGGAGTTCGAACTTTGCTTTGGTTCACAAGCTTTCATTTTCAAAATTTGAAAAAACTAAATAAGCAAGAATAGCTATAGTGTTCATACAAGTTAGATAACAGCCTTAAGTAAGATACCTGAATAACTGGACATTCTCCTTAGTGTTATTATTATTTCTAGTAATACAAGAGTTCGTTTCCTATCAAAAAAAACAAAACAAAACATTCTCCCTAGTGAAACCCAACTAAATCTCAATCCCTTTAGGTATAAACTGAAGGAAATTGATAATTGAATAGCATAGCCTCCCTTTCAAAGATGACTCTTAAACTCATAGCCCATCATTCATAAACAGTTCAAAATCCAGGGTCTAAATGGTTTATACAGATAAAAAAAGGATTAGCTTAGATCAGTATTGCAGACACCTTAAGCTGCTAACAGGTAACATTTAGCTACATTTCACATTGCGAGAAGGATAGCGGAGGCCCATATCATGACTTTCGCATTAGATGAGTCGGTAGAAACCCAATTGATCAGTTCCAATTCCTCATAGCATCAGCGCACTGTGCAAACAGTGACCCAGAAAAAAAATAGCTCAACTATTCACACAAAACGCAGAATTTAAGGAACAATGTGTAGAAATTGACATACCCAAATGGAAATTCCCTTTGGGTGTCTATTTAAGACAGTTCTTGGCAGCTTCCGTGATTGTATAATCCAATTGAAGACCGATTCATGAAACATTCCACCACTACATTAGTAACTTTGCAACTGGGAATATTGGCTATATTTCTACGGCGAGAATGAGCTTCCTGGTGAATAGATACAGGTGAAAGAGAGCAGAATCAGTGGATCAGTTCCATAATAAAACATTAATGTTACTATCAATGCATGTAGATAGGTGCAGTGTCAAAAATAGGCATGATGTTACTATCGAGTTTATCTAATTTATGTTTCTAAGCATGATTACTTTTCATGAACTGCACTTGCATAATTGATCTTCCAATAATTCAGATTCCATTACTCCCTTAAGAATGATGCATAACACAAATCAAAGCTAAACAAAACTTATAAATAAAAGCAAACAAACAAATGTCCTTTAAGAATGATGCATATCACAGATCAAAGCTCTCAATCTCCATTGTAGTAGCATTAGCTAGCAAATTGGGCCTCAATCACAGGCAATCTCCATCTGTTACATCGTGATTTTCGTTTTCTTAATCTCAAGCTCCATTGTAATAGTCATTAATAGGGTTTTTTGTTCCATAAATATTAAAATTCACAACCCAAATGCCATTCCAGTGTTCCAAATTTAATACATAAGAAAAAATGAAAAAAATATGAAATCGTTAGAGAGAATGAGATCCAAAACAATTTGCATATAAGTGATGAAGCACAATGTAGGGTTACCTAAAATCATATAATCTAAAATCAAATCAAATTCTTTTAGAGAGAGAGAGGAGGGTTACCTCACGACCGGAGTGATGAGAAGAGGAAGCGGAAGAGGAGGGTTTAGAAGAGGCGTCATTGTCAACGGAGTCAGCAACTGGTATAAGAAGCTCTAGATCTCAACAACGATTTTTTTTTATAATTAATGATAATACATAAATGCTGTTTGAATACATTTTATATTATGCAAAGACACAGCAGAAGCATTCAAGTTTTGAGTCACATCAACATGCTCCATCCGTCTAGTAAGTTAAAGGGGGCAAGGGAGTGAATATGCATTGACAGTTGTGCAATAGAAGAGTCAAATGAACAAATTTTTCTTTAAATTCATATGTTTTTCATTGCAATAAGTAAATATGTATAAATTATTAGTCATCTCTCAAGCAAGTATTATGGTTGAAATAAGCTTGGATCAGAGGCTGTTATGAAAATATGAAGCTTAATTTCGGTTTCTTTTCTTCTCCTACCTTTATTCTTTGACAATCAAACAGATCTAGAACCAAAAGACTTAAATTCACACTTCAGAGCAAAATAAAGTTGGAAAAATACCCCAAAATGAAAACAGAAGGCCAGCAAAATTATAGGAGCAAAAACAGAAGAAACCAAGAAAGCCAGAAATTCTAGGTGACAAACAACCAACTATCCATTAGCAAACAAAGCAATCCCAACCAAGACAGTCGAAGAATGAACCTGTAGGGAAGCATAGAGATTTCCCAAGGGGCCACAACCCTATTGACTACAAATTGACAACATCAATTTACACCAATTAATAGCCCTAATTTTGAAATTATTTGTATGTGTGTGTCTGTGTGGGCGATGAGTTTATGTGTGAGTGTGTGGTTGACGGGTGTGTTAGCGTGTGTATGCATTGTGTGTGTGTGAAATCAGAGGAGAGAGAGGAGCAGAGGGTCGACCCGGAGAGAAGCACAAAAGAGGGATACCTGGGAGGGGTATGGTGGTGGCTGTGTCGCTAGCGATGGTGGTGGCTGTGTCGCTGGCGATGGTGGTGGCTATGTAGCTGGCGATGTGGTGGTGTCGCAAACGATGTGGCGGTGGTAGTGGTGTTGCTGGTGTTCCTAGTGGCGTCGCTGGAGCGTAACAGAGAAAAAGGGAGAGGGTATAGCTTGGTGTCGGTGGAGGAGTGTCTCACAGATGAGGTGATTAAGAGGGTCAGAATTTTGAAAAATATTGTGGGTGAGAAATGTTGATTTTAGGGGGACAAATATAATATTGTGGATGATTGTGGGCCGTTGAATGGATGAAATAATTTGAGACCGTCGGATGTTGAAGTCGTTCTGTTTTATATTATATATATACCTTCTTTTTCCCCACTCGGTTGGAACTAACAACACCCACCAAAGTTTGATTTCACTCTCCCTTTTTTCCCCCTTGGTCTCGACTCAAGTAGAGACATACACATACATATTTCCTTCTCCCTCACTCTCGGATTCAATAAGACCACAACACACACACACTGGTTTATCAATTAAACACACACACACACAAACACACACGACATACACCACACACAACCACCTTACTCCCCCCATAAATGACTCACCTATCTCTTACTTATACACATGTAAAAATAACTCCTATAATTGAGTAAGTATGCTTGCGTCCCTCCAAGTTTTTAAGTGATTTTGAAATTGACCTACTAGTATTTTCACACATAAAATTTCTATAAATAGGTCTCACTAATACATCACTAACAGGGTCCACCTACCCAATGTATGCTCACACGCATCATGGCTATGAAATATTTTTAATTTAATTAATTCTTTAATAATTTCACATAATTGCAATGTAACCCACAAACTTTTGCTAATATGCATGCAATACCTGATCGGGTCTCACAACTCTCCCCTACTAATAAAAATTTCGTTCTGGAAATTACTTACCTGCACTAAACAAATGTGGGTATTAAGCCCGCATCCTCTCCTCAGTCTCCCAGGTTGCTTCCTCTATTGAATGACTACACCACAAAACCTTTATCAACGGTATCATCTTTGTGAATAAAATTTTCTCCTTCCTACCCAAAATTTGTACCGGCTGCTCTACATAAGTCAAATCCTCAGTTAACTCCATCGGTTTTAAAGTCAACACATGTGATGGGTCAGGCAAGTACTTCAGTAGCGTAGACACATGGAATACTTCATGTAACCTGGATAACTCTATTGGTAATTTCAACCAGTATGCTACAACTCCAATCCGCTCTACAATGCTGTACGGACCAATATACCTATGGGTCAACTTTTCCTTTCTGCCAAAACGAATGACCCTTTTCCAAGGTGATACTCGAAGAAATACTTGATCACCCACCTCGAATTCCAAGTCACATCGGTGATTGTCAGCATAACTTTTCTGCCTACTCTATGCACTCCGCAATCTCTCATGTATAACTTTAATCTGGTTAGCAGTCATCTGCACAGTCTTTGGACCCAATAACTTCGTCTCACCCACTTCACTCCAGCACACAAGGGTCCTACACTTCCTCCCATACAAAGCTTCAGATAGTGTCATTTCAATTGAACTCTTGTAGCTGTTATTATAAGCAAATTCAATCAAAGGCATATAATTATCCTAGTTACACTAAAGGTCCATGACACAAGCTCTCAACATGTCCTCTAATGTTTGGATAGTACGCTCTACCTGTCCATCTGTTTATGGGTGAAATCCTGTACTAAACTTCAAAGTAGTGCCTAACGCAATCTACAAGCTAGGCCAAAACCTCGAAGTAAAGCGTGGATCCCTTGTCAGAGACAATAGATATAGGTACACCATGCAATCTCAAAAGCTCATCAATGTACAATCTAGCTAGCGTGTCAAGAGTATAGGATATTTTAATAGCTAGAAAATGAGCAGATTTCGTCAACCTATCAACTATCACCCATATGACCTCATGTCCTTTCTGCGTACGGGGCAAATTACTCACAAAATTCATAGTAATATACTCTCACTTCTATTATGGAATCGGTAGAGACTGTATTAACCCGGCTGGTCTTTGATGCTCAACCTTCACCTACTGACATATCAAACATCGAGCTACAAACTCAGCTATCTCTCATTTCATTTTAGGGCACCAATAATGCTCTCTCAAGTCACGATACAACTTTGTACTACCTGGATGCATAACATATGCTGAACTGTGTGCTTCCTCCACAATCTCTCTTTTTAACCCTTCATCATTAGGTACACATAATCGAGAACTAAATAACAAAACGTCAACACTATCAATAATCAAATCAATCTTCACCCCAGTCTCCACCTATTTTTTCAATTTCTCAATCTGGAGATCAAACTGTTGTGCCTCTCTGATCTGGTCCTCCAGCACTGGTCTTAAAGTCAGTATAGCAAGTAGAGCTACAGTCTCTCTTATCCCCAACTGTACTCTCAAAGATTTCAAATTCACAAATAAACCTCTCCGAATCACTTGCAAACTAGCCAATCAATTTGATGATTTCCGACTCAAAGCATCTACCACAACATTTGTTTTCCCCGGCTGGTAATGAATAATGCAGTCATAATCCTTAATAAGCTCAATCCAGCACTGTTGCCTCAGGTTCAACTCTTTCTGGGTGAACAGATATTTCAAACTCTGGTGATCTATATAAATCTCACATATAACCCCATATAGAAAATGTCTCCATAACTTCAGTGCAAATACAATAGTTGAAAGTTCCAAATCGTGGTTAGGATAATTGCACTCATATGGTTTCAGTTTTCTGGAGGCATAAGCTACCACTCTACTGTGCTCCATCAACACACAACCCAAACCTTGATGTGAGGCATCGCTATAAACCTCGAACTCATCACTACTTGACGGAATGGTCAATACTGGTGCAGTCATCAATCTGGTCTTTAGCTCCTGAAAACATTGCTCACATCTATTAGACCACTCAAAATTCACACCCATCTGAGTCAATCGAGTCAAAGTCATAGCTATAATGGAGAAATTCTATACAAACCTCCAATAATAACTTGCCAATCCCAAAAAACTCCGAATCTCTGTCACTGTCTTTGGTCTCTCCCTATTAACTACAGTATCAATCTTAGCTGGATCAACACATACACCATCACCAGAAACTACATGACCCAAAAACACAACCCTGTCCAACCAAAATTCACATTTGCTGAATTTGGCAAATAATTGTCTATCCCTTAAAGTCTGTAGTACCACCCTCAAATGTTGCATATGCTCCTTTTCAATACGGGAGTATATCAATATATCATCATAAAACACTATCACAAACAAATCTAGATATGACTGGAATATTCGGTTCATCAGATCCATAAATATAACAGGAGCATTTGTTACACCAAAAGGCATCACTAGAAACTCATAGTGTCCATACCTAGTCCGAAAAGCAATCTTCGATATATCATTGTCCCTTACTTTCAACTGATGATATCTTGACCGAAGATCAATCTGTGAGAACACCCGGGCACCTTGTAATTGGTCCAACAAATCATCAATACGCGGCAATGGATACTTGTTCTGGATAGTCAACCTATTCGACTGTCTATAATCAATGTGTAACCTCCCCCCCCCGAATCCACATGTCCATTAACTTGAGCTTCCCAAATCACCTGCTTGTCAACTCGGGGCTCTTCCTCTAAACTAAAATCTGAAAATAAGTATTATTTGTGGGGGGTGAGCACTAAGCTTTGTAAGAAAATCCTCTCAAACTTGGACAAGGTTTTGAAAATATATAAAACAAGCCAGTCTTATTTCACAAATATCATATATAATTTTTGAAAGAAAATGGTGACAGTTTATCTGATTTCAAGTTTCAGCTATATCAATAAATTAAATAAAGAAATAAAACCAATTCCCAACAATAAGTCCTTTCCAACCATAAACCATCTCCTACAAGTTCAAATAATAACCCTCAATTTGTACCATTACCCACAATGTATATCAAGCCATAACTTGCATCTTTCATAACATTATGTATAGGTATCTCAGATATGATGTATGACATCGCATAAATAAACACATTGAGAATATCTTGGCCTACATACACACACCCAATCCTCACAAGGATATCCAATCTTTAGGAAGGGCATATACCAACACATTGGTAGGGACGATTCAACCCAGGAATAAAATACTAACCCTCAGCCTCGATAACACGTGAGCGAATAGTGGCTTGGTCCTCGCAAGGCACCAACCCCACTACGAGTGGTAGGGAACCTTCAAACCCACACGAAGTAAGAAATGCATCTATACCACTCTACGATACCCGGTCAATGGCCACCCATGGTCATCCAAACATCCACAAGAGATACAATACAACTCAATTCCTCAAATCGCAAGCAAAATCCAAAAATCCCCAAATTTCACATGCATGATTCCAATAGAACAATTTGAGAAAATAAGCAAGAGATCATCAACTGTGACACCCCAAAATCCGGGGGTCCGTTGATTACCCATCAACCCGCGGAATACCCGTAAATACCGAGTGACTCGATATCACACCGTTATGTCCCATTTACCGAGGTCCATAACTTAACAAAATTTGGGCAGAGTCTCCTTTGTACAGGGAACTCTACCCAACCTGTGCAACATAACTCACATGACCCATATGAGGCCCAATATAAACAATGACCGCACCGGGTCCATTTATAAGTAAACATTGACCACACCGGGTCCAATTATCCATATTTATAGCAAAACATGCAAGGTTACTTTAACATTAGTGCATATATGTAATAGTTATCATTTAAATCCACCAAGGTCTAATAAGCCTCAATATACCTCAATTAGTGTCCATTTGTATCCTTGGAACTAGAGAAATCCAAATCCATTGGTGTTCTTTAAATCAAAGAAATCCAAGCCTGGAAGCTTAGTGCATAGTTTGAAAAATTTCGGTTTTAGAGTCACCGTTCGAACAGCACTATTCACATTCGAACGTCCCTTGGTTTTGAAAAATAGGTAGCTCCCAGTACATTTGGTTCTCTGCTGGTTTTGCTGTTCAAAACTCGCACCATTCGAACGTCACTTTACGTTCGAACAGAAAATGCAGTTTCTGTTCTGCTGCAACTTCCAGTGCGGTTTTGACCTGTTTAGAAGTGGAATTGAGAAAATTTCATAAAAACACTTTTGTAGCCCTAGGTGTCTACTACCTACTGTAAAAATTTCAGATCATTTGGACGTCACAATAAAAAGTTATGGCTCAAACACTAAGCAGTGTCTGAAATTTCTGTGTATGATTTCAACCCCAAATCAATCCAAGGTTATCCAAAACTTATACAACATCTATTTGATACCAAATATAGTCAATACAAGTTCTAATACAACTATTTCCATACTTTTACATGCCAAAATGGAAATTAACCAAAAGTTTTACAAAAACTAAATTCAAAAGCCACAACCCGGCTTTTCTTCAACCAAGAGCCCCCGAATGAGAGCCATCCACCGGAACGTGTCCCGTACCTGAAATTGTTTCCCGTATAGGGTGAGCACAACGCCCAATAGAGATAAACCTATAGAGGTTACTCTTCCCCTAGATGCACATGCTCATGTAATCATCACACAAACATACAACCAAGCATTTCTCACACTTATGCATCCTATGATGGAATGCAACAATGCTATGCCATGGAATGAAGTGACACTCACCCATGCAACTTTATTCCGAGCTCTCTCCGGCTCCCCAACACATGCAAGTGTCAATTTAGTCGAAACCACCATTTATGTTACACACAATGGCGTTAATCACTCTAGGGTCTTGTATAGGGGTGGATGTTCATGGACTTACACCAAGGGCCTCCAACCCACACGAAATTTACGGACTTCGACCGAGGGTTCCGAATACACCCACACACTTTATGGGCCGAGCCAAGGGAGTGCGTAGCCCAATCACCGGGTCTTGCACCCGAGAGGTCGTCATGCCTCTTCTTGCTACCCCAACCCAATTCATCATGCAACCAAGCGGCTTAGCTAAGTCCTCGACCCAACTCTCCCAAGCCTTCCGTCAATCACCAAGTGTGGTATTGACGTCAAACATGCACTCACTCATGTAATGAGACACTTCCGTGCAAATGCAATGTGATGTTCCATTGCACACAAAATAATGCTCAATATGCTTATGACAAACATATAAACATTTTCATACATCAATGCAATTGTATCATAAGTATATAACTACCATATCTCATTATGCTCAATATATCATTTCATGCATATGTCAATAACACTCTTCATCCAAAAACCATATCCTAAGCATATGATTTCACAATCACCCAAGCATGTTATAACATAGCATCATGCAAGTAACACACTCAATTTCACTAGGGCATTTTATCAAACATCTTATAGTCATTCAAGTCATGTATTCACATAACACATTCCAAGGCATAGTTTATAAAACACATAGCATGCCTTAAGTTTTCACCAAGTTACAAAATAATCACATGGAACCTCCATATACCAAATTCAAGCTAGAAGCTAGCCTAAGCTATTCCTATGCTAATTTTTTTCACTTTCATACCCATAGACATATATGTATAACAATACATATGCATATACATAATTTTCACCCTTAGTCTAGCAACACCTAAGGTAAGAATAATCCAAAGTAGGAATAACCCCTACCTCTTAGGAGTGTAGAAAACCCCTAAAACACCAAAACCAACCCAAAAGCTTTGATCTCCAAAAATTCTTCCTTTGATTATTCGGTGAAATCACTTCCTTTTGGTACGTAGACGTAGCCCTTGACGAGGAGAACGATCTTTGTTCTTGGTCCAAGCGGATTTGAGCACTAGAATTATGTAGATCATAGAGAGAAGTTGAAGCTTTCCCTCTCCTTTCCCTCTCTTTTCTATCGGCTGAAGAGGATGCTGAACAATGGGGGAAAAATCTGATTTTTCCCCCTATTTATACTTTAGAACACTTGGCCCACAATTGGCCACATGTCCATTTTTAATTCCGGGTCCGTTTTTGTCCCGAACAATTAAATCTCGCCCCGGTTTAAATCTAAAATATTTTTATTTCAATTTATCTTATTTTATTGCCCAAAATTTAAAATTTTATAAAAAATTCGTGTACAGGGTCACCCGAAGCCCGATCGCTCCGTAAAACGTGAAAAATTTGACTATCTCAGAATTCGACGAAAATTGACGTGGTAACTCGATTTCGCGAGACGAATCCAACGGTGAGGTCCGTTTTGTCATCCGAGTTACAAAAAATTTCAGATTTACAACCCGAATCATGGTGACAATTTACCATTTTACCCTTTATTCATAAAAGTTTAAATCTACCGGGATTTTACATCAACAATACCATTTTATTGTTCAATACCAACCACTAGAGTTTTGAAATCAATAACAAGGAATATTGAGAGAAAAATCCATTTTTCTTGAAAACTAGGGTTTTCAAGACAAGAAGAAAAGATTTCATGGCCATTCACCCATAGTTTCCATGAAAACATGTTAATCTTTGCAAGAGAATAAAGAAATAATGATTTCATAGCATATATGTAGGATTGAGAGTGAAAACACACACACACACACACACACACACACACACACACCACACACACACACACACACACACATATATATATATATATATATATATATGTGCTCTAGCCTCAATGGACAAGAGTAGAAGAAAACTACTATCTTCTTCCTTAGTTTTGTGTGAATAATTTGAGATTTTGATCCTCTTCAATGTGAAAATCCTCCTTGATCTTGTGTTTTTTCTCCTTCTTTCTTTCTCTCTAAGACTTTCTATGGTTAGGAATGTTGAAATGGGGCTAATGGAGATGTCCCTATGTATTTATAGGGTGAAAAGTGGCCTCCTGTGCACGACTCTGAAACACAGATTTTGTAACTCACATTCGAACGTTAGTTGCTCCCAGTACTTTTGTTTTTCCATCAGAGACAAAGTATTGGAACACACTGTTGTTCGAACGGACTTTCACGTTCGAACATATTTCTTGTTTCTGTTGAAAATTCCAGTGAAGTTTTGGACTATTTAGAGGTCGATTTGAAAAGTGTTTGTGAAATACACTTTTATAGCCCTAGAAGTCTACTATTTACTATAAAAATCTCAGCTCAAATGGACATCAGAATAAATGGTTATGGTCCAAATAGTAAGCAGTGTCCAAGATCCTGTCTACCCAAATTTTATCAAAAGTGTGCTTTCACTCCGGAATACTTTCAAACTTTTACAACATACCCTATTACCTCGCCTAACATTTTTATTTTTACATTTACAATCCACTTAGTTTATGCATACATTATCACATCTATTAGCATTTCAAAAATAATTACGTTGATATATAAAGATAAGAATGTAGGAGTTTACAATACTAGTGTTGGGAATGATATCTGTAGAGGTTCAAGCTTGTTCTTCCTCTTTTCCCATGTCTTTAAGACATTCTATTATGATTTGACATTTAGATTCAGGCGGGTAGTTATTCCAGAAATGAACATGATATTCCCTTATTCATCTAGGATGTCTGTTTTGATTAAAATCACAAGCCAAAGTCCATACCCAAATCCATGGAACGAAGAATTCGAGTGAAAAAAATTAATAATGGGCTCGGCTTCAATATTATTGTCCTTTAAGGACAGACTTTTGTCTTTATACAAGTCAAATAATTTTTTTATTTGTTCAAGATATACACTTTCAATAGCACCATGACTTTCCCACCAATCATAAAACTAGTTAGAAAGTTTGGTACAGGTTTCAGTGAATTGGAAGAACCATGAATGCCTTAAATTTATGCAATTATGCAAGAAAGCATTATTCCAAACATCAATATAATCAAAATAATTATACTCTGTATATGGAGGGTTTCTTAATGTTCTTGGGGATTATGAAATTAAGACCCAAGTCTTTAGCTGATATCACTCTTAATATGAGTGTTTTATTATATTGAGGATCTTTAGAATCATATTTATTAAAAATTCTCTGTAACTTGACAGGATCAATCTCAATAAGAATGTTTTCATAGTATTCTCTGTCTTTATTTCTAGAAAATAAGAAGACTTTATCAATCATCATAAATCGATTAGCAATATGATATGGATATGTCATTCAATTAATATATTCATTATCAAGAGTTATTATACTGCTATAAGCAGACATAGTATGCATCTCTATATAATTTAATTTAGGTTTGGCTATTAGAGCCTCCTTAATTGATTTTTTAGATCTTATGACAGTATAACCATCATCATTATTATTGGACTTATATGTCCCTTCTTTACCTTCTTTAAGAAATTGATCATTAACAACTTTAAGCTTTAAAGATTCAGTTAAAGGTGGATAATAAGCATTGATCTGGGATCTTTCCCCAAATCTTCCTTTGCCACGGCCTCGACCACGGTGGCTACTCTAGCCTCGATTCATGAGACCCTGTAAAAATTTCCTAGTTAGAAAATTAGGATGAGAATTTAATTCTCCTTTAATATATTCAATTTTAAAATAAAAAACATAAAGTATACCCTATCATCTTGCAAAAATTTGTTTGGATGCAATGTTCTTTACATCCTATTCAAGAACATTTTTGGCAGAACTACAGTCGATTCTTAATAAAAAATTCTTGATTTAACAAGTCATCTTGAAATTTACTTATGCATTTAACAATTGATAAAATTTCTTTCTTAATAGTGGAATACTTTAACAGAGTGGACTCCCATTTACCTGAAGTAAATCTGACAAGTAATTCTTTATTAGAAGTGGGGTCTCTTCGTTTAAGAATACATTAGTTTTAAGACATTAGTTTTAATAATTTTAGACCATGTTGAATTAATTAATGAAAGACATGGTAAGTATTTAGCTTTAAGCTTAATTTTTTTTACTGCTTTAATATGAAGATTTGTCCAAGGAGTTGGATTCTTTTTAACTCTAGAATATAAGATAGCAGTATCTTGGGAAAGACTTTTATAAAAATTTATTAAGTAATTTAAACTTCCCAAAAATATCTGCAATTTCTTTTTATCTTAAATTTCATCAGAAAATTTAGAAGCAAATTCAATACTCTTTTCAATTAGGACTTTACTCCCTTGTTCAATATAATGTCCTAAAAATTGGACACTTAATTGAAATAATTTCATTTTAATAGTAGAAAGAACAAGACCATTATTCTTCACTATTTAAATAAATTTATTTAGATGTTTAAAGTGTTGATCAATAGAATCAGAGAAGATGAGTATATCATAAATATAAACAATACAAAATGCATAATAGGGATTAAGAATATCATTCATAATATTCTGAAATTTAGATGGGGCATTTTTAAGCCCAAAAGGCTTAACATTCCATTCATAATGTCTAAAAGGTACTATGAAAGCAGTTTTATACCTGTCTTCCTTAGTAATTTGGATCTGCCAATATCCTAACTTTAAGTCAAACTTGGAAAATATTTTAGCATTATATAATCGAGATAATAAATCCTTTTTATTAGGAGTAGGATATCTAATCCATTACAATGCTTTATTTAAAGGTTTATAATTTATTACTAATCAAGGAACTCCTCGCTCCTTTTCTATAGCATTGTTTAAATAAACAGCTGCACCCTTTAAGGTAGTTAGAATTACTTTGGAATCAATTCTTTCTATGGGTTCAATCATAGATAAAAATGGTGTTCCCAAAGTTACCAATTGATTTAAATTTGTTATAAGCATAAAAGTGAAAGGAATGCAAATTCCTTTCTTACAAATATAAACATTTGAAAATTTAATTTTTATATTTAATTTTGAACCATCAACCGTACTTAATGAATGAGTTGTTCTTTCAAAATATTTAGTAGGAATTAATCCTTCTTTAATGCAGTTCATATCTGCTCCGTTGTCAGTTAATTCAATTGTTTCAATAGTTAATTCTTAATTTATTACAAGTATGATTTTAACATACCATTTCTGAAATGTTATGTTTTCTAATACATTGAAGTATTTATCAGAAGAGTTTAACTCTTTTTTTTCTTCTTCCTTAATTGGCATTTTTTCTAAGGCCAAAAGCCTTTGCTTTATTGCTTTTATTTCAACTTTAAGTTGATTGACTTCACCTTTAAGGTCTTGCAAAGATGCTTCTTTTTCTTAAATTATCAAAGATTCGGATCTATTCAAAACTTCTTTTAAAGAGTATAGTTGAGATAAAAAAGACTTCTTTTCTTCATGAGATATTTTCAAATATTGCTCAATAGACTTTCTTTTTGATACTGAATCTTGAATTTGATCTATAAGATCAAGAATTAATGTTTGTGATCTAGTTAAAGGATTTATACTTAATTCATTCATATCCAAAATAGATTATAATAATTTGTCTGTGCTTGACAATGAGATGAACACGTTTTATGTTGTTCTGAATAATCTATATCTGATGATGAATTACTGATTTCATTGATATTATATTCTTCTTCAGAAGATGATAATTCATCTTCTTCACTTTCTGAATTCAAGACAATTTTTAAAATCTTATCTTTAAGATCTTTATCCGTTGTTAAATCATTTATCTTCTTTTTAGTTAGACATTTGGATGCAACATGTCCAATTTTCCCACACTTAAAACATTTAATGGGTTTTTTTTTTTTTTTTTTATCTTTTTTAGTGGGTTTGATAGGTTTACTCACTTTATTGACTTTATCCTTATCATAATTCCTTTTATGAAATTTCCTTTTCTTCCTAAAAGACTTAGGATAAGACTTTCTTCTTGATTTTTCTTTAGGTATATCAAAATGATAGGCAAACTGATCGCAAAATTCTCCAAGTTCTTTATGACCAGTTAACCTTTGCCTTTTAAGTTGAGATTTAAGATTTAAATCATTACAAAAAGCTAATCATTTTGAAATACATTCAAAAATTAATTATCCATAAGTATAATTTTCATAAGGGATTTTAAAATCCTCCATGTCTTTGTCTTAAACGAATTCTTATTTTTTCAGCAAATAAGATAGGTACTCCTGAGATAAATTTTTCTTTTCAGAATTCATTATTAGCGTCTGTTCTTAATAAAAATTTTGCCAAAAATACATCTTTATACCACCTAAAATGTGTTAAGATGAGACATCTTAAATTTCTTTAAAGTTCTTTACTCTTATCTGTACTTTGTAAGCTTGTCCTACAAAGTGTTTTAATGTGGTCTGTATTAAAGTATAAACAACATCTTCTTGGGTGGTTATACTACCATCTTCAGCTATTCTAATTTTTACTGTATTTAATATTTCATGCTTTTGAGTTAAACTTAAATAATTATCCCGTCACCCTCTTAATTGGCCAGTAAATCCTATTGTTATAAACTTAGCAGTAATATGATATGAATTTTGATTAGCTTTAGCTATAGAAGTATACATTAAAATTTTATGTAAGACTTAATGAATGAAATATTTTGATAAACCATCAATATTTCATTTATAAATAGAAGAGGCATCATATCCAGTTTGATCAATTAAAAATCTTTCTTCATTTAAATATCTTGAGGAGTTGATCTTTGATAATAAGCCATTAGAGAAGATGTCTGAGAATTTGTATTAGTTTTAGGTTTAGAATATCCAATTTTATTTATTTCTTCCAACTGCATTTGGTGTAAAGAATTTTCAAATTGATGAATTTCAGTTTCAGATTTCTCTACCATTTAATGACAAATTTTTTTAATTTTTTTTGAGTTCATTTATGAACTCGTCTTCAACTTTATTGTGAAGATTAAAAGTGAAAGTGTCCACTGGTGGTTGTATATTTACTTTTTCAATTGCAACATTCTTTTCCTTTATAGATTTAGAAGATAAAGCTTCTATTTTATGTTGATCTTTTATTAAATTTTCAATTTTAGTCAAATGTTGTCCTACAATTTGTAAGCAAACATTTGTATAATTGTTTTGTTGTATGAAAATATTTTTCCCTACATCCAGATCTTTTCATGAATAACATGCATTCATTACAATGTCTTTAGAACCTTTAAGATTTAACTTTAACACTTCAGTGGTTGGAGGATAAAAATTATTAATAGTTTTACCATCCAATGTTTCCCATTTATATTGAAATTTTTCGATCACATTTATTAATAGTTTTACCACCCAATGTTTCCCATTTATGTTGAAATTTTTTGATCACATTTAATTGATCCATTTAACAAAAGGAATTATCCTTTTTTCCGTTTCATAGCTGGGTCGCCAGAGCTATTAGATTGTATTTGTAATCATGCGGGTGAAGATATTTTCAGCTTTGCTTCTAGTTGGAGCACTAATTATTGCAGGGTATCACTTTGGTGCCTCTACTACAATGCCATGAAAGATCAGTTAATTGAACATGTGCCTATCTTTCTGATGAAAATTGCACAAGCTCATCAGAATTCTTCTACTTTTTGCCTTCTTCTTGAAAGAAATGATTGGTATTTTGATTGACAACTTAAGTAGTGGATGGAGAACATTATTCTTGATGAATTCTGCAACCTCATGATGATAAAGCTTGGTGGAATTTTGATTAATACATCCTTAAAGCTTAAAGCTGTTAATGATCACCTTCTAAAAGAAGGTAAAGAAGGGACATATAAGTCCAATAATGATGATGATGGTTAACCCTCATAAGATCAAAAAATTCAATGAAGGAGGCTCTAGTTGCCAAACCCAAATTAAATTATACAGAGATGCATACGCTATCTGCTTATAACAGTATAGTGACTATTGATAGTGAATATATTAATTGGATGACATATCCATATTATATTGCTAATCGATTTATGACGAAGGATAAAGCCTTCTTATTTTCTAGAAATAAAGACAGAATATTCTGATTGAGGCTGACTCTATTAAATTCTAGAGATTTTTTAATCATAAATATGATTCTAAAGATCTTCAATATAGTAAAGCACTCATATTAAGAGTGATATCTGCTAAAGACAGGGGTCTTAATTTAATAATCCCCGGAACATTAAGAAACTCTCCATATAGGAAGTATAATTATTTTTATTATATTGAAGCTTGGAGTAATGCTTTCTTGTATAATTGCATAAATTTAAGGCATTCATGGTTCTTCCAATTCATTGAAACCTATACGGAACTTCCCAACTGGTTTTATGATTGGTGGGAAACCCATGGTGCTATTGAAGGGATATATCCCAAACAAATGAAAAAAATTATTTGACTTGTATAAAGACAAGAGTCCATCCTTAAATAATAATATTGTTGAGGCCAAGCCCATTATTAATTTCTCACTCGAATTCTTTGTTTCCATGGATTTGGGTGTGGACCTTGGCCTATTATTTCAATCAAAACAGACTTCCAGATTAATCATGGAATACCATGTTTGTTTTTAGAATAACTGCCCGCTTGAATCTAAATGCCAAATCATAGCGAAATGTCTTAAAGACATGGGAAAAGAGGAAGAAGAAGCTTCAACCTCTACATATATCATTTCCAGCACCAATATAAACATTGGCTTTAATCCTATTGAATTCCTTAAAGGAAAGATTCTTAACGAAAAACCTCATTTAACTACTAAATGGCTTAAAGTTGCAGTTATGGATGAGATGCATCTCCAAATGATGTCCACATTTGGCATGGGCAAAACCGAAAAGAAGGATCTCGTAAATAATCCCATAGTCCCAATTAATAAGGAATAAAGGTAAAGGTAAAGTCAAGGAGGATGATTGGAGGAGAAAATCCAGCACTCCTACCGACTCCGATGAAGACTTTATGGATTCTCAGGGATATACCCTTATTGAAGGTAATATTTCTATTAATGAAGATTTACGTAACGATGATATGGAGATAAATCTCTAAGACAGAGGTAATGAGTTGTATAATTTGATTTACAGGAAATAATTGGATAAAACGGGATTTACGAATAAAGTTGTCCTCTGCTTTTGATGAATGCCATGACGTCACAAAGAAATTTTTAATACAATGATGATGACATATGTAATGACGTCAATGCATATTATTAAAGTTCTGAATAGTTTAGGATATGTTGAAATCTAGAAATCAAGTCCGGTCTCTATATAATGAGGTGCAGACTCAGTCTGTTGGGCACCCTCGAATTGACTCTCTTCCATTTCTCTCTTCCTTTTTTTCTTGCACCTTCTTTGAACTCTTCTGTCTTGTAAATTAAGCTTTCATCTTCAGTCTTCTCCACTCCCCCTCTGTAAGTAAAGTCTTATATAAACTTTTGTATTAAATAAAAGTTTTTGCTGATATTTGCATCGATCCTTTGTGCTTTGGTATTACAACCAGTTATGGCAGCTTAAATATATTCTGTTTATTTATATGCAGAGTTATTACTAATTATTGTTGCTTATGTAATTGTGATTTATTTTTGTTATATTGATGATGTCATAATGTTTTTCTTTGGTTCCTATGGTTCTGCACCCAAGCTCGTGTAGGATGTCTAGGCCGTGTCCGAGAGATAGGAGTGAGGCCGTCTTTGTTCCCTGTAAATTGCTAACAGCAAGAGTAAGAAGGTTGAAGAAGATCACTATAGTAGAATTACAGTAGCAAATAGCATCACCATAGCAGAAATAAAAGACAAATTACTGAAGCAACATGAAAAGGTAATAGTAAAGCATATAGATCAACAAAAACCTTTTGAAGAAACCTTTTAAAAACCAAACATGACATTAAGCCTATTTCAATTTAATAATAAACATAAAGATGATTATGTTAAAAATATGGAAGAAATTAAATTTTCAAATATTGAGAATAAATTAAAAAACTGGGATATACCCCAGTATCCAACTAAGAAAATATATAATATTAACCTAAAACTAATACATATTAAATGTGATCGAAAAATTTCAACATAAATGAGAAACATTGGATGGTAAAACTATTAATAATTTTTATCCTCCAACCACTGAAGCGGTAAAGTTAAATCTTAATTGTTCTAAGGATATTGTAATGAATGCATGTTATTCATCAAAAGATCTGGATGTAGGGAAAAATATTTCCATACGACAAAACAATTATACAAATGTTTGCTTACAAACTGTACGACAACATTTGACTTAAATTGAAAATTTAATAAGAGAATCAACATAAAATAGAAGATTCGTCTTCTAAATCTTTAAAGGAAAAGGATGTTGAAATTGAAAAAATAAATATAAAACCACCAGTGGACAATTCCACTTTTAATCTTCACAATAAAGTTGAATACAAGTTCATAAATGAACTCCAAAAAAAATTAAAAAACTTGTCATTAAATGGTAGAGCAATCTGAAACTGAGGGATTTACTGGCCAATTAAGAGGCTGATGGGATAATTATTTAAGTTTAACTCAAAAGCATGAAATATTAAATATAGTAAAAATTATAACAACTGAAGATGGTAGTATAATCACCCAAGAAGATGTTGTTTATACTTCAATATAGACCATATTAAAACACTTTATAGGGACAAGCTTACAAAGTACAGATAAGAGTACAAAACTTTTAATGAATTTAAGATATCCCACCTTAACACATTTTAGGTGGTTTAAAGATGTATTTTTGGCAAAAGTTTTATTAAGAACAGACGCTAATAATGAATTCTGAAAAGCAAAATTTATCTCAGGATTACCTAACTTATTTGGTGAAAAAATAAGAATTTGTTTAAGACAAAGGCATGGAGGATTTAAAATCCCTTATGAAAATTATACTTATGGAGAATTAATTTCTAAATGTATTTCAGAAGGATTAGCTCTCTGTAATGATTTTAATCTTAAAGCTCAACTTAAAAGGCAAAGGTTAACTGGTCGTAAAGAACTTGAAGAATTTTGTGATCAGTTTGGCTATCGTCTTGATATACCTAAAGAAAAATCAAGAAGAAAGTCTTATCCTAAGTCTTTTAGGAAGAAAAGGAAATTCCATAAAAGGAATTATGAAAAAGATAAAGTCAATAAAGTGAGTAAACCTACCAAAACCACTAAAAAATATTAAAAAAAAAAAACCCATTAAATGCTTTAAGTGTGGGGAAATTGGACATGTTGCGTTCAAATGTCTAACTAAAAAGAAGATAAATGATTTATCAATGGATGACAATCTTAAAGACAAGATTTTAAAAATTGTCTTGAATTCAGAAAGTGAAGAAGAAGAATTATCAGAAGAATCATCTTCTAAAGAAGAATATAATATCAATGAAATCAGTAATTCATCATCAGATAAAGATAATTCAGAACAAGATAAAGCTTGTTCATCTCAGTGTCAAGCACAGACAAATTATTATAAAGTTATTTTGGATATTAATGGATTAAATATAAATACTTTAACTAAATCACAAAAATTAATTTGTGATCTTATAGATCAAATTCAAGATCTAGTATCATAAAGAAAGGCTATTGAGCAATATTTGAAAATATCTCCTAAAGAAAAGAAGTCTTCTTTATCTCAACAATACTCTTTAAAAGAGGTTTTGAATAGATCTGAATCTATGATAATTGAAGAAAAAAGAAGCATCTTTGCAAGATCTTAAAGGTGAAGTCAATCAACTTAAAGTTGAAATAAAAGCAATAAAGCAAAGGCTTTTGGCCTTAGAAAAAAATGCAATTACGGAAGAAGACAAAAAAAAAATTAAACTCTTCTGATGAATACTTAAATGTATTAGAAAAAATAACATTTTAGAAATGGTATGTTAAAATCATACTTGTAATAAATCAAGAATTAACTGTTGAAACAATTGCATTAACTAACAGCGGAGCAGATATGAACTACATTAAAGAATGATTAATTCCTACTAAATATTTTGAAAAAAAAACTCAGTCATTAAGTACGACTGATGGTTCAAAATTTAATATAAAATTTAAACTTTCAAATGTTTATATTTGTTATCAAGGAATTTTCTTTCCTTCCACGTTTATGCTTATATCAAATTTAAATTAATTGGTAATTTTGGGAACATCATTTTTATCTATGATTGAACTCATAGAAAGAGTAGATTCCAAAGGAATTCTAACTACCTTAAAGGGTCAACAAATATTATTTGAGTTTATAACTCTACCACAACTAAAAATGAAAAATCAGATAAAATAAAATTTGATTCATAAAGAGATTCAATTAAATTTCTTAAAAGAAGATGTTAAAATCTTGAGTATCTCAAAAAAATTTAATTCTCGTGAATTTAAAAATAAAATAATACAGGAAGTATGTGATGCTATTCCAACAACTTTTTGGGTTGGGGAAAAACATGTAGTAACTTTTCCTTATATGAAGGGATTTAATGAAAATGATATTTCTACTAAGGCAAGGCCAACTCAAATGAATAAAGAGTATTTGGAACTTTGTAAAAGAGAGATTGACTCATTATTGGAAAAATCTTGAATTTCAGTTTCAGATTGCTATACACTCTCTGCTTGAGAAATTACATTTAATGACATATTTTTTTAATTTCTTTTTGAGTTCATTTATGAAATCGTCATCAAATTTATTGTGAAGATTAAAAGTGGAAGTGTCCACTGGAGGTTTTATATTTACTTTTTCAATTTCAACATCCTTTTCCTTTAAAGATTTAGAAAATGAAGCTTCTATTTTATGTTGATCTTTTATCAAATTTTCAATTTTAGTCAAATATTGTCCTACAGTTTGTAAGCAAATATTTGTACAATTGTTTTGTCGTATGGAAATAATTTTCCCTACATCCAGATCTTTTGGTTCATAACATGCATTCATTTCAATATCTTCAGAACCATTAAGATTTAACTTTACCACTTCAATGGTTGGAGGATAAAAATTATTCATAGTTTTACCATGACACTGAATCAGGGTTATAAGAAATTGCCATGTCTAAGAATTTTAGACAACTAGTGACAATTTGCTAACCCATTACCCATGATTCAGAGAATTTATGTCAGATTTTAATCCATTTAATACCTCCTCAAGTGCACTAGTCCATACCCGATGTTGCGTAACCTGAGGGCAAATTGTGAGATGAGCTAACTTCCTCTGTTGAGCAGAAACATTCAAAAATTTTGTCACTTTGGTGGGTGAATTAACAGATATTGGTTCTCTTTCGCTTGATTTACTGAAGCAGAGAAGTGGTCTGCATTTTGCATCAGCAAATGAAGCTGAAATTGTAAACCCCCACATTCTTATTATTATATAGTAATGTAATTATTTTTGAAATGCTAATATATATGATAATGTATGCATGAACTATGTGGATTGTAAAAGTAGAAATTAAAATGTTTGGGCAGAAAGGATTTTAGACGCTACCTAGTATTTGGACAATAAATTTTTACCCTGATGTTTGTTTGAGCTGAAATGTTTATAGTAGATAGTAGATTTCCAAGGATACAGAAGTGTATTACACAAAAATTTTCCAAATCAACCTCTAAATAGGCCAAAACTTCACTGGAAGTTTCAGCAGAAACAGGAAGTCCATTCGAACGACTTACGTTCGAACGATAGTGCATTCCAGTACTTTGTCTCTGATGAAAAAACAAAAGTACTAGGAGTAACTAACGTTCGAACGCCAATGACGTTTGAACGTGAACGACTAATCAGAGTATCAGGTTTGCATCGTTGAACTCTTTTTTTCCCCTATAAGTACATAAGGGCGCCTCCAATAGCCCCATTTCAACATTTATAACCCTATAGAGGCTTAGAGAGGAAGAAATAAGGGAAAATACACAAGATCAAGAGGGAGTTTCACCTTGAAGTGGATCAAAATCTCAAGTTTTTCAAGAACACTAAGGAAGAAGAAGGTAGGTGTTTTTTTCACTCTTGTTCATTGATGCTAGGGCTTATATGTACATATGTTTTGACTCTTAATCATATATATTTGTTATAAAATCCTTGATTCTTGATATTCTTAAAACTATTACCATGTTTTGAGTGAAGTTATGGTTGATGGCCATAAAACCCTTGTTCTTGATGTCAAAACCTAGTTCTTGAGAAACATGAAATCTTCTGCTTGATATTCTTGTGCTCTTGATTCAAAAACCTTAGTGCTTTATTTTGAACAATAAAAGTATGTCTTTTGATAATCTCTTGCTTATTTTCTTGAGAAGTTATATTGGAAAAATTGTTATGAAATTGGGGATTTTTGAAATTACGTATGATTTGAGAAATACCTATGGAATTGGGGGGTTTTTGATTTACTGGTGATTTGAGAAATTTTTTGGTATTGTATCTCTTGCATCTCATATGGTTTGTTGTGCTGGACTTGAATTGCATTCAAGAAATGTCGTAGAGTGTTAGAGGTTAGTCTATCTCAGTGAGGGTGAGTTGGTTGCCTAACACTTGTAGTGGATTGTTGTTTATGAGAGCAACTACTATTGTTTGCGTAAGTTCGAGACTAAGGGATGATATATTTTTTCTTGGAAGGATTCGTCAATGCCGTGGGAGATGGTACATGACCTTCCTAAATTGGTTTGTGTGATTATGATGTGTGAACGAGGTAGAATCATTGTGTAGATTTATGGGAAGCAATCAACATACTTGAGAACATGGGATGATGTTATTGAATGATTAATTGATTTATTCACATGTTTATTTCTTTCATTTAACTTATCGCTATTATGTTAACTTGAGATCGAATAAATTGTCACTACTTTATTTCAAGTTATATATGATATTTTGGAAAGTGAGATTGAACTATTTTATCTGTTTCTAAGCTTTGTTCAAGTTTGGGAGGATGTTGCTACAGAGCTTAGTGCTCACTCCCTACAAATACTATTTATTCTCAGATGTCGGTTTAGATGAAGAGTTCCAAATTGATGAGCAGGTAGTTTGGGAAGCGCAAATGGATGGAAGAGTGGATCCTGAGGGGGATGTCAAGAGTTGATCTCTCCATGTCCTAGACTAGGAGATGCATATTGATACAATGGATAGATGCTATTTTGTTTATTCCGCTGCAAGATCAAGTTTGATTTTGAGATGTAATTGTCATAATTTGTCATATTTTTTTTGGATGTAGATGCAATGGTTTGACATATTCTTTTGGATAATGTTAAAGATATTATGTACGACAAATAAAATTTGTCTTATTGATGGACTTTATTAGTTGCTCTCATGATGTGAATGGTTTTAAAAAGTAATGTCGTCCAAGGTGGATTTTGGGCGTTACAAGGTTTGGTATCAGAGTCAGGTTATTAGGTCTTACATGGGAGTTGTAAGTTATGGATTACCACTAGAGATGTGGGACTAGGTTGAATAAATTTTTTGACTCAAATCTTATACATGCCTTTTGTTTTTGGGTTAAAGTGATAGTTGGGGTGTCTTGTACATCAATGAAAATAAATTGTGAATTGATGTGTAGGATGGAGGGTAAAAGCGAACGTGAATGTGGACGTGGTGGCCAAGCAAACCCACCACCACCACTACCTCTTGATGCCATGAATGACATTTATTAGTGTGTAAGAAAGCTAACCACTCTGGTACAACACCAGAATGGAAACAACAACCACAACCGTGGGGTTCATCCCTTAGCTCAGGAACTAGGCAATGGGGACGAAAATCGAAAGATGATAGTTCTTCAAGAATTTTTGAGGCAACGCCCACCTATTTTTCAGGGAAGCTCTCACCCCTTGGATGCGGATAAGTGGATTCGCCAGGGTGAGGAAGATGTGTGATGGCATGGGAGTTGCCAAAGATTTATGGGTTGGCTTGGCTACATACCTATTAGAGGGAGAGGCCAACCATTGGTGGGACTCGGTGAAGAGAAGGAGGAACACGGATGCTCTTACCTAGGAGGAGTTTGATAAGATCTTCCAAGACAAGTATTTTCCAGAATCGGTCAGGGACAAGATGAGTACAGATTTTCTTGCTCAACGATAGGGTAGCATGATGGTGGCGGATTATGAGAGGAAGTTTGATGAGCTATCCCGCTATGCCACGAAGTTCATATCAATCGAGGCCAAGAGGCCCAAACACTTTGAGTAGGGCTTGAGGCTTGCCATTAGGGAGAAGCTTGTGGCTCACAAGATCCAAGACTATGGGAATCTTGTTGGCAGAGTTGCATTAGTGGAGAGAGACACAAAAGACAACCAGCGATGACAGAACTTCGCAAGTGGAGGTTCGATCCGAACGGGTGCTAGCACTAGTGGAGTGCAGAGGGCAGCACCAAAATGTAGCCCAAATCAGGTGGTTGGACAGAGACTTCTGATAGTTCGAGGAGATGAGGTTACTCAGCATAGGGCAGGCACTAACTCACGTCAATGCTTTGCATGTGGAGGGTTCGGGCACTTTGAAAATAACTGTCCATCGCTTTCAACAAAGACTAATCAAGCAGCAAGACAAGTAAATGCAAACAAGCCACCACTACAACAAAAATCGTTCGCAGCTCTAGCCCCAGGCGGAGCCAACCAGGGAAAGAGTGTTTGCTTTGACCCAACTAAAGGAAGACGTTTCCAATGCAGTTGTGGAAGGTATCGTTCTTCTTTATAATTCTTGGGCCCAAATTTTATTTGATCCCCAGTGCAACTCATTCCTTTATACGCACTATATATGCTCTTAATTTGGGATTGAAATTTGAGAAGTTAGAACATGACTTGAGTATTGACATGCCTACGGGAGAATAGTTAGATACTAGAAGGGTATGTAGAGGTTGTGTGCTTCGTATTGGGGAGCAAGAATTGATTGAAGATTTGGTTGCATTACACATGAAGGGGTATGACATAATCTTTGGGATGAACTTGTTGTCCACTTTCTGTGCGGTAATGGATTATTTTCGCAAGCGAATTTCATTTCAATTACTGGGAGGAGTAGTTTTTAGCTTCATTAATGATCGAAATTCTTCCCATCCATTTCCTACTATGAGAAATAGATTCTTGAAAGCTAAGACGGGAAGCAATTTGAGTTTCTTGGCCAGCTTAATGGGAGATGATCAGGATAAATTCTATGCGGACGTGGTGTTGATAGTATCAAATTTTTCTAATGTCTTCCCAGATGAACTACCCGGGTTACCCCCACAGAGAGAGATTAAGTTTAAGATTGATCTCTATCCGAGAATCGAACCCATAACCATTGCTCCCTATCAGATGACACCTTTAGAGTTAAAGGAGCTAAGGAGCTAAGGAAGCAGTTGGACCATCTCTTGACTATTGGGTTTATCGGTTTAAGCACTTCACCTTGGACAGTCCCGGTCCTCTTTGTGAAGAAACATGATGAAACACTTTGGTTATACAAGGACTATCAAAGGTTGAATCGGATGACAGTGAAGAATATATATCCGTTGCTACGAATTGATGATTTATTCGATCATGTGAGGGGTTCTAAGTATTACTCCAAGATTGATTTTCGCATAGAGTACCATCAACTATTCAAGGAGGAGGATATTCCTAAGATAGCTTTCCATACCCAGTATAGTCATTTTGAATATACGGTAATGCCGTTCGGACTGACTAATGCTCTTGCAGCCTTCATGAATTTGATGCACAGGGTATTCCGGCCGTATCTAGATCAATTTGTCATTGTGTTTATAGATGACATATTAATTTATTCATGGACACAAGGGGAACATGAAAACTATCTTTCGGTAGTGCTACAGACATTGAGAGAGTATAAGTTATATGCTAAGATGAGTAAATGCGAGTTTTGGATGAAGGAAGTGAAATTTCTTGGTCATGTTGTGTCCGAAAAAGGGATAGTTTTTGACCCCACAAAGATTAAAGCAGTGATGAAGTGGAAACCAACGAGGAATATGACTAAAGTATGTAGGATTAGCATGCAACTACCAGAGGTTTGTAGAAAGGTTCTCAAAGATAGCAATGCCAATGACTCGTCTTACGAAGAAGGGGGAGAATTTCTTATGGAATCAAGAGTGTGAGCTAGCCTTTCGCACCTTGAAGGAAAGGTTGACAACTGCTCCTGTCCTCATTATTCTAAGTAGTGGGGAGGGATACGATGTGTATACCGATGTTTTGTTATGAGGCTTGGGATGTGTGCTAATGCAAGGAGGTAAGGTAATTGCTTATGGCTCAAGACAACTAAGACCCATGAGCAGAATTATCCCACTCATGACTTGGAGCTTGCCGTTATGGTTTTTGCGCTTAAGTTATGAAGGTGTTACTTGTATGGAGAAAAGTTTCAAGTGTTTTAAGATCATAAGAGCCTCAAGTATATCTTCACACAGAAAGACTAGAATCTTTGGCAAAGAAAGTGGATTGAATATCTAGAAGACTACGACTTCACACTCAACTACCATTTGGGGAAGGCTAATGTAGTAGTAGATGCACTTAGCTGAAAGTCTCAGGGCGAAATCAATGTTCTTGTTGTTCATAGGTGGAAGATGATTGATGCTTTGGAGGAGTTTGATCTATTGGTGGATAGACAGAAGGATCGGCTATACTTATTTAATCTTGTAGCTCAACCAATTATCCAACAAAGGATTATCGAGTTGCAATGATTAGATACCAAGTTGGGAGCTATCCGGGGTAGATTGGAGAGGAATGTGATTATTGAGAATTGATCGATACATAATGATGAGTTACAGTTTCGTGGAAGACTATGTGTACCAAACAATAACCAAGTAAGAGAAGAAGTGTTGAGTGAGTGCCATCATTCAAAATTTTGCATACATCTGAGTAATACTAAGATGTATAGAGACATGAAGCTTCAATATTAGTGGAAAGGGATGAAACAAGACGTGGCTAAGTACGTTGTAAAGTGCGCGGTGTGTTAGCAAGTGAAGTAGACCCGGAGGATTACTACAGTCCTTTCCTATCCTAGAGTGGAAATGAGATCACATCACCATGGATTTCGTATCTGGTTTTCCACGGACGTCACGAATGCATAATGTCATATGGGTCATTATAGATAAACTCACCAAGTCTGCTCATTTCTTGAGTATGAAGACCACTGACTCCTTAGAGACCTTGAGCAAATTTTATATCCATGAGATTATGAGAATACATGGAGTTCCACTCTCTATCATGTCTGATCATGATCCTCGATTTATGGCACAATTCTGGTAAAGTCTACAACGAGCTATGGGGACAGAGATACATTTTAACATCGCCTTTCATCATCAAACAAATGGCCAATCTGAGAGGGTGATACAGATTTTGGAGGACATGTTTTGTGCATGTGTGTTGAACTTCAAGGGAAGTTGGAGTGATGATTTGTCGTTGGTGGAATTTGCATATAACAATAGTTTTCAATCTAGCAGTGACATGACACCTTATGAGGCATTGTATGAAAGACCGTGTAGGTCCCTGACTTGTTGGTTGGAAGTTGGAAAGAGTAACTTGTTTGAGCCCGAAATTGTTCGCAAGACTACGGAGAAAATTCGACTCATCTGGGAGAGACTACGCATGGCACAAAGTAGACAGAAAAGTTATGCGGATAGAAGACGAAGACCATTGGAATTCCAAGAGGGGGACTATGTGTTCCTCAAGGTGTCGCCTAAAAAGAGAGTGTTTAGATTTGGCAAGAAGGGAAAATTAGCTCCAAGGTACGTCAGACCGTTTGAAGTGATCAAAGTTGAGGGTAAAGTGGCGTATCAACTTCGGTTACCAGCTCAGTTGTCAAGGGGTACATGACGTGTTCCATGTGTCAATGTTAAGAAAGTGTCAATCGGATACAACGTATGTTGAGGATTTGGAGGGTATAGAAATTCAAGATGGAGCAACATATGAAGAACAATCGGTGGAGATTCTCAATACCAAGGAGAAGGTGCTTCGTAATAAAGTCATCCAACTAGTGAAAGTCTTGTGGCAACATCATGGCGTGGAGGAAGCTACTTGGGAACCTGAGCCAGAGATGCGAGAGAAGTACACTCATTTGTTCTCTATTTAAGTTAAGTTTCGAGAATGAAACTTTCTTTAAGGGGGGTCGATTATAAACCCCCACATTCTTATCGTTATATAGTAACGTAATTATTTTTGAAATGCTAATATATGTGATAATGTATACATGAATTACATGGATTGTAAAAGTAGAAATAAAAATGTTAGGTGAGGTAATAGGGTATGAATTGGAAGTTAGGAAGTAGTCTAGAGTTCGAACACATTTTAGATAAAATTTGGGTAGAAAAGATTTTAGATACTTTCTAGTATTTGGACCATAACTTTTTACCCTGATGTCCGTTTGAACTGAAATTTTTACAGTAGATATTAGCCTTCTAGGGCTACAAAAGTGTGTTTCACAAAATTTTCCAAATCAACTTCTAAATAGGCCAAATATTCACTGGAAGTTTCAGCAGAAACAAGAAGTCCATTCGAACGACCTATGTTCAAACGTGAAAGTCTGTTCGAACGACAGTGCATTCCAGTACTTTGTCTCTGATGGAAAAACACAAGTACTAGGAGTAACTAACGTTCAAACACCAATGACGTTTGAACATGAACGACGAATTAGAGTATCAGATTTGCATCGTTTGAACTCTTTTTTTTTCTCCTATAAGTACATAAGGGCGCCTCCAATAGCCCCATTTCAACATTTATAATCCTAGAGAGGCTTAGAGAGGAAGAAATAAGGGGAAAAATACAAGATCAAGAAAGAGTTGCACCTTGAAGTGGATCAAAATCTCAAGTTTTTCAAGAACACTAACGAAGAAGAAGGTAGGAGTTTTCTTCCACTCTTGTTCATTGATGCAAGGGCTTATATGTACATATGTTTTGACTCTTAATCATAAATATTTCTTATGAAATCCTTGATTCTTGATATTCTGACAACTATTACCATGTTTTGAGTGAAGTTATGGTTGATGGCCATAAAACCCTTGTTCTTGACGTCAAAACCTAGTTTTTGAGAAACATGAAATCTTCTTCTAGATATTCTTCTGCTTTTGATTAAAAAACCTTAGTGCTTTATTTTGAACAATAAAAGTATGTCTTTTGATGATCTCTTGCTTATTTTCTTGAGAAGTTATATTGGAAAAATTGCTATGAAATTGGGGGTTTTTGAAATTACTTGTGATTTGAGAAATACCTATGGAATTGGGAAAGGGGGGTTTGATTTACTGGTGATTTGAGAAATTTGTTGGTATTGTATCTCTTGCATCTTGTATGGTTTATTTTGATTGACTTGAATTGCATTCGAGAACTGCAATAGAGTGTGAGAGGTTAGTCTATCCCAGTGGGGTGAGATGGTTGCCTAACATTTGTAGTGGATTGTTGTTTGTGAGAGCAACCACTATTGTTCACGTAAGTTCGAGGCTGAGGGATGATATACTTTTTCTTGGAAGGATTCGTCAATGTCGTGGGAGACGGTACACACCCTTCCTAAAGTGGTTTGTGTGGTTATGATGAGTGAACAATGTAGAATCGTTGTGTAGATTCATAGACAGCAACCAATATACATGAGAATATGGGATGATATTATTGAATGATTAATTGATTTATTCACATGTTTATTCCTTTCATTTAACTTATTGCTAATGTGTTAACTTGAGATCGAATAAATTGTCACTGTTTTATTTCAAATTATATATGATATTTTGGAAAGTGAGACCGAACTATTTTATATGTTTCTAAACCTTGTTCGAGTTTGGGAGGATGTTGCTACAGAAGTTAGTGCTCACCCCCTACAAATACTATTTATTCTCAGTTGTTGGTTTAGATGAAGAGCTCGGAAGTGATGAGCAGGTAGCTTGGGAAGCGCAATTGGATAGAAGCGTGGATCCGGAGGGTGATGTCTAGAGTTGATTTCTCCATGTCCTAGACTAGGAGATGCATTTTGATACAATGGATAGATGTTATTTTGTTTATTCCGCTGCAAGATTAAGTTTGATTTTGAGATGTAATTGTCATAGTTTGACATATTCTTTTTGGATGTAGATGTCATGGTTTGGCATATTCTTTTGGATAATGTTGTAGATATTATGTACGATGAATGAAATTTTCCTTATTGATGGACTTTATTAGTTGCTCTCATGATGTGAATGATTTTAAATAGTAATGTCGTCTAAGGTAGATTTTTAGCCATTACATAAATATTCTTCTTGAGTGTTTTCCTGCACCGATGGACACCAAATAAAGTACTTGGCAAAGGACTTAAACGTGTGCATTTTGAGCTC
This sequence comes from Ilex paraguariensis, assembly GCA_963454935.2. Taxonomy (NCBI): domain Eukaryota; kingdom Viridiplantae; phylum Streptophyta; class Magnoliopsida; order Aquifoliales; family Aquifoliaceae; genus Ilex; species Ilex paraguariensis. The sequence continues at coordinate 358,162 of CAUOFW020005336.1, forward strand.
AAGTTGTTCATCGGCGATTGTCAAATGATCAATTATATTTACTAGCCTTCCATCAATCAAGTCTGTATCTTTTAATAGGAGGGTACATTTTGCTAGCTTTGGAAATGCCTTTTGGTACCATTCAGAAGGTAAAGGCTCTTCATGAGATTCTTCTGAGCAGTGATATAACACCACACTCAAACAAAAAACTCTATTTTGCTTGGTCCTCATATTATTTGGTCCACAGATGAAAAACTGCAAATGCTTATAGGCCATCATTAACACAACAAAGCTACCATAAATTGTGTGACTCCCATCAGCAAATCCACTTGGTGCTTGCTTCTCAGATTCCTGCAAGTGGGTTTTTCAGTTTTCTAGTCTAAAACTAATCCTGCAACATCAAAGCCCAAATTAAATGTTAATGCGTCTGGGGTTGTGATTCTTTGATACATTTTATCAAACACATGTTGGGCATTTTCTTCTCCAAATAATAGCAACCATTGACAAAGCCAAGGGACAATGGAAATCACAGATCATTCTGTACAGCTTTAATTTTGCAATTAAAACAAGCTTATATGCAAGCACAAAGACTATTTGTTGGACAAATTGCTAATAATGTTCTAGCTGGGTTAATTTCTTAATAGGAATTAAAGAAAGAATAGTTGTTTTTTTTGAAAAAAATAAAAGCAGGAAGATTTTGTATCCAATTGATTTTTGGGGATGGATAAACGATAAATGCAGAGCTATAGGGGTAGCACATGGAGGGCACGTACCTTAGCTCAACCTTCCTTTTTCTCTTCTTTAATTATTGAGCAATGCTACGATTCTGTCCTTAAATGCATTTCACTATTATTCCATTGGTCATAATCCATTATATCAATAAATTATATTCCTCAATTATATTTCAATAACATTAGTATTAATCATTTTGGAGTAAGTTATAAGACACTCTAGCCCTCGGCTTTTGGGTCACAAGTTCCTAAGGTCATCTCTGAATTTAACTCAAATTTTTATTTAAATATAAGTGAAAAATGTAATTTGATACAAAATATTTCAATGAACTGACCCAAATTTAAAATAAGGTGAAATATGACTATTAGATCTTTAAAAAAGTGTAAAATTTTAGTCTTTCTTGTAACCCATACTCAAGTTTGACAAACCTTGCTTAATTAGCACCCTTGTTGATCAATCGTCTACTTGGAATTTACATTTGTTTGTCATTGGTTTTTGATTTTAGTTTCTTTTGGAAACCAGTATCTGGAGAGCATTAGGGTTACCAATGCTTCATAGAGACTGAACTAAAAGAAAAGCAAACTAAAGGGTAAAAGAAAGTGATGGCCCATCTCAGGAAGACTATGTGAAGAAAGCCCCTTCTCATCCCTCCTTTGTGCTCTTCCAATGGGATTGCTATATCATAAACCTATGCTCTACCTTAATGAATCTTGCACGGGTGAATTCCTGCAATGAATGGAGATAACGACCCGCTGGATGATGAATTTGAAACAATAAAAGAAGTTAGGAAAGAGGCCGGACAAACACCCGATTAATCCCCTCTAAAGCTTAAGTCAGTCGGCATTGGAGACATGAGAACAAAGTATTTTTTTGGGTTTTGTTTTGCGTACCTTTGTTCCCCTTTTGTTGGGGGTATTTATACCTGCACTAATAATGATTAGGGGGTCTGTGAGTCATATTTCTGCATTTATTGGCTGACACTCATATCCAAGCGTAATGAGTGTGATCTAATCAAACCCCTTCAAGGCTGACCCCTTGGGAGAATAAATTTGTGCTCAGGGTCCCTCGAGCTTTAACTCCCTTTTGCCGATCATTTAAGAGTCTCGGCTCGGTGCTTGACAGCTACACCTGAGTGTTAACTGCTCGGGAATAAGCACCTCGGGTTTTTACAAGGATAAAAGATCGGAATGATGGCCATTAATGCTTTGTAATGATGACAGGCTTTATGTGTCTCGAGGACAAAGAGGTTCATTAATAGCTCTATCACAGTCACTCAAGTCGTCATTATTGAGCAGTTATGTCCTCTTTAATGTTGGGTTTAATCGGTGTATGCTCGGCTCTTCTGGGTCATAATTCCTCGACTCCTTCTCCTGGCGCCCTTTGAGGTCTATAACGTCTATAATTGTCTACATGTCAACTTGGGGCTGCTGAGTTGCTTAAAGTCCTATCAACTACCCCCCAATCCCCATTTTCCTTGCGATGTGGGACAAGTGGCGCATGGAGAGTGGAGGCTTCCTAAGCACGCCTGAGTTTTAGGGGTGGTTACTCGCACGTCTAGAACCTCATTTTTTAAATTTCCATTTGATGATTTGCCTCTTCGATTCCCGCTCCCTACTTTAGGGTATAAATAGGAGATTGCTTGGTTGTTTGCAGACTTTGAATCCTCGAATTCTTGATCTGTAATCAACTCCCGTGCAAATATCTTTACTCTCCTGAGCGACTGTCTTTACTCCCCTAAGCACCTCTTTCAGAGATCTTCCACTTGTAAGTATTTTCCTTCCCACACTCTTTTCTTTGTTTTCCCATTCTTCTTCTGTATTTCTTCAAAACTCATCTATGACTATAATACAAAGAACCGTAGTGAGGGAACCTATTAGGTCTAGTGACATTGGTAGGTTAAGAAAAACCAAAGTGAAAGATAGTAATCTATAGGCTTTTAGGGCTAAGTACAACATTCCCGAGCCCTTTTTACATTTGTTTTTGACTCTAGATTCCGTTGGACTAACATAGGCTATGTGGAACTCATGTCTTTCTACACCAAAGTCATCATAGAGGGGCAAATTAGGTTCCCTCTTCTTCCCCTCCTATTATTTGTACTCATGCACTTGAGGCTCTTCCCCCTTGAGTTTTGTATCAGCCTATTCAGAATAGTCATGGGCGTAGTCACCATAAATGCTCAGCTAGGGGTGAGCCTAGGGGTGGTTAGATCTTGTTTTACTACGACTTGAAATTAGTTGGTGGGGGCAGATACAACCTTCAGGCTCGGGAACCCTCTATGTATTTGGTGACACATATGCTAGACTCGGACAATGGGTAAGTCTAGGATCTCATCATGCTCGGTGGCAAATGGGAGAGAGGTGATGGACCAAAGTATGATGGCCTTTTTGCCCCAAAGTGCTGAGGGATCCAAGTGGGCATTGTACTAACTTTGCCACACTTCAACTTTTATTCCTGTTTCTAACCTCAATGTTGCTTTCTTTTTGCAGAGGGATAAACGCAGCCCAACCATTGAAGTCTGAGGTAACCTTTGAGGACTTAATCAAAGTCTAGTCTCACAATCCAGCTGATCCCTTTGCTCGGGCAGCCCACATATTACTCAGCTACCATCCTGCTACACTAAGTTTTCACAGATCCTACCACCGTTCGATCCTTCAATTTCAGGACAACTCTTTTGAGGAAGAGCAAGAGGGACTCAAAGCTGATCCAGACTGAGACTCTAAATCCACACCCTCTACAGAAGAGATGTTTAACTTTCCCCCATCACAGTGAATAGCTTGGAAGCTACTCTCGTGGAAGGGAGAGCGAGGCTCTCGAGAGCTGGTGAGCCATTTGGCACCACGCTGATCATCGTGATTCCGCCTCCTCCACCACCACCGTAATGACAACAAAAACAACCTCTAGAATCCTATGGTCCCCCTAAAGGACCAAAACCAACGCTGACACCAAGGCATGCCCTCGGACCGAGCTAACAAGCAGCAGAAGGACCCTCCATAGTCGGTCCACTTAGTGCCGGGTCAAACAGCGTTATGATACTTCGGCGCCCGCTGTTCCAGCCGAGTGGGGGCCCCGAGCTGTTACTAAGAGGGGTCACACTATTTTGGAGTCTAATTCCATAATTCACTCCCTTGACGTCACCCTGGCCGTTAGTGGGCCTTCATTTTGAGGCCAACATGGCCGTCCTACAAGATATCGGGGACAATCGGCTCCTCCAAGGTGTCATTCAACACAACTTGGTAGTAAGTAAGCCAAATTCCTTTCTTGCCTTGAATTCTTTTTTCTCGCTTTGCCTTTCCTAACATTTGCTCTTCTTTTTCAAGCTTGCCAGCATATGGGAGTCACCATCGATAGATTATGGGAGTACAGGAGTAAGGCTAATCAGGCCTGGGCTAAATTAGCCTAAGAAGATGCCCATATTATACAAGTGAAGAGAACGGTCGGTGACCAAATCAAGCACATTGCCAACTTGATCCTCTAGGCCGAGGCCCTCACTACTGAACTGGACAAAACCAAGGAGGCCGAGGCCGAGGCGACAAGGAGGATAGTGGAGGATGAGTTGAAGGTTTCTTCCATTGAGGCAAAACTACTCGAACCTGAGGCAAATTGTGCTACCTTGACTTCAAAAGTGGAAGCCCTGAAGGAAGAGAAGGCTAGGAAGTTTGAGAGACTGCAGAAGGCGTGCACAGACGTGTACCTTCAGTTCCAAGATCAAATGGTCCTAGCCTTCGATGAAGTAAAGAAGAAAGCATTCAAACATGGCTGGGATGAGGCCCTTCATGCCCCTAGGGTTGAGGTTGACTTAGATCTCTTCACTATACACAGCCTACTTGAGGAACCCGATGCCGCGGATACACCAGCTGAATAGCCTGGTGTTAAACCTACTCCATAATGGCAAGCAGAAAAGTTGGGGGAGACAACTGCTGACAATGTGCCGATCACTCTTAGTGATGGGTCCGATCAAATGTCCCCCCATCGGCCCCTTTCTCCAACTCTCCGAAGCCACACTAGCGATCTTGCAGTTCCTGGCACCCCTATCATCCATTCTGGGATGCCTAAGTTAGGAGACCTTGACGAAATATTCGAAGTTGGGGAAGGCTCCCTCTGATGGAATCATGTAAGGCTCAGTCGTGAAGAGTTTGGCAGAGACCAGGTTGAGCTAGTTGACCTCGAAGGCCAAAGAAATACTTAGCATATATTTTTTTCTTTTTTGTTAATTCCATATGCTTAGAGGACGCACATCATCTTCTTCTTGAATCAATGAAACTTTCATTTCCTTTAGTACGATCTTCCTTTAATTTGTGATTTTATTTCATTTTGTTGAGCCGTGTTGTTGATTCCCAAACCTCCAGGTTCATAGAGTTTCGAAAATGCATAGTAATTGGGGACTTGTCCTACTTAGGGCCTTGCCTCTAGTGACTGAGCTCGAGGCTTGTGTTACCTTTTTGAGGATGGTGCTCCAAGGGTGGAGCTTACCCCTCTTGGGGTCGTATACCTGACGACCGAGCCTGAGGCTCGTGTTAACTTTTTGAGGGCGGTGTCCAAGGGTGGAGGCTTACCCCTCTCGGGGTCGTGCCCCTAACGACCGAGCCCGAGGCTCGTGTTGACTTTCGAGACCCAACACTTGGGAGTTAACTCAGTAGTAATACTTTTTAAAAATTGATATATTCAAAGGTCGGTTTACATCTTTTCTATCTATGTCTTGTAGTCGATATGCCCCTATGTCCCCGATGACAATAATTTTTTGAGGACTTTCCCAATTAGGGCCGAGTTTCCCATCGGTAGGCTCCCGAATATTGCCAGTGACTTTGCGCAACACTAAATCTCCTATTGGGAAACTCCTTATTCGGACCTTCTTTTTGTGTTGTCTTGACAACTCTCCTTGGTATTTTGCCAACTTAATTGATGTAATTTCTCTTCTTTCTTTAGCTAAATCAAGATAATTGGCTAGGGTCTGATCATTATTTCTTGATTCAAAGGCTTGACTTTGTATGGTTGGGAGCCCCACCTCTAGAGGAATGACAGCTTCAACTCTATATGTTATAGCGTAGGGTGTTTCACCCATAGAAGTCCTTGGGGTAGCCCTATATGCCCATAACACATTGAGTAACTCCTCGGTCCACCTACCCTTTGCCCTTTCCAATCTCTTCTTGATTCTAGCCAAGACAGTCTTATTCAAAATCTCCGCTTGTCCATTACATTGTGGGTATGTCGGGGTGGAATAATAGTTACGTATCCCAAATCTCGAGCAAAACTTCCTGAAAGAACCGCTGTTGAATTGAGTACCATTGTCCGAGATGATAACACGAGAGACATCAAACCGTGTAATAATTTTCTTCCAGACAAACTTTTTTGTTTCGATATCCCGAATACAGCACAAAAGGTTGGCTTCAATCCACTGTGTGAAATAGTCAGTAGCAACCAGGAGGAATTTCTTGCCCAAAGGGGCCCTCGGGAGAGGACCTACTATCATGATTAACATTCTAACTATGTGGAAGTGTACCACCCTTCACAAGTGATTTAGTGGTATTTCCACACGGTTATAATCTTTTGGATTCATTAATGAATCTTTAGGAACTTCATTGCAATTAAAGGTCACTTTGTAATATTCAAAAGTATTTTATGCTTATTCGGGTCAATGTATAATTTCAGAAACATTTGCTAACTACTAGAAATACTGATTTGGTGCTTAAGTAGTATTTTATGATCCTCTGGGGTCATTGTATAATTTCAACAAGTACTTATTTGTTACACATGAAACACAAGGGGAGCTTTTTGTAGCTTAACAAAACCTTGAACTTAACTTTGTAATTTTTGCAAGGAGTCATATGATGTATTTAAAACAAAGGGGGAAGTTTTTGAATTTAAGCCAACATTTCATTTATCTTCTCCAACGTCCAAAACCCAGCATCAGTAAAGCTTTTTCTCCCATTTTTTCTTTTTCTGCCATAAATTGTTTCTTTTATTCATTTCTTTCAAATCTAAAACTCCCCATTCATCACCAAGGACCTAAATTACTTTTCAACAAATTTTCATCTCATTCCTTGATGAAATTCAAAGACCCATTTAACCAATTTCATTCATATGCATGTATACATATATACCGATATATATACATATATATATATATACACACACACACATAGCTCATCCACATATATTATTCATTGACATGAACACCACATATACTAGATCAACAACTTACAAAGGAAAAAGAAAATTAAAACAGTAGAGAGATATGGAAGAAAACAAAAGAGTAGTAATTCCTACCTTTGTCTAAAGCTAGTAGTTGTAGATTCAAAGTTTTTGTCCTTAAGCTTCTCCTCTTCCAACAATTGGGTCCTCCTTCTCTCTCTCTTTCTCTACTTTTCTTTTAAATAACAAGGCTAGCAGATTGTTTTTCTTAGGGGGTTTCATTTGTTTTGCTCGTATTTATACACTAAGGAGGGGTGGGCTTTAGTCAAAAGGGTCATGGGCGGCAATGGCAGGACAATGATATTTCCTTACCTTCCTATGGGCGGCAATGGCAAGAAAATGATGTTTCCTTGCCTTCCTACCATGACCAATGTCAGGTAAATAGTCATGGCAGGCTGCCATGACTAATAACGGTATTCGTCATCATTTTTTTTTGTAATTCATTTAATTTTGTTTAATTAAATTAACTTAAGCTAATTTGTCCTTGGTACTAAACATAGTCAATGTTATACTAATCTAATTCGTTTTCATGAGGGGAATTCAATGATGAAGTCTATTTCTTCATCCGAGTTTTTTTATTAAAAGTCAAAATTTTGATAACTCAATCAAAGGGATATGATCTTCCCAACTACCACCGAAATCTAGTATACTTGCCCTCAACATGTCTTCAAGTATTTGGATTACTCTTTCAGATTGACAATCTATTTGCGAGTGAAACGCAGTACTGAATATCAATCTAGTACCCAAAACATCCTGGAAACTCTACCAAAACTGTGTTGTAAACCTTGGATCTCTGTCGGACACTATTGACATCGATACTCCATGAAGCCAAACTTTCTCTTTGATGTATAATTGACTAAATGCATCCAAGGTGTCTATCATTCGAACTGGCAAAAAAGTGTTGACTTGGTCAGTCGGTCCACCACCATCCACAGCGAATTGTGTCCTCTAGTAGATTTTGGTAAATCAGTCACAAAGTCCATAGTCACATGTTCCCATTTCCACTCGACAACAAGTAGGGGCTGAAATAGCTCTGCTGGTCTCTGATGCTCAACTTTAGTTGTTATCAGATAAGGCATCTGGCCATATAGTGTGCCACATCCCTTTTCATCCCACTCCACCAATATTGACGACAAAGATCTCGATACATCTTTGTGCCTCCTGGATGTACTGCTAATTTGGAATGATGAAACTCCCTAAGCACCTCATTTTTCAATGACTCATTATTGGGTACGAAAACCCTGTCTCAAAACCTCAAGCTCCCTTCTGAGTGTATGGCCCAACCGTCTATTCCTACTCCACTGTGGACTCAAGAACAGATAGAGTCTATCTCTAAATCATGACCTTGTGCCTCTATCACCCGACTAAGGCGTGCTGGTGTGGCCACCAAATTATAGAGACAAGCACGGTCACTCTGCTCATCCAACTGCAACCCAAATCAACTAACAATCTCCATCATCTGCCATTCTTTTGATGCTATGCGAGTAACTATCCCCCATGATTTCCTACTTAAAGCATTAGCTATCACGTTTGCCTTACCAGGGTGATAAAGCAAAGTGAAATCATAATCCTCAATATATTTCATCCAACGCCTTTGTCTCATGTTAAGGTCTCTATGAGTAAAGATATACTTCAAAATCTTATGGTCTGAATACACCTCGAACTTCTCACCATTAGATAATGTCACCATGTCTTTAGAGCAAAGACAATAGCTGCTAACTCTAAGTCATGGGTGGGATAATTTTGTTCATGTGTTTTCAACTAACGAGAACCATATGCAACTACTCTATTAGTCTGCATCAATACACATCCTAGACCTTCTTTCGAGGCATCACAATACACAACATAACCTAGTCCTTGTTCTGGTATCACCAAGATAGGTGCACTAGTCAACCTTTCCTTTAATTTACAAAAAGCCTGCTCACAAGTGTCATTCCACTGAAACTTCATTCCTTTCTTAGTCAATCTAGTCATCGGGGCTACTAGTCATGAGAAATCCTCAATAAATCTTCGATAATATCCAGTCAATCCCAAGAAACTTCAGATCTCATAAACTAACTTTGGTCGCTCCCACTTTATCACTAGCTCAACCTTCGATGGGTCCACTAATACTTCAGATTCCAATACCACGTGCCCTAAGAATTTCACCTCAGATAACCAAAACTCACACTTCTTTGCTTTGGCATATAATTGGTGATCTCTCACTGTCTGGCGTACAATCCTCAAGTGTCGCTCATGGCCCAATTTGGTCCATGAGTACACAAGAATATCATTCACAAATACCACAACAAATTGATCCAAGTATGGATTGAAATCCTATGCATAAAGTCCATGAATGCTGCTGGAGCTTTCATTAACCCAAATGGCATCACTACAAACTCATAATACCCATATCGGCTTCTGAAGGTAGTCTTGGGTATGTCTTCATCTTTTATCCTCAATTGGTGATACCTGGTCCAAAGATCAATCTTTGAAAAATACCGAGATCCTTTCAGTTGGTCGAACAAGTCATCTATCCTAGCCAAGGGTACTTGTTCTTGATAGTCACTCGATTCAACTGCCTTTTGTCAATGCACAACCTCAAGCTTCCATCTTTTTTTTTTTGGAAAATAGTGTTGGCGCTCCCCATGGGGAGTTACTTGGTCGTATAAATCCTTTATCTAATAGATCCTGGAGTTGCAACTTCAATTCAGGAAGTTCAGCAGGTGCCATCCTATAAAGGTGTCATAGTAATTGGTGCAGTGCCTGGTTACAATTCAATTGAAAAATCAACATTCCTTTGAGTAGGTAGTCCATGTAGTTCCTCCGAAAAAACTTTGGAGTACTCGCACACAACTCGAGGAAGACCCAACTCCTTTTTATCGTCATCACTAATTACCAAATTGGCTAACCAACCCATCAATTGGTTACACCAGTGTGAATTTCGTAGAGGTGGATCAATTTTGCATGTCTATCCCCATGAAATTGGAAACAAACACCTTCTGTGGTTTACGCTGTCACTTTTTTTTTTATGACAATCAATAGTGACATGATGAGCCAATAACCAATCCATTCCTAGAATGATGTCAACTCCACTATTTCCATGACCCTTAGGTCCACTGTTAGTCGAAGACTTGAGATCTGCAACTCACAAGATCGGTAAATACGATCCACCCGAACTCTACCACCAATGGTGAGTCAATGTAGAGTAATGTCTCTAGGGGCTCCGATTCCGAGCCTAATGCAGATGCACATGCCATAGATATAAATGAGTGAAATGCACCCGAATCAAACAACACACTAACCCAAGCACTATATAATAGAACATTACCTTGGGTTACTGAATGATCAACGAACTCCTCTTGTTGAGTCAACGCAAAGACCCTACCCTATATATGATGGCTATGACCATCGCATCCCTTGCTGTGATTTTGCCTCGCGGGTTGTTGGGATCCAACTGGGGTATTAGAGGCATATGATGTATGTCCCATCATCGGGCCAGTTTGTGCATGCTTCTGGGGTTGAGCTTGTTGTGGATAAGATGGCTGCACATTTTGTTATGGTTCAACAACATTCTGAGAGGGTCCTTATTGTGGACAGTCTCGTCTGTAATGTCCCACCTGTCTGCACTCATAACATACTCCTTGCCCTTGAACAAACTTCCCCTTCTTTTGGTGCTTCTGTTGAAATGATTAATGACTTTGTGCCTGACCACCCTGAGATCGTGGTGTTGAAGTTTTTTGTCTCTTACCGGAGCCACCTCGGGAACTTGAATCTTTAGATCATGAACTAGACTCTCTAATTTGCCTAGTGTCATCCAACTCCCTTTCGGTAACTAGTGCCGCCTCAACCACTTTGGCATACGTTCCGAGGCATAAGACCATTACACGACCTCTAATGGCAAGCCTGAGACCCTATTCAAAACTCCTAGCATCACTATCCTCATCTGGCACTATTGTGATAGCATGTCTGGCTAGTTCAACAAATTGAGCCCCATATTGCATTAAAGTGAGATCTCCCTGACGCAATCCTAAGAATTCCTGCACCTTCACTCCCTTAATCACTTTGGAAAAATAATTATCCATAAACAAGTCATGAAACTCTTTCCACATCATTTTCTTAACATCCTTGGTTTCTTTAATCATATCCCACCAATGATCTGCCTCACCCTCCAATTGGAAGGCAGCTAAAGTAACTGTGGTTGTATTAGATCTAATCCCCATGGCATCAAGGATCTTCTCTATCTGTCTAATCCAGTTCTCTACCACTGTCAGATTAGGCTCACCGTTTAACATTGGAGGGTTTTGCCTCTGGAAATCCCTTAGTGCAGTCATGGAGTTCATCTCACTACCCTCACTCTGAGGCATAACTCTAGTAATTTCTTGCATGGTCTGCATCAAGTCAGCATCATCAGTGCCTCATGAAGAGGATGCTGCTACACTGCCATTAGTCCTATTTCTCATCATTGTCTAATCAAAAGTCAGACAGACAGTAAAAATTAGCATTAGAAAATAAATAAATAATCATAGTTAGTCTCTAATTACAACTAGATGTGTATTTGATATGCCTAAGGTTTCCCCAAGGTCCCTTGTAAAATTGTATACCTAAGCACTATACCAAGCTCCGACGCCCTAGTTTTTTAGGGTGATTTAGTGTGTTTTATGTGACAAATAAACATAATTCATCAAATGAATTGAACAGTTCACGTACTTCAGTTAGACTAGACAATCAGAGCATTTATTTAATATCATAGTCTAAGTACCCAAATTATACATTCATCCCAAAAAGTAGTCCATACTCGATACTATTACATCCAGTCGGTTTTGAAAACACACCAAAGCAACAAAACACAAGTCGCAAATCTAGAATTTTCTCGAGCATTAACATGAAATATAATATCTCGTAAGCCAACTGAGCACAGAGATATTCAACATAGCTCTGGGAAGAAACCCCCACCATCTCTTGGTCTAGTCTCTGCAAAATGTTAGGGTGAGCCACGCTCAACAGAAAAAATAACTACTAAGTTTTAATCCCATCCCATAAAATATGTCTCAATGCCTATAAGTTCACATCAAATAATATTTCCTGTAACAACCTGTTTAAAACATAGCATGAGGCATTATATAAACATTACCAACAAACACGAAATCTACGAATGATGGAAATTTTCAATTAAGCATGTAATCAATCTTACCCATTCATGTCATGGGTCACCCTGAACTTTCACTCTTAGTCTTTATCCATTTAAATCAATACACCGTTTGTTATGCACAAACACCTTGGGAACTTCGGGTCCCTTTGAGGACTCTAACCTCGGGTGTACCCCATCCCCTCGTCTTTAGATGCTTTCAATCAGGGCACGAGTGACCCCGCACCTCGACAGATGCTATGCTTGATCAAGACTTATTTCGGGTCTTTCACTAAAGGGAGGAATGATCCCTGCTTGCTTGTCCCAATATCGTTTCGAGAATTATCATTTCATGTGCCTCAAAGTTGATTGAGCACACTAACCAGAATAGTCACAAATGATGCATTTACCATCATGATAACAAGAAAGCAGCTTATGAGTATATCATTTATCCTCAAGGGACAAAAAGTAAATATGGCCCCAAAAAGGATTTTTTGTATAACTTATGATCAGGGGATATCTAGAATCTGGGAGCTTTTAGTTTGATTCTTTTGGCTTCTTTAGCCTCCTCGAGGAGTACTTCCTCTAACAAATACTTGATGATGGGATCCATCCAACGTAGAGTGGCGTCTTGTACGCATATGGGCAGTATTTCCACGGCGACTACATTTTCTAAGCTCAACTCTAAAGGTAATCGATTGTTATACACTGAGTTACCTCTAAAGCCAAAGTCAAGGCTAGGCAGGCTAGTGCGTTGGCGTGGCTATTATGGTCCCTCAAATTTTTGGATACTTCCGTCTTCTGGAACCTCTCCATCCTTAACTTTGCTCTTCGGTGATATGCCTTCATTCTGTCATCTCGAACTTCAAAGTCCCCGTTGATTTGGTTTACCACCAACTGGGAGTCACAGAAAATACGGAGATGTATAACCCCGATAATGTATGCCGCGTCGAGTCCGACCAACAACACCTCGTACTCGGCCTCATTATTAGATGTTTTGAATCTAAGTCTTATAGCTCATTTTACTATGAATCCTCCGGAATTGACCAAGGCTACACCTACTCATGTCCCCTTTCATTCGAGGATCTATCAAACTCCAAAAGTCATTGTTTTCAAAAGTCAGATCCCTTTTAGGTGGAGACTCAGACGCAGAAAACTCGACAATAAAATCAGCTAGAATCTGCCATTTGATTGAAGTGTGGCGCTTGTAGCATATCTCCAACTCTCCTAGGTCCATGGCCTATTTGGCAACTCGCCTAGACATGTCAACATTATGAAGTATCGGTTTAAGGGACCGATCGGTCAATACCTCAATGGGATATGCGCCTAAAAATAATGTTTGAGTTTCTTCGCCGAAACTACCAAAGCTAGTATAAGCTTTTTTATCGACAAGTATCTGGTTTCAACATTAACCAAGGTCTTGCTTACAAAGTAAATAGGTCTTTACACCCCATCATGCCTTCTTACCAGAGCCCCACAAACCACCCCTTCCGAGACAAACAAGTAAAGGTTTAACACTTCACCTACCATCGTAATAGATAAGGTTGGGGGGACCTGAGGTACTTCTTAATCGCCTCAAGTGCTTGGTCACATTCCACACCCCAAGTTCCTTTTGCCGCCCCTTTAAGCATGGCGAAGAATGGTTTACATCTAGCATTCCGGTCAATTTTTGAATGTCTTTTATAGTTTTTAGTGCCTAGATACTCTACACGGCCTGTATCTATTTGGGGTTGGCCTCTATGCCCCTATGGGTGACCAAGTACCCCAAAAATTTTGCCCGAGCTCACCCCAAAAGTACATTTTGAGGCATTGAGCTTCAGGTTGTATCTCCGAAGCACGACAAAGGAGGTCTTGAGATCTTGGAGATGGTCGGACTTCTTTCGGCTTTTAACTAGCATGTCATCAATATACACCTCCATAATGACGTCAAGTTGCTGCTTAAACATCTTGTTCATTAGCCATTGATAAGTGGCACTAGCATTCTTCAACCCGAACGACATCACCATGTAACAATATATCCCTCGAGGTGTGATGAATGTCGTCTTCTCCTGATCTGATTCATGCAAGGGAATTTGATGGTAACCTGTCTGAGCGTCCATGAAAGAGATATTTTCATGACCCGCAGTCATGTCAACAAGCTGATCAACCTTTGGTAGTGGATACTCGTCCTTAGGACATGCCTCATTCAAGTCCGTGAAATCCACGTAAATTCATCATTTTTTGCCCTTCTTTGCACACACAGTGTTGGATAACCACTCGGGGAACTAGATTTCGCTAATGGACCCCACCCCAAGCAACTTGTCGACCTTTTCATCTACTACTTGTGCGTGATGGGGTACCGTTCTACAATTTTTCTGTCTCACTGGTTTGAAGGATGAGTCTACATGATGTCGATGAAACATTACCATAGGACTTATTCCCATCATTTTGACTTGGGTCCATGTAAAAACATATGCGTTCTGGTATAGGAAGCTCACCATGTCAGACTTCTCGGTGCTACCTAATGAAGCCCCTATTAAAAAGAATCTCTCCTTGTCCTCGAGATTCAGAAGGATCTTGACTAGAGCCTCCGTAGATTCATTGGCCAGATTCATAATTGGGTCATCTACACAAGGCCGGTCGAACAATGATTACTAGTTAGCCAACACCACCTTAGGGTCATGGTCTTGCGCTTGGGCATTGACCCTTGGTCTTTATGGCGGCGTAAAAATAGCTTTTTGATGACGCCTAATTGCCATGAATTTCCTTAACACCCCATAGGGTGGGAAATTTTATCTTTTGATGATAGGATGAATACACCGCCTTCATTGCATGTAACCATGTCCTGCCCATGATGGCATTGCATGGAGAATCAAAGTCTATCACCATGAATTCTATCGGCACGGTAACAACCCCGACAGTAACCATGAAAGTGATCTTCTCGAGAGAGAGGGCGCAGGAACCAATAAAACCCACGAGGAGGTCCTTACTGGTTTCAAGTCTTTCTGGGTGAACCCTATTTTTTGAAAGAGGTTGTCGTACATTACTTCAGATGAGCTACTTGAGTCCACCAAGATCCTCTTGACATCAAAATTGTCGACCTGAACGGTGATTACTAGAGTTTCCTCGTGTGGGAGTACTAGGCCACCAAGGTTGGCATCGGAAAAGTGGATAGTATTGGCATTTAGCCAAGGTTTCTTGGATGACTGCCCCCCATACTTGCTCTCCTCCACCCTTACAGCTCGCAAGACCCTGTGGAGGTCGGCTCAGAGTGAATTATACGTGGATCTATTGAATGTGCAAGCATGTATTACTTCGATCATGGTTGCCATTTCCTGAGATACATCGACCCTTTCCCCCACCAAGCCTCTTGAAGAACTGTCAATAAACTCCCTGAGGTGTCCTTCTCGAACTAATTGCTCAAGGAAGGACTTGTATACCCCACAATCTTTAGTTAGGTGCCCCACATCCCCAATGATAAGAACATTGAGATGTTGAGTCCCTCGAGGATGGGTATCCTTGCATCTTTGGGGGCCATTTAAAGAAAGACTCCTTCTTTATCTTGTGCGGCACTTTGTAAATGGGTTCTTTGAAGACCATGTTTACCCCTTGAAAAGATAGGTGGCTCGGAGTCGGGAGTGGTGCCCCCCTCCGTGCAGGCAGTTCCCTTTCTTGTTTCTTTGGCACTAGGGCCCTATTCTCGGGCACAATCGACTCTTCCTCCACCCTGGCATACTTGTTTATCTAAGCCATCAAGTCCTTCATGTCTACTAGAGCCTGCTTAGTAAGAGATTGGTGTCTCGGGACAATCCTAGCCGAAATGTCACTGCCGCCGTGGCCTCTGGGTATGCCTCAACCTCATTAACCTCCTCCCAGTACCTGATTGCGTACTGCCGAAGGGTTTCTCCACTCCTCCGTTTGATACTCTTAGGGGTCAAGCTCTCATACCATTTCATAGCAGTGTCCCCCCAGCTCATAGGAAAAACTCGGCATAGTTACCTTTGGTTGGTGTCTTTAATGGACATTAACTGCTTGTATTGTCGCAGATGGCTCTCGAGATCTATTCTCCCATCATAAATCTTGAATCGGGGAATGGGGAATTTCTTGGGCATCTCAACCTCTTGGATTGCCCAGACGAATGGGGAGATAATTTGTTCATCCTCAACGTCTTCATCCTCCTTGTGGTATAATCTTCAGCGCTTGGAATCCAAGCGTGTTCAGAGGTCCTCTTAGGGCCTCATTTTTCTAGACCCCTGGCAGTAGAATCTGTGTGGGACTTAGTCACCGCGGCACCCCCTGACAATCTATAGCAAAGATCCCAATGTGAAAGGTATGTCATGTGCCGATCCCCTTCTGATCTCTCCTCGAGAGCAGGCATTTCATCGCTTTGGGGCCACGTGCTTCTCACCCAGGTGCCTTTGTAAGCTCTTCCCTGAGGCATCCAGTCGTTTATCCCTAGAATCACCCCGGCAGATACTCCTATCTTTGCGTCCGCTGCTTCACCAACTGGCACTTCCCGATCGCTTGAAATCATCGAGCCAATCCTGCACCTTGAAATTATCCTTCTCAAGCCGCTTAAGATGGCTTCCCATCCGTTTCTCCACCAACTCGATGATTTCATGAGCCAAAAGGCCTTGTCCCCCAAGGCTTTTATCCACAAGCAATGTTAGCTGTAAGGCATACTCACCTTCATCTGATTGGATCAAGGAGTCTAACTTAGTGACTATTAGGAGTAGGCTAGCTTCCATATTTCTCATGCAGAGGCTGCCCTCCCTTCACTTTGGGATCCTGTGTTCACCATGAAGCTATTGTTATAAGGAAAGTTCGTGATTTCCCACATATGGTGCCAAATTGCATGGGTGAATTCCTACAATGAATGGAGATAATTGTCCACTGCGTGATGAACCTAAAACAATAAAAGAGGTTAGGAAAGGGGCCGGGTAAACACCCAGCAAATCCCCTCCAAGGCTTAAGTCAGTCAACATTGGAGACATGAGCACTATGTATTTTTTATGGGTTCTATTTTGCGTATCTTTGTTCCTCTTTTGCTAGGGTATTTATGCTTGGACTAATAATGATTAGGTGGTCTATGAATCCCATCTCAACATTTAACGGCTGACACTCATATCCAAGCATAATGAGTGTGATCCAATCAAATCCCCTCAAGGCTGACCCCATGGGAGAATAAATCTGTGCTCGGGGTCCCCCGAGCATTAACTCCCCTTCGCCAATTTTTTGAGAGTCTCGGCTCATTGCTTGATAGCTACGCCCGAGTGTTAACTGCTCGGGAATAAGAACCTTGGGTTTTGCCGATGATAAAGGATCAGAGTGATGGCCATAAGTGCTTTGCAATGATGACAAGCTATATGGGTCTCAAGGACACAGAGGTTCATTAATAGCCCTGTCACAGTCACTCAAGTCTTCATTAATGAGTAGTCATGTCCTCTTTAATGCTAGGTTTAATCAGTGTATTCTCGGCTCTTCTGGTTCATAATTCCCCGGCTCCTTCTCCTGGTGCCCTTTGAGGTCCATAACGGCTATAACTGTCCACGTGTCAACTTGGGGCTACTGAGCCCCCTAAAGTCCCATCAAATCTGCTATACAATTAGAATTTTATAGAAGTATATTTCAATCAACCATATCATTAACTTGATAAATAATCAAAATTATTGAAGTAGTATTGGTTAAGTAAGAACGCCCCTAGCCATTCATTTGCATGCCTTGTTACATGCCACTCTTTCAAGGTGTTCAGGTTGGTACTTGTCGACCAAAATGAAGTCATTCATCATTGAATGTCGCATCACCTTTATTTTTTTTTATTTTTGAATGTTGCATTGCTTTTATTTTTTTTTTAAATCTTTCTCTTAAGGTTTGATGGAGAAGACAAAACAAATAATCATATTTTTCTAATTTTTGCCATATCGACATAGAACAGAATGTTCAATAAATATTTTAAGAAAATCTAAACCATTTTGAAGTGATGTTTGAGTTTATTCTCAGAATTTTAAGTTGTTTGTCGATTGACGTTTCTTTTCCTTTTATTAACTTGTCATTAACAAAAACAAAAAAAAAACCTTCATTATATGAGTAAGAAAGAGTACGGACAACTTTTTTGAATGTATGTAAGATGCATCACATTATTAATTATACTCTTGTGTCTCTTTTCTACGGAGGCTTAATCAACAAGACTAAGCAAATTAAATAGTCAAATTTACAAGCTTTAGTAAAGTAAATAGAATAAATACTTGCCTTAGATACATGTTTAAGCATAAAGAAGCCATTTATGGTGACTATACATATTACTAGTTCTCTTGAATTGTTTACTTACACCTGGTAGATCACACTGGGCGTGGCATAGACAGGTCCTTAAACAAATGAGTTGAATTGGATTCCAATTTTTTTTATTTACTTTTGAGTATTGATTTGCTTTGTCTCCTTAATAGATTGGTAGATATCTATATAATAAAGTAGAAACATTATTTGTGTTACTTTCCGCAGTTCAAATCGTTTTGATCTGATAGTCCTAATTGAACTTTCATTCTTTTTATAATTCTAAGACCTTATCTCTCATATAAATCTCTCTCATTCTATTGTCTTTGTTTTGTTGTTTTTGTTATTATTTACGCCACAAAATAGATGAAACTACATGTTATGCAATTATTTATTCCATGAAACCAATTCAAAGTTCTTATATATCTAACGACATGTATTTTGTCACTTACTTCTTAATTTATAAATAACACTTAATGTAAATAAAAAATAGCACATTGACTATAAATACCAAATAATATTCAACACGAAATTAACCTTAGATTACAAATTAATATGTAATTTTATCAAAAATTGACATTTAATTTTGTCCAATCTATATTCAACTTTGTTGAATTAATATCAAATTAATTTTTAGTGTTTTCAAATTAATATTGAAATTCATGTAATCAATTTTTTGGGGACTAAATCAAATTTTATTAAATTTTTAATTTTTTTGGGCCCTAAATTTGGAGAATAGAAATTGTAAAAATAATAAAGTTTTTGGGATGAATTTATTAATTTCCGTTAGCAATATTGACGGAAGGGAGACATAGAGAGTCTCCGTACAATGAATTTCAAACCTTAGGGGGTCTCCATGTTATTTATAAAATGTCATGAGTTGTCTGTGTAATATTTCCAAAACTCAGGGGATGTCCGTGATTTTTGTACTATTTTTAACTAAACATTAATTTATTATTATTTTATCTTAAAAACTTGAATTATTGTATTTCTAATAAAAGCAATTATTTGTTATGAGGGTTTATTGGTAACCAAAAAAGAAATGTGCGTGAGTGTATTTTTGTATATATTTATATGCAGAGGATTGGACATTTGGTGATTAAATTTATAATTATATTGTGTCATTTGGGGTTGAATGGTGATAGTAGTGAAAAATTCGCGAATTTTATAAATGAGCAAGATTTAGTTAATTTTATTTATCACTTAAAGATTGTGAATTTAATTGTCTTATGTTAGTATTTATTTATTTGCTTGAGGTATTTATTACATGGGGATAGGGTGGATTGGAAATATGATGATTGAGTTTATAATTATATTGTGTTATTAGATTGAGTGGTAGTAAATGTGATAAATTCGTGAGTCTTATAAATAAGCAATATTTTATTTATTGCTTAAAGATTGTAAATTTCAATGAGTTATGTTAGTATTTGTGTTTTTTTTTCTAGAGGCATTTGTATATATTGTGTTATTTTGGAGAGTTTTTATATATTTTTATAACAGTTTCATTAATGTGGAAGATATGGTCGACGATATATTTCTAGTCATTTTAAAAGAAGAATTGATATGAATATTTTTACGTCATTCCTTTTGAATTGGAAAATTGTTTAAAGAGATTTTGTTTGTTGTATTGTTCCTTTAGGTACAAGTAATGACTAATACTTAAATATGGACTTCTATACCTAGTCTTAATGGCTCTTTTATTCCATGCTTGCGGTTTTTACTAGCTATTTGGGGTAGTAAAGCGCGTAGTTGTTAAATTTTTCTAGGGGAATTTGGAAGTCAATATAAAAATTTGGACTTAATTAAAGTAAACTACATTAAAAAAATTTATTTGACTCTAAGTGCATTTTTTTTGAAAAAAGACTAAAATGCCATTTATTACTCTATTATTCTCTCTCTCTCTCCATTGCTCTCACTCTCTCTTTCTATTTTCTCTCTATCTTTTTCACTGATAATTTAGGCACCATTTGGTAACTTCATGTATTTGTTTTTATTTTCAATTTATGGCAAAAAAAGAAGTTTGGTGAATGCTTTAATTTTTTTTTACTACTCCGTTTTAAAAAAAAAGGCTAATATATGGAAACATTGAAAAGAATGTTTTTGAAAACATCCCAAAAAAAAAAACAAACAAACAAAAAGCGCTCTTCACAATGGATTTTATGATGTATTGGCTTCGATCCTCCTTAGCAACAAAACAATGGATTTTCTTGCTTGAGTTTAAAAGCCCACTCCCTTCCTTCACTTCTGTTTTTTAGATCTCTCTCTCTATCCCTTCTTTGTTTTGGTGGTGGTGATGGGGTTGTGGTGGGTTTTGGTAGTGGTGGGGGGTTTTTGCAGGGGTGTTGGGCAGTGGATTTCAAGGGTGTGGTGGGGTTGGGTGGTGGTGGATTTCATGGTTGGGTGTCGAGTTGTGGGTTTTGAGGGTAGTGGTGGATTTCGGGGGTTTGTACTAGGTTTTGCATAGGGTTCGTGGCCTTGTGGGGGTGGGGTTTTGGTGGTGGGGTTAGGGTGGTGAATTTCAGGGGTGGGGGATGATTTTGTAGAGGGGTTGTGGGGGTGGGTTTTAGTGGTGAATTTTTGGTATAATACCAAACATATTTTTATTTTTATAATTTTTTGAATATAAATGGCTACCAAACATATTTTATATTTTCAATTTTTATCACAAAAAAATAAAAAATAAAATTTAGTTTTGTTTATTTTTATAAATAAAAAAACGTAAAAACAAAAACGTAATCAAATGTACCCTTAATTTTTTTTCAAATATATAAAAATTTGATTTAATTTTTTCATCTCTTTCTCCCCTATTTTTTTCTCTTTCTCACTCTCTCTCCCCCTATTTTCTCTCACCGTTACTCTTTCTCTCCTTGTATCAACGTTACAACAAACACAATTACACCAATTAGTTACAATTACTTTATAATACACCAAATAATTACTTATATGTTATAATAAATCAAATAGTTACACTAAACAATTACACGAATTAGAACATCAACCAAATTTATCATTCAGTTATTTACAAAAACTCTAATCGACTCTCATGTGACTCGAGTGAACCATTTGACTGGTCATTTGGACTTCCTTGACGGATATGCTTTCCACTATAAAACACGCGAACAATACATGATCAAAATCTATGAGAAATCATGATGTCATCGGCGTGTGGGGAACATTTACATTCAAATTGCAAATATCTGGGACTAATATAATGTAATTAATAGATGGAGGATCAAAATGACACATAATGCATACATTGGAGACCATAAGTGTAATTAACCCTTAATAAAATATGGAGAGTTTCTTTGTCATCAAATAAATAATAATGGTTGCAATTGTTGCCACCCAATATATATGCTGGTTCCAAGTTATAAGCTTAATTAAATTTAAACTTTTTAAACATCCCAAGTCCTAATGACTTGCTTCCATTACCGCTGGAACAAAACCCATGGTGGTTGGGTAGTGCCTAGTAGAGGCGGTGATGAAGTGAGGGATGAAGGGGAGGAGGGAGGAGGGAAAGAGGAGTCATAACTACAAAAGATTAGGACGAGGGGAAGAAGAAGTGGAGGGTCATGTGAGCAGTAGAGAAAGAAAATGAGCGAAGAAGAAAGAAGAGAGGGAGAGGTGCTCTGCTCAATTACACTCTTATTTGGCTATATATACAGGACTCTACACTCAATTTGTGAATCCTTTTTTACTCTAAAAAATTATAGTGTACCTAGAATGATTTTCATTCTTTGGCTAGCCATTAGACTCAAATTGAGCACCTTCGACTGACTACAGTCCTTGGCTACTCATTTAGGGATTGGGTGCATTCTCCGTAGAAATGCAAATGAATCATACCACCACTTAATTTTTCATTATCCTTACTCTGCAACTACTAGAGACTTATGCTACAAATGAGTGGCCAACAAGGGCAAGCTAAATTTGAACACTATACGATAAAAATTGATCTATATGAATCTTAGTACACAAATAATACAATTATATATGTGTATATGCATACTCGCACACGATGTTATTAAGCATGGAAGAAGGGAGTAAGCTTGGACTTAATAACATACAAGGGTATTTGGATGTTTGAACATTTATCAATGCTTCATGAATTTGCATTCTGTCAAATGATGCTCTCTTCAAGAGTGATTCATTGGGAAGTACTGGCTCAAGGCCTATACTTCTTTTAAAATTCTATTTCGTAGCATCTCTTTTTGGTTCATGTTTATATACTTTTTATTACACTAAGCTGAGCCTAATGTATTTACTTAAAGACTTTGCCTCACATTGTACTGTTTATGGATTATATTTATACAAGTTTTATCTTTCGAAAAAAAAAAAACATAATAAAGGGTGGACTGTTGCATACTCAACTAGTGTTTAGTACTTTTTAACCTAATATATTTGGTAGGATGAGTTTGATAAACATAGGAAGTTAAAAAAATGTAATTTATTTGTAAAACTAGATTATAAATGTAGCTTATATCAAAAAATAATATGTTCATTCACGACTCAATTTTATCTTACCTTGTGAAACTATTATTTGTGATGATAAATTATAGTCAAGTAATTACATAACATCATAATGTGGAAATGAAAGGATCATGATACCGTCAAAAACTAGTTTTTAAGATAGATTTTATGACCCAAACTAATTTTTACAATTGTATTGTATGAAAGGTAATTTTGATAGATTCTATAAAACTGTTTAACTAGTTAATAAATTGTTTGTCTATGTCATTGTTTGGCCCCCTTGGAATGAAATCCTGGTTTCGTCTCTACCCACGAACTCGAGCCAAAGTTGAACCAGTGATATTTTATTCGAGTAGAGCCTAAACACACCAATTAAAGTTGGAGAAACTACATATTTTTATATTGACTGCATGTAACATGCATCACTTTAACTTTATTCTTTTGTCTTCCTCTATTGAAGCTTGATCACCAAAACTAAGCAAATAACAAAATTTACCAGTTGGAGTCGCACAAATAGAACAAATACTTTTCTTGAAATAATGGTTAAGCATAAAGAAGTCATCTATGGGACCCATGTATTTCTATTTATAGTTCTCTTAATTGTTTACACTTTCTGGAGCAAACCAAATTGGCACATAGAGCTCGTTAAAGAAGTGAGTTCAATTACTTTCCAATTTTATTATGCTTTAATTTCATTTTCAATTGAATAATTAGTTTCCGTCTTTATTTCAGTTGCAAACATATCTAGAAGTTATTATTGTGAAGACCTTAGACATATAATCAAGGTATATATGTAGAGTTAGTAAGTTTTCATTGTGAAGATCTTATATATTCTTTGACTTATTTGTCTTATTCTTTGTGAATTCGCGCTCTCAACTTACAAAATTCAAGAACTCACATTTTCAATTCACGAATTTTTGCTCTTACTTAGATATGTGCTTACTTATTATTACTGAAATTTTTATTTGAAAAATATTGACTCATATATAAAGATATATATCATAATAGAATGATATTTGTAACCTATAATTGCTATTTCAAGACCTTATAATCAATATATATTTAAAAGTTAAATAGCATTCCACATAGTTGTGCATGAAATTAAATTTTTTATATTTTATTTTTATGAACTTTTATGGGTGAATGTTTGTCTTAATGTATATAATAAGACGCCCTCAAAGTACTCCCGCTAAATATTTTTTAATTTTGTTGCTTTTATGCTCTCGCTCTATCTAGGTCACGCTCTGTGGACATAGTCAAGATTTTTTGCTAAACCACGCAAATTTCTTGTGTCGTTGTGTACGTATATTAATTGTTTATTTTTACATTATTGTCTATTTTTATACTCAAACCGTCGATCTGTCATAACAAAATATTTGCATGACTATTTAACCAAAACTTCCCCTATTATGGTGAAGGTAGTTTGTTTTCGAATTTGGGTTAATCTTTTAATTTGGCTAGTTCGTAAGAGTTACATCCCTAGTATTGAACACCCGTTCATTATACAAACTCAATAAAATCATATTAAAATTCACTAATTTCATGTCAAATTTGTTGGTCCTTTTTAGAATTACTAGACTCAATTATATTGGTCGTTTCGATAGACCTTGCTCACCAACCCTTCTAGAGCCCATTATTTGTGAGTATACCTCACAAATTTAAACATGATCAGAAAATTCAACAAAAAATTAGATTGAGATTTAATTTTAAGAAGTTGGGTGGCAAAAGAGTGCACATGTTGGACATGTGAAATAAGATGGGCCGACACAAGCTAGGCAAGCAAGATACAAATCTGATTTAATAAAGTTTATACATGACACAAATTCAATATCATATGAACTTAACTATATATCTATCAATACTACTAATAAAAGTATTTTAAGATGAAAAACTTTTGAATTTCTATTTTACCCATACAAAAGATTGCAAAGACTACTCTATCATTTCACAATTACATATGTAAATTACCATCATATCTTTATCTATTTAAATCTTAAATTATTATAACATCTATGTTAATTATATATTCTCTATGTATAAATATTATTTTCTATAAAACTTAAAAAAATATGCATCATTATATTTTTAATAAAGCGTTCAAAAAACCTTCAAAAACTCATCAATATAACATTATTAATCTCATATGCAAATATAACATTATACCTACATATGTGTATTTTTTTTAATTTAACCATTTCATTACTAAGATAAAAAAAAAAATCAAATATCTAATTTTTTAAAATCAATTTATGTTACATCAATATAATATTTCAGTCATAATAAATTTTTTTAAGTTGTACTAAGATTTTCTATAAAAATATATACCGTAGTGCAATTTTAAGTAAATCTTGACCTTTTTAGAATTTTGATATGCTTGAAAATATATATTAGAGTAGTATATTAAATTTTATCTCAATTGACCTAACTAATTCTTAATTACAATAAAGTTCAAATGTGATAAGCATATTAACAAATGAATTTTAAAATTTATTTGATTAGAAATGTAATTGAATCCTAATCAAATGAATTTTAAAAAAATTAATTTCTCAAAACATCACTAAAAAATCAATCTCAATACAAAATTCTATAAAAATAGAACTTTAACTATTTTTTTTTATAGTTAAAAAAATTTATTTTTTTTATAGTTATAAATAGATCAAACATAAGTTGAATAAATTTTTACACAACAATAATTATAAAATTTAAAGCATGACACAACACGACTTAATGCCAACCAATATAATTGGCTCTAACAAAGATGTTTTGGGCTTTGGTAGTTGGTCATTGCGTCTCGTTTAGAATTTCAATATGCTTTATTATATATGTTATAGAGTAATATATTAAACTTTATTAAAATTGACTAAATTAATTCCTAATTACAGTAAGATTCCAATATAATTAGTATATTGACAATTATTTTTATTTTATTCAATGATTTATAAGCATAATACTAATCAAATGAATTTCAAAAAAATTAATTTCTTAAACACTATTAAAATATCACTCTCAATCACAAAATTCTATAAAAAATAAAAATTTAACTATTCTTTTTTTTTTTTTTAATATTTCTTGTTATAGTTAGAACAACGAATTTTGGATACATACAAAATTTTTATAATCCTATAATATAATATAATCAATACAAAATTAAGATTGAAAATTTTGAAATGATATTTAATTCAGATAGATACATACTTACTATATTTTATCAATTTTTGTATATAAAAATTATTCACTTACAACACACGTGATGTATTGCTAGTTAGTAAGAAATCGTGTTGTATTGCTAGTTAGTAAGAAATAGTATAAACATTTTTTTGGAATATAGGAAAGATACATCATTTTAATTTTATTCTTTTGGCTCTTTCGGGGAGGAATACTATAGGAACCTAATTCATTGTAGTGATTGGATTAATTGTGAGTTTCAATATTAGATAAAATCTATTTTTAGTACAATAATTGTGTTGAATTAGGTCTCCATATTAAGTTCTTAAAATATGTTCAAATAGCATTTTTCTATACGGAACCATATTCCTCTGTGTTTGTTTGTTTTTTTTTATCCATTTAATAGCCAACTAATCATGAAGGAAGAATGTGTTGACTGTGTCTTCTTTCTTCTCTGAAAAACGTCGCCACCAGGTACCAGAAAGAGAGAGGATCAAAAGAATGGACAAAGATCTTTGCATTGCAGAAGCAAAGGAAAATCCCCTTGTTCCATTGGTAGATTCCATTGAGAATGATATACTTGACTTACCTTCTTTATCCCCTGAATGTTGTATTTATAGAGTTCCAATACGAATTCGAGCACGAAATCCAAAAGCTTATGCACCTCAGATGGTTTCAATCGGCCCTCTACACCACGGAGAAAAGGAGTTGCTAGGCATGGAAGAATTCAAATTAAGGTGCTTCAAAGCATTCCGCGATCATACTCACTTCAGTTTGGATGAGTGTCTAAGCATGATAAAAGAGCAGGAACAAGGAGTTCGTAACTGCTATGCAGAAAGATTTGATAAGCTTAATAGTGATAGCTTTGTGAAAATGATCCTTTTGGATTGTTGTTTCATCATTGAGGTGTTTTTGGGTATTGGACGTTTTTTTCGAAAAAAAGTTGTTTCGAGTGATCTACGTCATGTGCTAGGACTAGAAGGCACAACACTACTTGACCAACAAAGTGATCAACGGGTGATTCCTCAACTGATATCAGACACAATATTACTTGAAAATCAGCTTCCATTCTTTATAATAGAGGATCTATTCAACCTAGCATTCCATTCAAACCCACACCACCACCTGTCCTCTTTCCGCCAGCTTTCCTTGTTTTGCATCCGAGCCTTCGTTCCGATTAAGGACATTGCACTGGATATATCAAATACTGAAGTGAAGCATTTTGTTGATTTGCTAAGGGTATGGTTCTTACCGTCAAGTCCACGGTCATTGGATTGGGAAGGAGATTTTTATTTTTCAGAGATGCCAGCAGCAACGGAGATGCAAGAGGCAGGAATGATTATATGTGAATCATCAAACCATCGTCTACTTGACATAACATATACAAATGGAGTGTTAAAAGTCCCTAGATTAATTGTAGACCGCAAGACAGAAGAATTATTTGGAAACCTTGTTGCTTTGGAGGTATGTCATTATCACCCTGATACTTACATAATTGATTATCTTGTTTTCATGGATAGGCTTATTGACACTGCTCAAGATGTGGAGTTACTCATCAAGAGTGGAGTTATTTATAGCATGGTGGACGACAGCTCTGCAGTGGCGTCTCTCTTCAATAACCTTTGCACTGGTGCTACAAGTGGACCATACTATTATCGTGACATATGTAAGGATGTGAATAAATATTGCAATGTCCCACGACACAAATGGAAGGCAACTCTGAAACGTGATTATTTCAGTACTCCATGGAGGACTGCTTCTACTGTTGCTGCAGTTATATTGCTTGGGCTTACCTTTATTAAAACCATCAACTCTTTTGTTTGAACAAAAATGAAAATAAAACTATCAAGACTTTTTAATTCTTCAATGAGAAGTTGTACTTGTTAGCAAGTTTCTGTCTAAATACTTTGTACTCATCGTATTTGTACTTTTGAGCGTTCAATAGATACCATGGTTTGAAGCTTCATTTCCTGTTAACATATGATTTACTTAAATTAAAGTCTTTAACTGGCAAGCTGAAGAAAAGGAAGCAATGCCAAGTAAATTAGAGATTTGCTTGTTGGTCAGGTTTGAATGATTATGGAATCGAAATTATTTAACTTTTGATGGAATATGTATGCGTGTGTGTATAAATATCTATATAATAAGATAGCTAAGTTTTTGAACTTATGAGAGGTATATTTTTTCTCCAAATTTCACACACTCATCACACACTTTTTCCCTCAAATTTCACAAACCCAACATAAACACTCCACAACATATAGCTATACATACTATAACACACTCATTATATACACACATATTATATATACACTCTATCTGTACACACACTCCAATACACGCATAGTGTTAGAGTTTAATATACAGTAATTTCAGTCACGGAATATCACTAGTGTATATATATATATATGCTGGTCAGGTTTGAACGATTATGAAATCGAAATTATTTAACTTTTGATGGAACTTGTATGTCGTGTGTGTTTGTGTGTACATTTTGCTATTGAAAAAAAGGGTGAGGTTAAAAGAGAACAGCCAGAGACCACCTTGATAGGCCCTCACTAGTAGATTCATGAGATCTCTGACCGTGCCCGTTACTCCTCTCGGGAACAAACCTAACTAGGCTAGCCTAACGGTCAACTACTGAACCCCAATGTGAACTTCAAGACTCGAACTTTCAACTTTAGAGTGCGAAGTTTGAATGATACCTCACTAGATCCCCCCCCCCCCACTCGATGGTATGTCATGTGTATGTATATAGTAGTGTGGTAATGGAAACTATGCATTATAATCTCTGGGGGGGGGGGGAACTTTTCACATGAGTAGTTAAATCACAATTCAAGGTACACTAAGTCGTCATGTAAACTATGCACTTAGTCGTCATGGAAGCTATGCACCATATCCTTTGGTATGTATTTTTCATGTGACCTGATAAATCATTATCTAACGGCCACCACTCAAAAAACCTTGGAATTAATTGGTAAAACTTACCAAATTTGTTTATTGACTAAATAGGAAATTTGAATGCTATATTAATTGTAATTCTAATCTTATTTGGAAAGTATATTAAAAAAATTAATTAATCATTTAAAATTAAGATTTTTTTTACTCTTTTCAAATTTTGTCAAATAGATCAAACTAGTGATTCAAACGAATTTATACGTATCTTTGTAATTCATCTGATTTATTATACTAGTTTAAATTATAGATCTAATCTCATTAAACTTTTAATCCCAAAAGGTCTAAAATTGTAGGTTTTCAATAAAAAAAAGACATTCAAGGTCAATTAATGGACAGTCCAAGGAGCATTGTTGACTGTAAATTGACCTTAAACGTCAAGGGTTTCGTCATAATTTCTAAAATCTTAGGAGGTTTTATAGAACTAAGCTTTTACCATGGATATAGTTTGAATAAGTTATCAGAATAAAATTTTTGGTTAGTCAAATATTCTTTCCAATAGGGTTTTGCTAAGTATTTTAAAATTTGGAATAAAAAATATGTTATTAATTTAGTAACTCATAAATAAATTAAGGACAATTTGTTCCTTTTGAGCAAATCATTTATCGTGATTCAAGTATGACTCATTGTATACAAGTGAATTTCTCATTTATTATTGGTGGATGATTTGCCAAGAATAGACTTAAATGAAAAATATTAGAGGAATGAGCAATGGAAGCTGAATGAGCTCTATAAGTGATGAAAGAGTTGTGTGTGTGTGTGTGTTTGGGGGTGGGGGGATGACAGTAAGCAACAATACAAAGAAATAATTAGTCCGCTAAACTTAAGAATTAGGCAAGTCCACTATAATTAAGGTTGTTGTTCCTCTGGTTTGTATTACTTGGAGAAAAAGAAGGTTAAACTATTGAGATTACAATTGTAGACTCTATTTTGACAAGGCAAGGGTCTGCCTATTTATACAATAGGGTAGTCTGGTTATCAAGTAATGATGGTGTGGGCTCATGATGTGGGCTCCTAGTTTGTTAGGATATTGAAAGGGATATTTGGTCATTAGAGGTGCTCTTACTTAGAAATGGCAAGGCATTCTAGAGATGGATTCTTCATTCCCAAAGTAAGATTTGATGGCATAATTCCTCTTCTATCCTTTTGCCAATATAAACGGAATTGCTCCAGACACTGCTAAGTTGCTTTGTTGCCATGACTGAGCTGGACTTGGTAGATTAAGTCAGACATGTCAAGATTAGGTCAACCAATCCATCTGTTGTGTTGTAGACTTGTTCAGCATATGAATTTATTCTTGGTATGTATCATTAGAGAATATTTGGATTCGATATAGATACATAAAAACTTCCAATTGATGTATATTTTATCCCAAAATTATGCATGCCCAAAAATATGGATTTTGGTTATTTAAATATTCCTTCCAATGGGTTGTGCACGATATCTTTAAATTTAGTAACTTATGGTGAGACTCGCTTTAGAATGTTTGCTCGCACCTTGCTTCTCAGATTCCCACAAGAGGTTTTTATTGCAAATTGAGGGGATGAATATCCAGGTAATGTCTGGGATGAATAATGCAATTCAAAAAGTAGCTATTAAAAAAGTATTTATCAAAAATTATTTATAAAACCACTATTATTAAATAAGCATTGTATGAATGTTCGCAATAAAAAACAATTAACATAAAAATTACTTTTCAAAAAAATTGTATTTAGATGGTCAACGAGAAAATACTTATTTATGTCACACTTACTAAAATGATCCCAAGTGCACACATGCACATATGTGGCAACAATGATGGCCGTGGGTGGTGGCAACATTGAGAAGTGGTGTTGAGTGGGCGATGGTGACGGGCGTTGGTGGTAGATAGTGTTGGCGATAGTGGCAGATGATGGTAGTGGTGATCATGTTGGCAGTGCTAGTGAGGGCAATGGTGACAGGTGGTAAGTGGTAGTGGCATAGTGGTGGAAAGATGGTAAGTGGTGACAACAGTGATGGCGGCCGCAAACAGGGTGGTAGGGGTGAGATGATGGAGTTACATTTAACTTATTTGAAAGTAATTTAAATAAGTTGTTCCAAACAATATTATCTTTGTTCAAAGTTAAATCATAATTCTTACAAGCACTATTATTAATCAACCCAAACATTACCTAAGCACGTTGTATGGCCCTAACTAAAACACGCAACTCAATATATTATATCTGACTTTGCGCTTTAAAAAGCTCGTGATCTTCTTCTAATTCAATTTATAGAGATTAATCTTCCTGTAATTGCAGCAATCAAAAGAGGAGAAACCCTTGCAACATGGTTTTGTTTGGTGATGAAAAAAAAAAATTAAAACACAAAATGTTTCCCTTCTGGAAGAGGATGTTTTAACCTTCATTCATGAAATTTTATTTCCCAGGAAGGAGTTACAAAGCTTTAAGGCCCCACTTCTTGGTCAATGGGATAGTCCACTGAAGTATAAATAGTTAAGTTATAAACCTCTCTAGTAGTTTCATTTTTTGGAGTAGATGATTGTTCAACATACTATTAGAACATAAGGTTTTGTGTTCGAATCTTAGTGTCATCCTAGTTATTAAAAAGACTTACATGTTCTAGGCCCAAAATATAACATGCACATGAGGAAGTCTATTGAAGTATAAATACATAAGTTACATTATCTCCAACAACTTATATTTTTGGAGTAGATTATTGTTCGACACGGTCTTCACTTTATTTTGGGTAGAACTTGAAAGCAATAAGATATGATAGTAACTATTGAATGTCATGTACAGTGTATAAATAGACAAATGTATATTAATTTTTCATTCTAAATTCTAAGTATTAGGCGACTGCAATATTAACTATCGGAGTGATTTCTTAATGAAATACTTGTAAATAATTTTAAGAGAGTGGTTTTATTAGATTGACAATGAATCTGGATATTAAATAGCGTTCACTACCAACAAACAACAGAAAATTGAGACGGCAAATAACTTTATTGTCAATTTAATAGGACTTGAGCATATAACAATTAAGTAGCATTAAGTGAATGCTAAATGAGTGCCCTATGACAGACATTAGAATATGCCTAGTTAATTTTGCACCATCGTGAAAATGTCCATGACCCCAAGGAGTACTTGTCAACCAAAAACGGAGTCATTCATTATTGGATAACATGGATTGTGAAGGTTCCGTTGTCTTTTTTCTTTTTCTTGAGGCTTGATTGAGAACACAAAGCAAGGACAACTCCACTAGTTTTAGCTACATTGACCCAACTATAGACTATTTAATGATATTCTTAAAGCTCCATCTCTATTTCAAGAGTGCCTAGACCTTTTTCAAGTATTGTTTGAGTTTAGCTTCATTGTTTTCAAGAGTGATGAAAGTCTATTCGAGCCTAGCAGAAGCATATGAAAGATCAATCAAAAAGCGATGCTTGATTAAAATACGTATATAAAACTATATTTTTTTAGAGAGTACAAATACTTTCTTGAATATGTGTAAGAAGCATACTCTTAACTTTATTATTTGCCTCTTCCTATGGAGGATTGACCATCAAGACTAAGCAAATAATGAATTTTACCACTTTTTGTAAGCCAAATAGAACAAATACTTATCTTAAAAAGAACGGTTAAGCATAAAGGAGTCCTTGAAAGTGACTATACATATTACTATATATAGTTCCCTTGGTTATTCATACTAGAGCACACAGAAGAGGTCGCATACAGAGGTCCTTAAAGAAGAGAGCTGAATTGGTCTTCTTTTTTTCTTTTCTTTTCATTCCATTGCCAACAATTTGTTGCATTAGTTTAGTTGGAACCATATTTGAAGCTATTATTGTGAAGACCTTAAGCATTTTTTTTTTTAAAAGGGTTGTGAAGACCTTAAGCATATATCCAAGGTATGTGGATTTAGTAAGCTTTCTTTATGAACACTTATCCTTTTAGTTTCTGTCTTTTGACATATATTTGTTATTTT
The DNA here is from genome assembly GCA_963454935.2 of Ilex paraguariensis. Taxonomy (NCBI): domain Eukaryota; kingdom Viridiplantae; phylum Streptophyta; class Magnoliopsida; order Aquifoliales; family Aquifoliaceae; genus Ilex; species Ilex paraguariensis. The sequence goes on from CAUOFW020005336.1 coordinate 390,968, forward strand.
TCTTGTCTTCTCTCTCCACCATCCTTGGACCGTGACTTTAGGGTTAGGAATTCCTATCCACACCACAAGGTAAAATGAAAGCTACTACTTTTCTTTGTTTTGTAGGACTAATTGCATTGCCATCTTAAACAGTACTTTAAAGTTTTATTTTATCCTCTCAAAGTTCAAAAGTACTGTTACTTTGTCTGTCTAGTTTCACGTAAGTATAGCAATGTGCCCCCAAAACCTCTATGACATTAGGGTTTTTGTTTGTAAAAACATCACAATGTCATTTTGCCCCTGAAATTTTAAGTTTAATTATCTCTCAAAGCATGTGTGGCACACTATATTTTACTGGATGAAAAACCTAACTGCATTTGGCAGTTGAGGCACAATTCAACACTTTTTAGACTGGGCATAATCCCTTAAAGATGCGCTTTATTTGATTTTGGTTCTTATTCTTCCAATCTTGTCACTTCAATCCCTCAAGTTTCTAAGTTTGTTCACTTCGATGCCAATGAAATCCCTGTTTGTCATTTTTGTCTCATGTCTCCGTACTTTAGAGATATTCTTTACGGTTAATAGTATTTTTAGTTTTTATAGTATGTCCATTTTTAATTTTATCGATTTGGTCCTTCAAGTTTTAATTTATGTCATTTTGGCCCCTAATGAGACAATTTGTTAAGTTTTTTGATGAAAGTGACTACATATCCTGTTTTTCAGACAGTATCATGTACCCAACACGTGATAATTCCATCAAAAACTTAACGGTTCTTTTATATAAGGATCATTTAAACATGAATAAATATTTTAGCGATCAAATTTATAAATTGATATTTTAGAGACCAGATTGATAAAATATACATACTTTAGATACTAAAAATACTATTAATCCTATTCTTTGCAAACTTGAACAACTAAAGTGACACAAATTTGAAATTTGAGAGACCAACGTTTACCTCTCAATGTAGTTCTATTATATTAACCTTTAGATTCATCAATTTAATATTTAATTTTATTAAATTAATATCCTTTATTTAATTTAAACTAAATTAAAATTTCATCTCATCAAATCAACACAAATTGATATTTAATTTTATCAAATTAGAATTTAGTTATATTAATTTAATATTTTATTTCATCAAATTAATATTATTTCTTTAATTTAACTTTAAATTATTATTTAATTTCATCAAATCAACACCAAATTGACATTTTATTTTATTAAATTAAAATTTAATATATTAAATATAATATTAAATTCTATTAATTTAACCTTATCAAATTAATGTCAGTTATTTAATTTAACACCAAATAAACATTCAATTTGATTAAAACAACATTTAAATTTATTCAATTAACATTAAATTTTATCAAATCAACACTAAATTAATATTTAATATTATCAAATTAAAATAAAATTAATATTGAAATTTATCATATTCATATCAAATTTATTTAATTAATATTAAATTTTATCAAATAATATTTAATTTTTATATATGAATGGCGATATATGAAGAGTGGTCAAGTGACGTTATGGAGGACAGACAATAACAGAAAAGTTAAAAATTGATAGAATTTTGACATTAACTTTATTGATTGTAATATTATTATAAAAAATATTTTTAACTATAAAATAAATTTAAAACCCTGTAATTTATAACGAACAACAAAAAAACATATCACAAAGGGAACTTAGGTAATATGAGAAAATAAAAAACTGAAAAGTGCACCTCCTACTCAACAACTTATAAGAAAATTGTCGAACGGGTGTTTTGGATGAAAAAAATTTTCATGAAAAAAATTTAAAAAAAATTTGTATGAAAAAAATTAAAAATATCTGCATGAAAAAAAATAAAAAAAAAACTGCATGAATTTTTTTAAAAAAATCTGCATGAAAGACATTTACAAATCTGTAAGAAAAAAAATAATTTTTTTTCTTTTTACCAACTTAAGTAGTGATCCATCACTCGGGAGAATAAGTTGAAGAATAATGGTTGACTTCAGTTCCATATGTCTTCTAATAACCCCAGATCGTTTTGGACCTTCACAAACAACAAAAAGTGTGATATATATATAGTGGAAAAGAGTTGAGGACATTTTAGTATATTTACATAGAAAGTTTTGACATTTTTAAAAAATTTATAGTCAAACTGTTACTTTTAATACTGACAGAGATAAAAATCATCGTTAAGGGGTGTCTTTAATTTGAAAATATAAAGCATAAGAGGTTACAGTGAAGTTTCAGAATCGAAAGAGGGTGTCATTGAATTTAGACCTAACTAGAAGGGTATGGATGAAATTTTACCTATTTTCTATTATATTTTAAATTTAGTTTTGAAGCAGATGTTAACTTATCATTTTTGCTACTGTTTATATTGTAGAATGATGTTACAACTATTATTTCCCTAACCCCCTCCCCTAACTATTATTCACTTATACCAACAGTTCAACATAATGTGAACACGAGAACTATTAACATGTCAATCTGTGCATTTAATTGCCAACCAATATGAAGGAAGCATAAGTAGTTGATTATGTCTCTGTTTCTTTTCCAAATGAGGCCAGGAAAAGAAAAGAGAGGATCAAAAGAATGGACAGTGATGATTCCATGGCAGATGTAGTGGAAGATCGCCATATTTTATTGGCAGATTCCATTAGCGAGCAAAAACTTGACTTACCTTACCTCTCGCCTAACTGTTGTAGCTATAGAGTTCCAAGGAAAATTCGAGAACAGAATGCAAAGCTTACACACCCCAGATAATTTCCATTGGCCCTCTACACCATGGAAAAGAGGAGTTGCTAGGCATGGAAGAGTTCAAATTATGGTGCTTGCATGAATTTATCAATCGTACCCAACTCCCTTTGGAGGGTTGTATAAGAGTGATAGAGAAGTGAGAAGAAAGAGCTCGTAGATGTTATGCATAAAGAAGTGAGCTTAATATTGATGCCTTTATGAAAATGATCCTGTTGGATAGTTGTTTCATTATGTTGAGTGATGAAAGAATTTCAGATTCTGATTATTCGAGCGAGCTTCGGGTGATGCTTCGTGTGCAAAAAGACATGATATTACTTGAAAATCAGATTCCATTTTTTGGTAATTGAGGGTTTATTCAACCATGCTTGCGATTCTAACCCAAACCACCAGCCATGTTTTCGCCAGCTTTCGATCTTGTACTTCTCAAACTTATTGCCATTCAAAGACATTCCACAGACTATATCAAGTACTGAAGTGAAGCATTGTTTTAATTTGCTAAGGATATGTCTCTTACCATCATCGTTATAGCCACCATGAGAAAACACAGAGATTTATAGCAATACCAAAAACAACTGAGATCCAAGAGGCAGGAATGAGTATAAGGGGCCCAAGCTGTCATCTACTAGACATAAAATTTACAAGAAGAGTGTTAGAAATCCCCACATTAAAAGTAGAAGACTCGATGCAATTGGTACTTAGAAACCTTATTGCGTATGCCATTATTATCCTAATACTTACATTATTGATTATCTCTTCTTCATGGATACTCTTAACTCTGCTAAAGATGTGGAGCTACTCATCCAGAATGGAGTTATCCATAGGGTAATTGGAGATAGCTTTGTAGTGGCGACTCTCTTCAATAATTTTTGCTCAAATGTGGCAATGAGAGACTATTATTGTAGAGATTTAAAAAGTGAGGATAAATTTTTCAGTTTTGGCGATAAGATACTATTTATGCATCATTTGCCGGTAGGGTACTACATATGCATCATTTAGGCGTAAATCATGTTTAAGAGCATAATTTAAGTATTCCATAAAAGAGAAACATGCTTAGAATATTAAAATACACATACTGTGTGAATTTGAGTCTGAATGAAAATAGTTTCAAAACTTAGATAAAAAGGGCATCCCGGGTGACCCAGGGTAGGACCGGTCAAACCCGGCCATAAGCGAAAATCTATTTTTTTTGAAAATTTTTATTCAAAATAATTTTAAAAACTTTGGTTTGAATTAGGGCATTCCGGGATGGATTGTAATGTAACGGAGTCCCAGATTCATCAAGGACAAAAGAGTCATTTTGCACCTTTACCCCTCCACTATAAATTCAATCCATTTAGTGTAAAAATATCAGTTTTTGATCTAAAGAAGGGTAGTAGATGTTCATTGAGAGAAAGTGAAGAAAAATCATAGATTCTCAAAACTCACTCCTAGGCCAACATTCTTGCAAAACTTCCTTCTAGGAAGTTGTTCCTCTCAACAAGGGTTATATTCTCACCAATTGGTTCGGTTATGCAGTGAACACAACTCACTTGGTAAACCAGTTTAGGTATGATATTTTACTAAGTTAGAAATAAATTTAATTTTTCTTGCATTTTCTATGTGTTGATTGAATGATTTAAATGTTTACTTGATGTTAGAAAATCACTTAGGTGGCAGTTACTTTGAAAACTTAGAGTTAATAGTTTAAGTACTTTTGTGTTCTTTGAGTTTCTTGACAATTTGTTACTATGATAAAGGTGTACCTTGTATATGTGTTAGATTATTATATTCTAGCTTATGTTCATGTAGAGAAAGTCTTGTGGTTTAAGCGTTATGATTTATCCCATGAGTTGGTAGTTTGTGTATTTGTATTTTCCTTGAAAAATTATGAAAGTAATGAACATAAAACTTGATCATATGTTTAATCTATTGAATGGTGCTTCACATTCATGTAGATATAGTGTTGTGAATTTAAAGTTATGCTTTACTTTATGAATGAGACATATTAAGTTATACTCCACGTGTTTGATGAAATGTTTCATAGAATTCACATTGAGAAAAATCAAGGCATCTTGGCATATATTAATCCTTGGAAACATGATGTGGGTTGAGCACTTGGTACTATGCATTATGAGAATATAGCTCCTGTGGTGAAAAATCCAAAATCTGGCCAATGACAGTACTCGCAGTCTAACGAGGTGGACTGTGAAACGAGACACGGGTGACAGAATTGCATGTGTGTATCATGCATATTGACATTCCATAGAATTGAGGGATTACAAGATTTTAGCTTTTAAAATGTACACTTGCACATGCCACGCCATAAATTTGTTCTTAGCATTAGCATTTTGTCATACCAGCAGTTGAGCTGACCCATTCGTGGAATATCATATTACAGATAAGACTCCCGGTACTTGAGACTTAAGGAAGTCTTAAAGGAAGGAGAGGAAAGGGACTCGAATGGATATTTGGCCCTTGGGACATATTTTGTATGTATGCCCAAATGACTTGTATTTCAGTTTGAAAAAAGTTGTGGTTTATAGGCTCTAGACCATTTTAAAGTATAAGAGTGTAAATCCAATTGATATGTGAGACATCTTCATTTAATGAGTATCATATGTATATATTGAGACAACTAGTGTGTATGTTGAAAACAATGGATGTATGTTTAATTTACATAGATTGTGGCCACCGAGTGAGGGTGGATTGTGATATACTTATACATATGAAGTATTGCAAATATTAGGTGAAAAAAAGGCTTGGAAAACAATGAAGGTTATATCGAAATTTTATGAAAAATTAAAAAACTTATTAAATGTGTAAAACACCGTTTAAATAGGTGGGAATGATGTCAAAAGGGGGGGTTTAGAAACTTTGAAAAAATATGCTAAAAATGGAAGAAAAGTAGCTTTAAAAACTTTGAAAAAAAAAAGGGGAAAATATGGGAAATGAATAAAAGATAAATTTATTCAATCTAATGACCTTTCATTTACTTTTCTTCTTCCTTTCACTTGCTCTCCGGGTGTGTGGAAAGTTGGGGTGTGACAACTATTATATTGGCATATCTAACAATGTGAATGCATATTACCAATTCCCTTGGCACAAGTGAAAGGCAATCTTGAGACGTGATTATTTCAGTACTCCCTGGAAAATCGCTTCTACTATCATTGCAAGAATATTGCTTGTGCTTACCCTAATCCAAACCATCAAGACTTTTTAATTCTTTGATAGTTGTGCTTCTTTGCATTTTTATGTACTTTCTAAGCATTCTAAACTTATGTTATTTGTACTTTTGAACGTTCTATGTATATCATGGTTGAAGCTTGATTGCCTGCTGTTGCAACAATTAAGTCCATCTAATAGTTAACAGAATTGGAACCCATGTGTGATGGAGTGTGTGACGAGTGCTTTCAATAGAAAAATAAAATAAAATTGATCCCTATTTCTCTTTTGTTTTTACCCTTCATTTTCTATTTTATCTAATCTCCCCCCCTAAAAACTTCACAGGCCCTCTATAGTCCACCCTCCATCGCCATTTGAGTATTAAATGATAGAATTCCTTTTAGAGTTATCAAGTAGACCTTTTTGAGATTCAAATTAATTAATGGAATCTATTTTTCTATAATTCTATTTTTTGGAGTGATTTCTAGAAATACTTTTTTTTTCATTTCATTCCTAAGTAATAAAGAGACTATTCTAGTGAAGGCTAACGAGCACATATTGGTGCGTACTTGTTTTTAAGCAAAAAACTTGTCATCTTGAGACCTAAAGGGTGTTATTCAAGAGGGATTCACTAATGGCTCACCCTATGTTTTCAAAACACAATTTTTTTAGAATTTTTTTTTTATTTCAAAACACCTAAAGAGCCATACATGGATTACTTCCATTTATATTTTGCCTAGTTATCCTAAATTATAAATAACTAAGGGTTCCTCTCAGGCATCTAGGTCATTATCTTTATCTTAAGCATGAAGGTTCATGCGGAGCTTCATTGATATAGTTTTGACGCTTGATCTCCTCCTTTCAATGATGCTTTCAGATCTTCAACTTAATAGATTCGTAACCATAAAAATGGTTGAGATTTATAATAGATTCCATGAAAATTAGCCAATTATAAATATGATCCAGCAATCTCTCTTTTTGACAATTTCGTGATAAAATATACAAGTAATGAATTAAGATTACAACCCACAAACCATTAAACAAAACGAATAGTAAATGTAATCTCAACACTCATGCATATGTCCTAAATTTTTATCTAGTTCAAAATCTATATTTTTAGATAAAGCTTGAAGATCATAGTCCTACACATCACCACTCAAATCAAAATCTCGTAAAAAACATCATATGTTAGAAATACATAACATTGGTGCTTTATCTGAAACCTGTTTAAAAAATCTTCTTTCTTCGAAAGAACTCTATATTGATGAAGCCATTTTTCAAGTCATTAGGTTTGGAAAGCACTAAGATAAGTATAGAGCATAGTTATGTCTACATCATGCAAATTCAAATATATAACATATTAATAAACTAGTCCATCCAATATGCTTGAGAACTTATGAATCTAGCAATGTCAAACGCATCAAATTCCCCCACTTAGTTGGTGTTCACAATTAAAATAACAAGTGAAAAAATAAACAAGTACAAAATAGTGACTTCATGCCAAGTTTGCAAATGTACTCCCCTTGAGTATTAGAACAAACTCCCCTTTTCTATGTGCACATGCAACATATCTAGCCTAATCAAGAGAAAATCTCCACGATTCCTCTCATATGTACACAAAACAACTCAATGACAACATGTAGCAAGCACAATATAGAATCAAGTTACCCAATATATTCTTTCTTTATTTGCTATAAATACCAACACAATGACAACATATAACAAGCATGACAAAGAATCATAGTATAACAAGTAGGCAAGAATGCAAAACAAAAGAAAAATTACCAAACAAATAAAAAGTCAACAGCAAAAAATAAACAGAGCATTTTAGTATAAGCCATGAATGAATAAAATCACTCTCAACTCCCATATGACCTAAATACTACAAGTCTCTAAAAACAGTTGAAGTGGTTGAATTTGGTTGTCCTACGATCTGCTTACCGATCAATTTGTGTTGACGACCAACTCTCCTGGTAAGTGATCTGAAGACAACTTGTTAAGTTGACTCCATGCTCACAATCTGACCATCCAATGCATCTAGTCTATCAGAAGTAAGACGATGATGATCTTCCATGAACTTTTGTATACTCGTACACATATCAACCAACGATGCTAATTGAGCAACAAGGATGTTTGAATTGAGCTCTCATGGCAATGATGTCCTCCTAGACGTGCTAGTCTCAAGATGAACTGGTGGGATCTGCTCCTCCACCATATAACATACTCAGCTTGAGCTTTACTTTGCTTCATCAAACTATTATTCAAGGCTCTCATGGGGTTATGCAATTGATCCCTAGGCAATACAACATTTTCTTGCCCCAATCAGAAACAAATAATCAGAGATCCAAAAGGCAGATTATCTAATACTCTCCCCTTGAAAAGGCTCTTCAAATACACCCAATGATCATCGAAAAATCAAGATCATACCTTTTACCTATGGCATAAAGTATGTGTTCTCTCTGGGTTGTAAAGTCTAACATATGGGATTCCGGTTCAATGTTGTAGTTGGCCATGAGATTAAGCATCCTGTAATCTGGAGTTTGATATTTTTGTTGAAAGTTGTAGGTAATCTTGTTTTCAGGATATTCTATACCATACAATTCAATAGTCAAAACACTTAGATAAGGCAAGTCATCTATCGGTCGCGCACCTAGATAGTAATTCTCCACCCTAGACAAGCCAAGTGTGGTAGCAATGAGAGTGGCAGAAAACATAAACTTAGTACCTATGACATAAGTGACAAAGTGGTTAGCCTGAGGATCAGGATCACGTATATGTGCAGAGAATTATCTCACCATGTTATCATCTGATGTCACGTGGTCATTAAACATCCAAGTCCACCCACAATTGGCGAGATTGGTGACAATTAAAGAATTGACCTTTGGGGTGTTCACCTCTCATTCGATCAACATTGGCTTGAGATGAGAGACAACTCCAATCTAAATCTCTCTAAGAACTCCGATGTATGAAATCGAGTACCTTCATCAAAGTTCTCCTCGACTTCCTCGTATACATCATCGACCCGAGTTCGTTTCTCTCTTCACGTCGCCATCTCAGCAATCACTCTAAGAATCTATGTCTCATAGATGTGGATTTGTGACAAAACGATGAATAAACCTTATATCTCTATAGAAGATGTTTGTGAGAGTTAGAAACTACGGGTTAGGGTATTTGTAGGGTTAGGATGGGAATAAGAGGGTTGGGAATACAAAGAGTCGTGTAACGACATTCATTTAAAACCCTAACCATCAACTTAACTCGAGGTCACTCGAGAAGAGTTGAGGTCGCTTGAGCAGCTTTTGAACCCTTTTAGTTCTGCAAACTGATTAGCTTCAGCTCCTTTATGGACCATCTTGGCCCTGACACCTCACTCATCCTCCCTATCCTTCAAACCTTAATATGCTTACATGATATACATATATATACACACACACACACAATCTTAATGCAATTAAATGCATATATTCACAGATGAATTTAGATCAAAGTCAAGTGTAATTTCTAAATTAAACTATAAATGCTTAGTGTTCATAAACATTCAAATTACACAAATTAGCATTATAAAAGCTCCATCTAAAATTCATCATCTAATCCCATTAGTCCAAGGGATATTTAAATATATTGAACCTAATTTTATGTATCCTAGAGTAATGTTTCTTCACTTAGTTTAATTTAACTCTTACACGTTCAAATTTTGTTCAACTTTGACTAATTCAAGTGTAACAAGTGTGAAACCAAACTTCAACACAATTAAGATTACGCTTAGTTTAATTCATTAATATGCTCAATATGAAATCCTAATGCATTATTTAAGTAAATACATGACTGGTTAGTGAGTGTCCTAATAATTTTTCTTTTATAACAATTCTTCATTCTTTTATCCCTTCTACTCTATGATTTCAATTATCACGATTGTGAATTCCGTACTACTAAAGTATGCTTCTAGAAATGATTAGTATGAGCTCTATGAGCTTTACAAATAAGCAATATGTAATTTAGCATAAGTACTCTCACAATTCAAGTGCAATTATTTTTAGTCATTTATTTATACCTCAGATTTTTAGATTTGGCTACATTGGGCTCTTTTCTCACAATTGACTCTTTAATATCTTTTAATGGATTAGGGTTTAATTAACTTTTAGTCATGTATCCACCTATCACCAACACTTAGAGTCCCTTAAGATAATTAAAAGGTTATTTTCTAAAACAATTTTTAACATTTTTGGTTTAAGTTACAATTTTTTTAAGTCATGTTACAAAAAAATGATATTATTTGGGATCGATATGCATATTTTTAGATCACCTTACTTCTTTTATCATAAATTCACATCATTTATAGCTTTAAAAAAAGCTTCACCACCTAAGCCAAGCAACTAACTGCTTTTGAGAAAGCTTAAATACAAAGAGTTGTAACCTATGTATTTGTTCATTCTTTGTTGTTGTTGTTGTGGGTATTGATTCAAGCTCATGTCCTTATGGTTCTAGTACCAAAATTACAAGTATATTGAATTTTTTCGTGTCCTTCTATTTTTCATGTATTACATCGCTTAATATAAGAGCACCAGCTAATTATGTCTCTTTTCCTCTCTAAATATCATCACGAAAAGAAGAAAGAGGATCGAAAGAATGAACAAGGACTGTCATATGTCATTAATTGTCCAACCTATGTTCACGTATAGGAGCAACAATGATCCAAGTGGGACCCAAAGTCAAAATAATTTTTATAGGTTATGAGAGAGTATAAACTTTGGAATCTGGTTACATGAAATGTTATAGTCAACAAGGATGTACATTTGTTGAATTTAATTAGAAAGGAAGCCGATAAACAGGAGGAGGCTGATGCGGAAAAAATCTCAATCCAGGTAGAGCCAAATATGACACAAGGACCTAGTGGAGAGGATGATTCATTAATATATTGTAGTGATGTTAGGCACAAAGATCCCACAACTCTTGCTACTGGAAGGGAGGAAAGGACTAATAAGACACTAGTTATATATTGAAGACATGATTTCTTTCGCACTAGCTGTTGGCAGTGGAGATCCATCTTGTTTTTAGGAGACAATTGAAAGTAAAGAAAGTGAAAAATAGGTTGTACCAATGATGGAGGAGATGAAATCTCTACATTAACAACACTTGAGAGTTGGTTGAAAAACCCAAATGGCAAAATGTGATTGGTTGTAAGGATCATTTATAACATTTGAGTATCATTTATAACTTCTAGAGGTCATTTACTACTTTTGAGGTTACTTATAATCAATACTAAAATGTTTAGGATCAATCTCACAAAACCAACAGTGGTAATTTTTTTTTATTGTTAACAAAATTAAAAATTTATGTATCAAATCAAAAAATTTATAAAATTATGGTACAAAGATATTTTTATGGGAGATGTAAGTTGACTAAAGCATAGACTTTTCAGCAAGTTTACCTACAATTATTGCGACCAATTATTGAATGATGACCTTGCTGGTTGCAATGAGTAACTGCATTGATAAGTCCACGTAGATTGGGTTAAATTTCGGTAATTAAAAATTATTTTTAGGTATCGTTTTTCTTATTTTTTTATCAATGAAAGTATGACACATATAAATTATTTTATATTTTATTATTTTAAGATTAATTATTATAAATAAATTAACACAAGATCAATAATTAGGATCTTATTTTTTACATGATACCTGATGATGCACAAATAGATATTGCGCAGATCAACAGTCGAGTATACGAAAGGATGCAATTAATGAGTAATAAGCAGACAATCAATGGTCAAAATGATGAGTAATAACAAATACACAAATTTATAGTAGTTCGATTCGAGTGACCTACTCCACTCTTGAGAACAGGTAGCCGAAACTCTTTATTGATGAATAGAGTCCCCAGGAGAATGCTCTGAGAGTATTACAACACTTTGAGAGAAAGAGAGATATAATGTGTGTAGAGAGGTGTGTAAAGTAATGCCCTTTATGTGGAGAGGGCTTGCATTATATAGATTTTGTGAGTCGGTGAGGTGGTCACTACCTTTTAGGTACAGTTATCGTAGGATTTGATTTTCGTGCGTATCCTAATATTTTCTCTCTCGTGCTCCTATTCTTTCAGGAGGAGGATGCCGGACTGAGCTAGACTTGAGTCGAAGTATCAGAGTGAGGAGGTATTCCAATGTTGCTGAGGAAAACTGAGGAAGAGAAAATGGAGAACGAAGGGAAGCCAAGGGGCCAACCCATGGGCGACGCCCAAGCCCTAGGCAGTGCCCCCTTGGGCGGCGCTAGGAGTCTTAGGTGACCCTTGGGTGGATTCTTAGGGCACTGGCCTCCTGGGTTCCTTCTTGGTGCTGACGATTTGGGCTCCATCACGGTGTTGGCCAATCGGGCTTCATCTTGGTGCTGGTCTTAGGCCTCATTAATTCATTGGGCTTGACCCAATCAATTTCGGGTTCATCAATTACCACTTTTTTTGTGAATACTGTAGTGTTACCGTGTAGATTTTGATTTGGGTAGTAACGGCCAATTCTTAATGAGCCTTGTCAACCCATCCCTTTCACAGCACCTACTTGCATTGTGTGGTGTTTGATCAACTTATGATGTTCGCCAACGCCGAAGACATCACCGCAAAATATCTGTATTTCAGATCGATAATCAAGGCAAATTATTTGGTCCGACTTGGACTCGATTCGTTTAAAACTCATATTTGAAACTCATTTTTTTTTAAATGAACCTAAAAGAATCCTGCTCATTTATATGTAAAATAATTAAATTACTCGGGTTCAATTTATTTTTTTAAACAAATTAAATTTAAATAATAATTTAAACTCGTTTAAAAAAATTAGCTTAACAGACTTGATACCATGTCAGAGAACCTAGGTCGATTATCAGCCTCACCTGCATTGACGTCAAAGAATGTGTTTGCATGTACGGGGTAAGTCAAAGCAATTCCCTTGTTAGAGATTTAATGAAAAATACTATATTTATCAAAACATTTTATCAAATCTTTTATTTTGATTTTGTATGAGACTCAATCGTCTAATAGTAAAAAATTATATGATATCATTTGGGATGAAAATTTGATAAACATAGAGTGTTACCTGAGATTTAATATGTGCCCTTTTGGCCCTTTGGCCTTGTCCTCCGAGTTTAATTGATTAATTGTAATATCTTATTTTTGGATTTTTTTTAAGAAATTTTTTTTTTTTGGAAAAACTTTGTTGTGTGCTCTCGGAATGCATTTTTAGTTTTATTATATAATTTATTTTTTTGAATTAATAAAATTATGGACCTTCTGAGACATCACATGACGCCAACATGTTTAATCATTCTTCAGGTTCCACAACTATTTCAAGAGTGTGCTTATTCCTTTTTGAAATGCTGTTTGTGTTTAGTCGATTGTTTTGCTTGTTAGTCGATTGTTAGTCGATTGTTTTGCTTTTCTTTTCTTGTTTTTTCCCAATCCCCACTGTCATTAGCAACAAATTTAATTAGGGTTAGTAAATTAATTGAGTTATTCGAACTTTAACTTAGGCTTCACCGGTTCAAATTGGTGAAATAGACTCTCCGTAAGATCAACTCTCAAGCAAACTTCAAGCTCGACAACTAAAGTCGAGCCAAACTTTTGATCATTCTAATATTATAGTGTAAACATATATTGGTAGTGTTTTTGATGCTATTTTTATATTTTAATTTTTTAATCATATTAAAAAAAAAAAAGCCCGTTTTGCATGGACCGGGCACCCTAGTTTTTTGATACGGTCTTTCCTTATTTTTGTTTTTTTTTTAATCCAATAAAGAGTTCTCCAACACGTATTGACATGAACCAGTCAACAACAGGACAGCTCCTCTCTCTCTCATCAACCAGTCAACAACAAAGCAACTCCTCCTCTCTCTCTCTCTTTCTCTCTCTCTCCTTTGACATCAACCAGTCAACAACACAACAACTCCTCCTACTCCTCGTCCCCTCTCTCTCTCTCTCTCTCTCTCTCTTCAAATCCGTATCTTCTCGCTAACTCTTATATATCCTCCAGAAGCCCCACTCTTTCATATTAGTTCCTTTAGCAACCATTCTCTCATTACATGCAGTTCTTATGCATTCTGCCAACCCATCTCAGACATAATAGGAAACCATTTTGAAGACAAACGTATCGAAGTAAGAACCATGATATTTCTAAGATAACTTTGTTTGTTAATGTGAAGTTTTATTTTATTAGAATATTTTTCTCTGTTGTATTTGGTTGCCGAGAAAATCTATATTGTGTTATGTATTGATTTATTAAAAGTTGTAATGGATGACTAGGATACCCAAGTTCCCGCTGCACCGAAAGTTATAATATTTTGAGGTGTAAATAGGGCGAACAAACATAAATGGAGGCCCTAGCTAGAAATATTAGATGAGGCCCCAATATTGTGTAAGATAATGATATATATATGACTAAATTATTATTAAAAAAATAGAGTTAATAGCACCTTTAATCTTTAAAATATGCATTTTTTGTCCGTTTAATTATCATTGTACCAATTTTATCAATTTAATCCCTAAAATATTCAATTCATGTCATTTTTGATCTTTACATAAGACGAACCATTAAGTTTTTGACAAAATAATTACGTGTTATGTTAGATACAAGATACCGTTTAAAAAAATGACACATAGTGACTCACGTGTTGTTTTAATTTTGTAGTCTATTTTCGTATGTTTTACTTTTCTCAATTTGTCTTCAACAAAAAAACTTCATTTCAATACTATCATACGAAAAACGATCACACAGAACCTGTGCGCACAATTCGTTCTATTATTGTTGTGAATACATCAAACAGATTCAGGGTATGTGGATCCACTAAGCTTGCCATCTGGGCCCTTATCCTTTCTTGCTTTCTTAATTTTCTTTCGACATCTATCTGTTTTTTTTTTCTCTCTCTCTGCCATCCTTGAAACCTCTATGATATTGAAAGGTTTATTTTTTGTACGAAATTTATTACTTTCTTTTGGGGGCAGATTACAAAATTTGTAGGTCAAATATAACAATTTGAAATTATTTGGGATTCATGATCCTAATTTTTTAAAATTGATTTTAACTTCTTTTGTCATGAATTGACCTCATTTAGCAATAACCCGACCTCAAAAAAATTGTAACCTTTGATACTGTACCTTGCCTTGTACCTTGGCCTCGGCCTTACACCTGACTTGAGGGTTAGGAAACAACAATAGAAAGAAAAGAAAGGAAAAGTATATCAAATTTTGTTCGTCTTTCTATTTTTTGTGTATGAAATTGTTCAACATAATGTGAACACAAGAATTATTAACATGTCAATCTGAGTATTGAATTGCCAACTAATATGAAGGAAGAATAAGTTGATTATGTCTCTTTTTCTTTTTTAAATGAGGCCAAGAAAAGAAAAGAGAGGATCAAAAGAATGGACAATGATAATTCCATTACAGATGCAATGGAAGATCCCCATATTTCATTGGCAGAGTCCATTAGGGAGCAAATGCTTGGCTTACCTTCTCTCTCATCTGACTGTTGTATCTATAGAGTTCCAAGACCAATTCGACAAGAGAATGAAAAGGTTACACACCCCAGATATTTTCAATTGGCCCTCTACACCATGGAAAAAAGGAGTTGCTAGGCATGGAAGAGTTCAAATAAAGGTGTTTGCATGAATTTCTCAATCGTACCGGCCTCACTTTGGAGGATTGTATAAGAGTGACAGAGAAGTGGGAAGAAAGAGCTTGTAGATGTTATGCAGAAAGAAGTGAGCTTAATATTGATGCCTTTGTGAAAATGATCCTGTTGGATAGTTGTTTCATCATTGAGGTGATGAAAGAATGGATACAGATTCTGATTATTTGAGCAAGCTTCGGGTGATGCTTCATGTGCAAAGCAACCTGATATTACTTGAAAATCAGATTCCATTCTTTATAATTGAAGGTTTATTCAACCATGCCTGCCATTCTAATCCACACCTCCCGTCCTCTTTCTTCAACCCTTCGGTCTCTTACTTCAAAAACTTATTGCCATTCAATGACATTCCACAAACTATATCAAGTACTACAGTGAAGCATTTTATTGATTTGCTAAGGATATTTCACTTACCATCATCGTTACAGTCACCGCAAGCCAAAATTAGTTTTGTAGCAATACGAAAAACAACTGAGATCCAAGAGGCAGGAATGATTATAAGGGGCTCAAGCCGTCGTCTACCTGACACAAAATATACAAGGGGAGTGTTAGAAACTCCCACTTTAAAAGTAGAAGACTTGACGGAATTGCTACTTAGAAACCTTATTGCTCTTGAGGTATGCCATTATTTTCCTAAGACTTACATAATTGAATATCTCTGCTTCATGGATAGTCTTATTGACTCTGCTAGAGATGTGGAGCTCCTCATCCAAAATAGAGTTATCCAAAGCCTAGTTGGAGATAGCTCTGCAGTTGCGAATCTTTTCAAGAACCTTTGCTCAAATGCTATAATAGGAGACTATCTGAAGATGTGAATACATATTGCCATGTCCGTTGGCACAAGTGGAAGGTAATCTTGAAACTTGATT
Organism: Ilex paraguariensis; assembly: GCA_963454935.2. Taxonomy (NCBI): domain Eukaryota; kingdom Viridiplantae; phylum Streptophyta; class Magnoliopsida; order Aquifoliales; family Aquifoliaceae; genus Ilex; species Ilex paraguariensis. Next base: position 407,382 of record CAUOFW020005336.1, read on the forward strand.
ATTTTAGTACTCCCTGAAGAATCGCTTCTACTGTTGTTGCAGGTATATTGCTTCTGCTTACCCTATTTCAAACCATCAAGGCTTTCTAATTCTCTGACAAGGAGTTATATTTGTTTGCAATTTTCTTTACTTTCTAACTTATCTTATTAGTATTTTTGAATGTTCTATATTTATCACGTACGGTTGGAGCTTGATTGTCAGTTGTTGCAGTAAGTTCATCCCATATATGATATACTTAAATGAATTGGCCCTATGCATATGATTGATTTACTTTATGTACTGGTCAACCAATTAGAAAGTCAAAGTTATTTGAGGTTTGATGGAATATGAATTTCTACATACATTGATGATACCTAAAATTAGCTAAAACTAAGCTCGGACATCTCAGCTTGGATCTCTCAGCCCATAAACTTTAGCCTGGGAGGCGCAACACGAGAGTCATCAACGACTTGATTCTTGTGCATACAATCACAACAATAGTTCGCATCTTCCAAAAGGTCACGTCACGCATAGAAAATATAGTCTCTAACGGCCAAATATTTTGGCACATGGAATGTAACAGTCTCAAGAGAATCATACTGATTATGCAAGGAATGCGTTAGTTACGGGAGGATCGTGGAGATCACGCAAAGCAATCACAAAAGGCAACTGCATACTACAAGTAGGAATCAAATCTCTTGCATTGTAATCAAGCAGACATCTGTGCTATTACTCTGTGTAATTTTGTAATTTCCTTCCCCTAATTAATAGAAAACTCTCCTAAAAGCAAGAGACTCTATTAGAGTGGACTAACCAAGCTTTCGAACTGGTGAACCACTATAAATTCTCTGGCTACTGAACTTCATTCGTTCTTATCTCTCTAACTTGATAGTTCAACCCCCAAGGGGTTTCTGTATCCAACGCAGTTTTTGCTTAATTAGCGTGATTCCTTTGAGACTGTTAAGTCTCATATGCCGAAATATTTGATCGTTAGAAGCTACATTTCTTAACTGTGACGTGACGAAGATGCAAATTGTTGCTATAACTGTGGGCACGAGGATCACGTCGGTGATGATTCCCGACCTATGCTTCCAAGGCTAAAGTCCAAGGGTTGAGAGGTCCGAGCTAAGAAGTCTGAGCTTAACTTTAGCTAATTTTAGGCATCATCATCTAGCATATGTAAAACCAAGTGTTATCACCGAAAAATCATAGTATTTTTTTTTAGGTTAATCACACTAGAAGTTCCCAATACGTTGAGTGTTATTTAGGTTGCTCGTGCTTCAATCTTGTCAATTCAATTCCTCGTATATGACATCTTATTTTAAATGATCAATCCACATAATTAACAGAACTGAAACACGTGTGTCACGTGAGTGTGTTATGAGGGGCTTTCAATGTGGGAAAAAAACTGATCCCTATATTTCTCTTTCGTTTTTAACCTTCATTATCTTTTCTCTCCATCCCGATCAACTTCACACCCCCTCCACAGTCCACCCTTTTAGAATTCCATTATTGAAGGATAGAATTCCTTTGAGTGTTATCAAGTAAACCTTTTGGGATTCAGATTAACTAAATATGGAGAGTTTATTTGTCATCACATAAATAACAATGGATGTAGTTGTGTTGCTACCACCCAATATATATGCTGGCTCCAAATTATAGGCTTAATTACATTCAAACTTGTTAAATATATCCCAAGTCCTGATGCCTTGCTTCCATTACCGCTGGAACAGAACCCATGGTGGTTGCGAAGGAAGAGTCACAGCTGCAAAATATTAGGAGGAGGGGAAGAATAAGAAGCAGAAGAAGAAGTGGAGGGTCACGTAAGCAGTAGAGAGGGAGAGAGAGAAGGACTTTTTTCCATTTGGTCAATTTTTTTCTTCCATCAATTGTTCTTATAATACTTGCACATAAGAGCAAATGATTCCGTTTTGTTAATTATTTGGATGGAGTGCAACGGAGTAACTATTATATTTTATGGATAGAATTGACATAATTAGAGCATGAGGGAGCCAAATGGCATTGAACAGATAACTTGGGGACTATTAGTGTGATTAGCTCTTTTTCTTTTGTTTTGTTTCATAAAATTGCAGTCTAAACTCATACTTAAAGACATTATGTATCAAATAAAAAAAATTGTAGTTTTAACAGTTTGAAAGAAAATGAGAACCAATTGGAAAAAGTTAAAAAGTAAAAAACAAAAAGCCTCCTGAACTAAGTTTCGGTCTCACTTTATCCCCTTATATTTTTTAAGGGTTGCACTTAATCCCCTCTAACTTGTGAACATACTGGAAACCTAGCATAATCTGTTTATTGTAACAGTGTGGTAATTGCGCACACTAATTAAGCAAGTGTTATAAAATAAATAATTTTTTAAATTAAAAAAATTAAATTACCAATTTTACCCATCATCTTCCCTCTCTCTCTCTCTCTCTCTCTCTCTCTCTCTCTCTCTCTCTCTCTCTCTCTCTCTCTCGCTCAACTTGCAAAATCATTTTTTGATTTCTTAAATGTAAGGCCATTTTTGAACTCATTGACCCCTAATCAACTAGACCCAGCCCCTTTTTTAGAAGTTTAACAAGTTTTTCAAAGTTTTGATTTTTAAGTTTTCAAACCTTAGTGGGTTTCTTCGCCACACACACACACTCCTTAGTCATATCTTCCAAGCACTCCAATATACTATACTACAACCCCATAACACAACTCAAGCCTCAATTTGTTTGCTATGTAACCCATTTGAAAATTCATAACCACTTTAAGCTTTAAACATAAATTCGAGCACACACACAACATGAAACTTAAATCTAATCACACCAATGAAATCCTCATGAAAAAAATAAGCCTGACATGCAGGTTAAGTTTATGTATTTTAAGCGTCTGAATCAAAAATTCAAAATTATTTCTTTTCACCTTCTCCAACCCCCTCCCCCCCCCCCCCCAATTTTGTCCCCTTTTTGTTCTGGCCTTCTCCACAGCTTTCAGATGAATTTGTGCGGTGTAGTGATGAGGCATGACTATGGTGGTAGAAGTGTGAAAGTTGCAATTTTTGTTTTTTTTTTTTAAGTTAAGGGTTCTACAATGATGACATCACAAAAAAAATTTGATTACAATCAAGGGTTAGTTTAATCTTTTTGTATAAGTTATTAGCTTTGTTAACATTTACAATTTGTTCACAAGTTGGAGGGGATTAAGTGAAACCATAAAAATATAAAGGGTTGAAGTGAAACCGAGACTTAGTTTTGGGGGATTTTTGTTTTTTTACCAAAGTTTTAATTGGTGGTTCTTCACCATTATCACTAGGAGACCACAAATTGAAATAGGTAAATCACATTAATTGGTTGTTTCTAGGTCATGTTCTATCTTTTGTAAATGCTTTATGAGCTTCTATGAAATGAGAAACATCTTTTTTGAAAAAGACAAAATCTTGTGAAATTTTATTTCATGATTCGGAATAGGTAACAATGAGAATTAAATAAAATAATAAGAAATAACTTAACCGGTAACTGCTGACTTGTGCACCCACTGTCCTGCCCTCAATTACTGGTAATATTTTTTTAGGTGCTCCGCGTTCTATGGATAGGTTAGAACTTTTCCTTTGGAGTCCTGAATTTTGTATGTGCCTGATCTTACAACTTCTATGAACATGTAAGGTCATTCCCAATTAGGTCCTAACTTCCTTTCTCGAGAGTCTTTGGTAGTCGGGATGACCTTTTTGAGGACTAAGTCTCCAGGCAAGAAAGACCGAGGCTTCACCATTGAATTGTAGTACTTGGTCATGCGAAGTTTGTATTCTGTATTTCTGAGCATGGCTATCTCCCTCTCCTCCTCTATGAAGTCGAGGTTGATGCGGAGGACTTCTTCATTGCTGGTAGGGTCATGGTGCTAGACCCTAAGGGAGTGTACTCCAATATCAATGGGTATGACCGCCTCTGTCTTATAGGCTAGAGAAAAAGGGTTCTCACACATGGGGCTTCTTGGTATCGTCCAGTATGCCCACAACACTCCCGAGAGTTTGTCTACCCATCGACCTTTTGCACTCTTCAACCTGGTTTTCAAGTTGTGGAGGATGGTCCTGACGATGACCTCCGTCAGTCCGTTCGCTTGTGGATAGGTCGGGCTTGAGTGGGGTTGCTTGATCCGTAGGTCCGTGCAGAAGCTGTTAAGGAGTTTATTGTCAAACTTTTTGATATTATCACTTACAATGGCTTGAGGTATTTCCAAAGCGGTAGACTATGCTCTTTCAGATGAAGTCTTTCACCTTCTATTCTATTATCTTTATCAAGGCTTCGGCTTCTGCCCACTTGGTGAAGTAGTCGATGACTATCACTACAAACTTGCACTGGCCTCGACTCATGGGTAAGGGACCCAAGATGTTGATCTCCCATATGGAGAAGGGTCATGGACTCTAAATGGTGGTGAGCTCTTCAGGTGGCTGTCTGGACACAGTTGTTAAGCGTTGGCATTTGTCAAATCTCCTGACAAACTTGCAGGTGTCTCTGATCATGGTAGGCTAATAATAGCCTTACATAACTGCTTTGTGGGCTAGTGTATGCCCTCTTGAGTGATTTTCATATATCCCTTCATGAATTTCCCTCATTACATAATCAGCTTTCTCGGGGGGTAAGACAACAGAGTAATGATAGGGAATAAATCTTCTTGTAGAGGGTGTTTTGCAATATGACATACTTGGACGCTCTCATTCTCAACTTTCTAGCTTCCACTGGGTTACTCGGGAGAGTGCCCTTCTCTAAGTAGGCTCAGATGAGAGTCATCTAGTTGGCTCCCGTTGATGTGCAATTAACACCATCCTCCTTTGTCTTGAAGGTGCTTGGCTCGAACTGGTGACATGTTAGAGCCGGGCCTATAAGTATGTTGGCGGGCTTGAATTTGGTGAGGGCGTCTGTCATGATGTTCTCCTCTTGGGGCACCTAGTGGATTTGGAAGTAGGTAAACCTTTTTAACAAATCCTGGGCCACTGAGAGGTATTTTTGCATTCTCTTCTCCTTTGCTTCAAAGTCTCCCTTTACCTGGTTGACTATTAGTTGTGAGTCATTGTAGGTTGTCAGGCAAAGGGCCTCATATTTAGCTTAGTTGTTTGATGTAGCAAAGTGGAGGGAGACGACGTACTTTCAGCAGAGTGTGATGGTGGCTGATTAGCATTAGTCCCGCACCACTGCCCTCGCTGGTGGAGGATCCATCCCCATAGAGTCTCCAACCTGGTATAGTAGAAACAGTGAGGGTGCGGAAGGTTCAGGTGGAATAGGCACAAGGGAGTCGGGCACCTCTAGTCTCAGAGCGGGGTCTCCCGGGGCCTGTGAAGTTGTCTCTGAGATGTCGAGTCCTCTCGAGGTAGTGTCTAGGCTAGCTTTATGGTGGGTGGAGGTAGTATGTATTGAGCAGGTGGGCATAGAGGAGCGTGTTGCTTCCTCCCTAAACTCTTGTGGCGGCATTGACTCGGCCAAGAAGTCTGCAAGTGCTTGTGCTTTGATGGCTGCCCTCGGCTGGTAATGCACATTGAACTCACTCAACTCGACGGCCCACTTGAGTAGTCGACCAGACACATCAGGCTTTCCCAAAAATCTTTTAAGTGGTTAATTTGTAACAACCATAATGGTGTTGCTCTAAAAGTAGTGGCGTGGACGTCTAGCGGCAGTGACAAGTGCAAGAGCTAACTTTTCAAGCTCCGAGTACCTTACCTCTGCCCCTCGGTATGCTCGTCATACATAGTACATAGGCTTCTGGATGACTTCATCCTCACTAACGATGACAGAGCTCACATCAGAGGATGAAGAGGAAAGGTAGAGGTATAGAGTCTCTCTCAGTACAACATGAGAGAGCAAAGGTGGTGTGACGAGATAAGCCTTAAGTTTTTGGAAGGCCTCCTCTACATCTGGTCTCCACTAGAAAGACTTGCGGAGGATTTTAAAGAAAAGCAAGCATTTATCTGCTGATTTAGAGACAAAAATGTTGAGGGCCGCTATCCTCCCGTTAAGTCATTGGACCTCCTTTATCGAGGCTGGGGACTTCATCTCCAAGATGGCTTTGATCATGTCTGCGTTAGCTTCAATGCCCTTTTTGTTGACCATAAAGCTTAAGAATTTTCCTGAATTGACATCAAATGCGCACTTTTCAGGATTCAATTTCATCCTGTAGGCTTTCAGTACATCAAAGGTTTCTTGGAGGTGTGTCATATGGTCTGCCACAACCATACTTTTTACTAACATATCATCTACGTAGACCTCCATAGTCTTTCTGATTTGAGCCTCGAACATCTTGTTCATGAGCCATTGATATGTAGCTTTGACATTTTTGAGTCTGAAAGGCATCACCCTGCAACAGTAGGTGCCTTTAGGGATGATGAATGAAGTTTTCTTCTAGTTTAAAGGGAACATGCTGATCTGGTTGTACCTAGAGTAGGCATCCAGAAAACTCAATAGCTTGTGTCCAGCGGTGGCGTCAATAAGGAGATTGATGCATGGGAGAGGGTTGCTGTCTTTGGGATAAGCTTTGTTGAGCTCCGTAAAGTCCACGCAGAGGTGCCACTTTCTATTGGCCTTCGTAACCAACACTATGTTGGATAGCAAGTCTAGGTAGGCTACCCCCCTTACTGACCCATTTGTTAGTAATTTCTCTACTTGCTTCTCCATGGCCTAGCCTCTCTCAGTACTTACACTTCTGGCGGATAGGCTTGTACCTAGGATCGACGTTGAGTCAGTGGGATGCCACTTCGAGATTGATGCCCTCCAAGTCTTCGTGGGACCAGGCGAAGACATTCGTGTTCTGACTGAGGAAGTCTATCAAGTCGGGATGCTTGCTCCTAGGAAAATGAGAAGCCTATATAGACTCTTCTATCTAGAAAGCTGTGATCCATTGCTACTGGCTGAAGTTCTTCTACTGGTTCCCCTCTCTCCAAGGTGTTTTCATCCCTCAGGTCAAGTACTTCGACTTGGAGAGTCTCATTTGGCCTTCTGGTCCTCGTAGAGGCCACATAGCATTTTCGGGCGGAGACTTGGTCTACTCCGATCTCTCCAATCCCATTGGTGGATGGAAAAATTGAGAAGAATGTGATAGATGGACGACACTGTACATAAGGTATTGAGGGCAAAATGTCCAATAATTATATTATAGGTAGAGGGATAGTTAAGTACAATAAAATTTACCATGATGGTGGAATTCCTTAGTGTTATTCCTGTTGTAATCGACAGGGTGATGGAACCCAAGGGATAGACCCTTTCTCCCAAAAAACCAATAAGGGGAGTCCTGATGGGCTGTAATCTCTCTTTGCCTAGATGAAGGCTGTCAAAAGCTGTTGCAAACAGAATATCGGTTGAGCTGTCACTATCAACCAAGATCCTCTTAACATGGTAGTTGACTACCATCAGGGTCAAGACTAAAGGATCATCATGAGGGACTTGAATCCCTTCGAGGTCCCTGTCTAAGAAGGTAATGACTTCTTCATCCCCGTGCCAGGGCGTCTTCCTTGGGCGAGAGTCATGTGACTTTGCCTATCTGACTTTTTGGGTGTGTGTCTTTCTGGCAGAATTGGAGTCACCTCCTCCTCCTAACACTTCGGCGATAGTCTAGATTTCTCCGAGGGGCTACTGGCGCTCTCGATTCTCCTAATTTTGACTGGATTGTGGAGCGGGTCCTTGGCCAGCAATATACTGCCTCAGCCAGCCATGCTGAATAAGCTCATCGATTTGTCTATTTAACTGGAACCAGTCATCAGTGTCATGGCCGTGGTCGTGGTAGAAGCGACAGTACCTATTGGGATTCCTGCGCTTTGGGTCAGATTTCATTTTTTTGAGCCAGCAGAGCTCGGGGTCATCTTGTGTTTGGAATAAGATGTACTCCACTGAGGCGTTGAGTGGCATGAAAGGCTTTCGTTCTCTCGGGGGTACAGGATCGAGACGGTCTTTGACAGAGACTCTCTCGATTTTCTTTCTCTTTTTCTCTACCTCCCACTTGTCTTCACGAGTTACCTTCCTTTTTTCCCTCCTCGGGAGGAATCACCTAGATGAGCTTTGGTGACGTCCTCAACGTTCATGTACTTTTGTGCCCTTGACAATAGCTTAGGCATGTTAGAGGGTAGCTTCTTGAGGACAGAGAACATAAAGCTAGAGGAGTGTAGACTAGGAATAAAGGCGGCTAGAACTACCTTATCATCTGGCTCCTTGATGTGGAGAGCCTCCTCATTGAAATGAGTGAAGTAGCTTCTAAGGCTTTCATCTCGATCCTGCTTGATAGTGAGTAGGTGGATAATAGGCTTCTGATGTCAGCGTCCCCAATGAAGTGGGAGACAAAAGATTTTTTTATCTCCACGAAGGAGTAGACAGAGGAGGGTTTGATGTTCACTAACCATTGTCAAGCAGACCCCTTCAAGGTGGTGGGAAATGCTCTACACATGATCTTATCAATCACGTTGTGGAGTTGCATGAGAGACTTATAGGTGTCAAGATGATCTAAAGGGTCCTTGGTACCATCAAAGATCTTGATGGTAGACATCTTGAACTTCGAGGGTGGGGGTAATTGACAATGTCTGTAACAAACAGAATATCAGTGCGCCTTACCAAGTAATCCACCGTATCGGGTGCTTGTGCCTTGATGACGTTAAGGGCATCGCCGAGTTGGTTTTACACCTCTTTGATCTTCTCGTCCCATTGATTGGGGACATCTTCCTTCAGGTTGTTATAATGGCTTTCATGATCGGCATACTGGTTTTCTCCCTCGTCCTCCTGCATAGGTACATGAGGAGGGGGAACAGGTGAACTTCTTGCGCACTGAGGAGGGACTCCTAGGCGAGGGCACCCAAGAGTTGTCCGGGGGCATTTTGGCACGAGGCTCCACAATGGGGGCAGCTTGACGCCCAGAGTGGAGAGGTTGTTATGTTTCTCCCCTTTGAGGGAGTGGTGCTCCTTCTACGGGCTGAAGGGCGACGCCTCCCGAGGTGAGCATCAATTGGATGATTTACTGGTTCTGGTTTACTAGCAGTTGCATGGTCTATAAAAGTTGTTGCCCGATCGCAAGAATTGCCGCAATGGATAGTTCCGAGGGTGCGAGGGGAGACAGAGCCTCCTCCCGATGGGCGGGTTGTTATCTCCCGGTTGTTGACTCATCGACCTAGTCTTGAATGTCATGGATAGCAAGGTAATAGAAAACTTAGTTGTTTCTCACAAACAATGTCAAATTGATGATGTACAAAATAGTCTTATGCAAGATCAATAGTCGAGTGTGTGATAAGATATAATTAATTGACAATAAATAAAACAATCAATAATAGTAATGTAAATATTGAGTCAATACATAGATATATAGTGGTTCGATTTGGGTGACATACTCTACTTTGAAAAACAACAACGGTGGTCGGGGGGTCTTTATTGATGAAGTAGGGTAAACGGGGGAGAGAGCAATTGTTAGCTCCGAGAGAGAAGTTATGTGTGTGTGTGTAGAGAAGTGTGGTGAGATGCCCCTTTCAAAGGAGAGGGCTTACAATTTATAGGCATGGTGAGGCAGTGACATGAGTGTGAGGGTACTAATTCTTCAGGGATGATAGTTACAAAGGTAAGTACAATTAAGGTAGCCTAAATCTTTGAGACTATGTGTCCCGATGATCTGTACCCCACGTTTTCTTTCTTCATGGACTCATTGAATCTTGGATTGGGTCGGATTGATGAACCGGGCTTGGGCTGCCTTCCTAATGGATTTAGACTTGCTTGATTTACTGACTGGCCCAATTAGATCTAAGCTCGTCACTTACTATTCACTAAATTCATATAAAAGTCAATTTCAATTGATTGAAGACAAATAATGATCTTGTTTAAGTGCATAAGTTTTCTCATCATGTGATCATTATCAAACCAATCCAACCTCATCACTCACCAGATATTCCAAAAGTGTACAATATCTAAGAAAATTTTGCATAAGAGGAGAAATAAAAAAACTTTCAAAAACCAACCTCAACATAAAGAATGTTATCGTCAACATTAGCACCATATGCCTTAACCTCCTCATTTTGCTTTCGTATTTGTCAGTTTTTAAGAGACATCATTAAATCAAAACTTTTTTCAGTAGACCCAAACAACAAAAACTTAATTAAGACAATTGTTCGTTCATTGGTTGATGAGCTTAAAAAATAAAAAGAAGAAGACAAGCCACCGTTTGAAGTATCAAGAAAGGGAAACAATTAGTAACTTCCAGAGTGCTTCCAACATTTTTTTTACTGCTCTGGCATTAATAATGAGGATAAAGTGGAGATCATGCAGTTAATGGGGTTTCCAGAAGGTGAATTGCCTGGGAGATATTTGGGTGTTCCTCTCATTATCACTAAATTGAAGGCTGGGGATTGTCAGCCGCTGGTTGAGAAGATTACTGCCAAGGTAAGTTCCTGGTGCAACAATCTATATAATAAATCAGATAGGTGTTTGAACTTATGGGGGTATATTTTTCCTCCCCCCCCCCCCCAAATTTCACACCCCCAACACACACTTCCCCTTCCCCCCAAATTTCAAAAACCCAACAGACACGCTCTACAACATACAGTTGCACATACATACACACTCCAACACACACATTTCAATACATGCACAATGTAATCATTTAGTGTACAGTGACTTTAGTTATGGGATATCGCTAATATATACCTATCACACAAGTCAACCATTCAATGATGATATATAAAACATTACATCAATATTGCAATGCTTCGTGCCTTTTGAGTTTGAAACAGGATGATGAGGAATTTAGAACAAACTCAAAAAGAAATATAAAATTGTCACCATAAATTAGAAAGATTATATGAAGGTGCAATTAATGTTGGTTATAATATGAGCATGTACGCATTATATTGTATAGTTTATGTTACTCACTTACTTATGCATATCCCTAAATATATAGTGGTTTGATTGTATGGTAATAAATCTTATTCTTAATTAAAAGATGGACATGATTAATGGAATCGGGAAAGCAACTAGTCACTTTCATATGCTGGCAGAGTACAACTGATCAGCTCAATTCTCTTTTCAATTCAAGGTTTTTGGTCTTCTTTATTTATATTGCCAAAAAAAGTTGTCAAAGTAGTGGAGCAAATTATGAGAAAATTCTTATGGTCTGGTACGGATCTTAAAATGTCTGGAGCCAAGGTGGCTTGGGAAAAAGTGTGTTTCCCAAAGGGTGAAAGGGGACTTGGGTTTAAAAGCATGGAACAGTGGAACAAAGCTGCTATTATGAAACATCTATGGAATGTTATAAGCAAAAGTAACAACTCAATATGGGTGGATTGGATTTATTCATATCTTATAAAAGGCAGGAGCTTCTGGAGTGTGAAAATTCCTTAAAAGTCATCTTGGGCATGGAGAAAGATTCTAAATTTGAGAAAGGAAAGTTTAGAAATGGTGAATTACAAGATTGGGAATGGTGACTCAACTTTTCTCTGGTTTGATCCATGGCACCCAATAGGTTCTATATACCAGCATAAGGGAGAGTCCATTATTAGGGAATCAGGGTTTGGGAGAGACGCTAAAGTTAGTTCTATAATTAATAATGGTGATGGCCGACAACAAATGGGGACATGATGGAGCTGCTAAGAGGTATTTCTCCTAATATGAAACCTGTCATGAGTCAGAGGAACTGTGTCTTGTGGCTGCCTTCTAGAACCAAGATTTTTAGCTCTAAATCTGCTTGGGAGGTAATTAGAGTGAAAGGCCAGATGCAAGATTGGGCTGATATTGTATGGTATTCTGGTGTTGTGCCTAGATACAGTTTTATTTTATGGCTGGCTGTTCAAAACAAGCTTTCCACCCAAGACAAGCTTATATTGTATGGTGTTATTCATTTAACTCATTGTGTGTTTTGTAGAGAAGTAGTGGAAACTCATAACCAACTCTTTTTTGAATGATCTTTCACTGAGAGAATATGGATTTCATTGAAAGACAAAGTGAATGTCCAATGGCCAAGACTTGATTGGCTTTGATTTGGTTAACTGGTACATTGCAAATATGAAGGAAAATGCTTTTCCAAAATTGATTGGCAAATTGATGATCGCCACCTCAATTTATATGATTTGGAGGGAGAGTAATCACAGGGTTTTTAAAAACTCCTATAGAGATGTGGTCTTCATTTATAAGGAGGTAGTGGAAAATGTTAGACTCGAGCTTCATGCCTACCATGGAATCAAAAGAAACAATCCTAATGCATGGTTGCAAAGACAATGGGCCTTGCCTGACAATATCTTTGTTCTTTGACTCACCGTATGTGGTTGTTACTCGTTGGTGTTGGCCTTTCCAGGGGAATGCTTGTGACCCGTCTGTTTGTGAGGTATGTGTGGAGGGTGTGATGCTCTGGTCGCGTCAATGATGCGATGGTTCATCCTCTATTTTTGCTTGGGGTTTCGTGTTGTGTGGGTGCTGTTTGTTTGTTGTTGTTGGTTGTTCTGCCTGCTGGGGATGGCCTGTGCTTTGTATCACTATGTGGGTAAGCTTACGGGGCCATGTTGTAACACATGTTGGGTGTTCCACCTGTGGAGGATTCTCTCCCTCTACTGCATTTTGCTCTTACCACTCTGCTGCATTTCTGATTGCTGGACGTTCCACCTGTGGGCATGTGGCGTGTTGCTGGTGTTTGTCTTGACCTGCTACTACTTGGGCTTGTTGGAGCCTAGTCTACTTGAGAGGCTTTTGGGTGCCTCCTGCTGCTTTCTTGCTGTTGCTTGGAATGGGGGTTCTGATTGCTACTGATGTTTCATTGGTTTTGTTGGCTGCTCCCTCCTTCTTTTCTTTTCTGGATGCTCCATCAGATAAGTTTCTGCTTTGTACATTTTTTGTTCAGTCTTTTTGGATTTGTATTCCTTGTATTTTATTTTGCTGATTGGGATGGTTGATCTTCTTCTCCCCTGTTCAGAAGATCTGTCATCCCATGGTATCACCTTGTATTTTTTTATTTTAATGATTTCATCTTACTTGCCGAGAAAAAAAAAAAAAAAAGCCCAGAATGACTGTTAGACAATAGTGGTGTAGTTGGGAGCAAACATCAGTTTAACAAATAGATCAAATATATATTAAATGGAACCAACATAAATAATAATTAAGAAAGATCTGTCAAAAAGAAACCCACAGATATTTTTTTTAATAATCAATCATATTGAAAAGAATATATTTATTGGCAAAACACTACCTGGTTCGTATCTACTGATGATAAAGATGAAGATGAAGATGCCACATTGATCTGTCAGAAAGAAACTCACATTGATCATGCTGATGAAGATGATACCCCAAAAGGGAAATTTTTATATGTGAAAAAAAAAAAAAAACAGGTGAAGAGATAGAGGCTTATAGGTTTATGTTGAAAGAACAGCCCAACAATATGCCCAACTAAGTAAAAGCATGATCAATAGATCTTACCTTGTCAACACCACCAGTGCCACTACCACCATTATTTTTTTGTTTTGCATCTATTGATATCCTTGAAGTTTTTAAAGACATATGAAAATACTCGATCAAACATAAGAATTGAGAGAGATTCTAAACAAAATTTATTCAAAAACCCCGTCTCTAAGTCACTTAACGGACCCTTTTATTGGGAGCGGATCCTCTGCTGTTCAAAAGAACAGCACATTGTACAGTTCAACAAGACCTCAACATCTTGTGAATACCGACAAATGGCACCAACAAATAGCAATTGCAATCACCTGCTTATTGGTCAAAATTATAAGTTTTTCAAGTAAAAACTTTGCACTGAAAAAACAAATGATTAAAGTTTATATTCAATTATTGTATCAAAAAATTTATTTTTGGAATTAATTAGATTACCAAAAAAATTTTTTTTGTACAATATTTTAGCTTTTCTAATTAAAAAATGTGACACGTTCAAATTTTTCATATTATATGACAAAATGCAAAACTATGACAAAATATGGTATCATATTTTAACTTTTCATCCAATAAAAATGTGAGATGTGTCAAATATTTATATTTTATTTTTACAACACATTTGAATCCATTAAAAATAAAAAAATTGAACTAATCCGAGTAAATTTGCCAAACGAAAAGTAAATATATTTTATTTCAAATTCGATTCCAAACATTAATCGATTATATTACAGTTTATGATTTTGGATATTGGATATATCTAATTTTTATTAGGATTGTTATCCGACCTGAATTATATGTATAAAATAAAATAATTATTTGATGAGATTGTGTCAAAATTATGATGTAATTTGCTAAAACTCGAGTACAAAGTTGTTCGGATTAGATTGAATATTTTATTTTAACAGATTCAAATTTGAATTTTTTATTTTAACGAATTCAAATATAATTTTTTTTATTTTAATGAATTCAAATTTGAATTGTAAAAAAAATATAAAATTTTTACATGTATCACATTTTTATTGGATAAAAAATTAAAGTATGATACCATATTTTGTCATTGTTCTGCATTTTATGATAAAATAGGAAAATTTTGAATGCGTCATAGTTTTTCATTAGAAAATCTAAAATATTGTACCAAAAAAATATTTTTTCAGTACTCTAATTAATTCCAAAAATAAACTTTCAATACCATAATGGAATATAAACTTTAATCATATGTTTTTCCAACGCAATGTTCTTATTTGAAAAACTTCAAATTTTGACCGGTGGGAAAAGGGATTACAATTGCTGGTGTCATAGCTCACAAAACGTTACCGTCTTGTGGAATAGCACAATGTGCTGTTCTTTTAGAACAACAGAGGATCCGCTGCCCCCTTTTATTATAGCACCTGAACAAATATTAGCACTTGAACAAATGTTACAAAAGACCTTATTTTTTAAAGTTCTCGGCAATCTGACAAAGATTGAAGCCTTTGCCTTTACTCTAGTCATTTTTAAACCAAAAACAACGGTTAGGACATTTTTCTATTTTTATTCCGCCGTTTTGGTTACTTTCGTAATATTTCATTTCTAATTGATTTTTCTAGTAATCTAGGACCATTAGAGTTTCTTATTTATATTTTGCTAAAAATGTATTCAGCAGCTTTGGCTTGTTTTGAATAAAATTTAGAGACTAGTTCTCTTTCAATTCTAATTATCTGGGTATTCTTAGGAATCAACAAGGCTCTTGAAGGCTGTAATTTGGTAGTATTGCAGTAATGAACAAATTATAGTTTCTGTTGTCTGATCCAAATTTTTGCTTCACTCTTCCTTGCATCACTAACTAGTACTGATGAACCAATCACTTAACAACATACGATTATACTGTCACAAATAATGTATTGTTACTTATGTTTGTCTTGGGTTTTTAATTTTGGTGTGTTTTGGAACATTAGTATAGCATTAGGGTTACCTACGCTTGACAGAGCCAAAGCTAGCAGAAAAGAAAATTTGTGGGAATACAAAATGATGTCCATCCCAGAGAGGCCATGAGAAGAAAGCTCATTCTCATACGTAACATTTGGCTTGTTAAATTTGTGCCACTCTTTGAAGTAAGCATGGAGATACTCTTCAACCAAAAATGAAATCATTCAGTGTTGCATCGTCTTTACTTCTTTTGTCTCTTTTTTCTGAAGGCTTGATTGAGAAGATAAAGTAAAGAATCAACTTTCCTAGGTTTAGCTATATTGCCACAACGGCGAAATGTTCAATTATTCTTAAAGTTCAATCCTCGTTTCAAGAACATCTAGGCCATTTTGGTGTGATATTTGAGTTTAATCTAGTCGACCATTGTGCCCTTTTCTTTTCTCAATTTTTCATAAACCAACAAAAAAAAATCACTAATTAGGATGAACTAGTACCAACAGTACTTTCCTTGACTTACCCAAAAAAAAAAAATGCTTGTAAAATGCATTGTTTGGAGTTTACTCTTTCTTCGGTGGCTTGACGGCTAAGACTAAGCAAATAACCAACTTTACCAATTTTAGTTAGGCAAAAAGAACAATACTTGCCTTGGAATAATGTCTAAGCAAAGCAATCCTTTATGGTGACTATATATTAATGTTTATAGTTGTTTTGGTTACTTACACTTGCTAGATCGCACAAGACGTGGCATAGAGAGGTCCTTAAAGACGTGAGTTGAATTGATAATTTCCTAGTTTATTTATGCTTTCTTTTTATTTATCTGCGAATAATTTTTTTGTATATTATTGTGCAGACATCAAATATATTCAAGGTATGTTGATTAAATAAGCTTGTCATCTTCTTCCTTATCCTTTTTGCATTCTGAATTTGTCTTTCGGCATCTACCTGTTTTCTCGTTGCCATGCTTGAATCTCTTACCACTGTGGTATTAATAATTTGTTATTTAGTAATATACCAAAATTTATAATTTTTTTTGTCTCTAGTTACAAATTTTGTGGGTTGCAGTTATAACAAAATTGGGATGGTTTGAGATCGATTCTAATATTTTTGGATCGATTCTAACTTCTTTTGTCATAACCTGACCTCATTTAACTGTAAGTTCACTCAAAAAAAAAATGTAAATTTGGTTACGGTACCTCTTTTTGGCACCAAAGTCTTACCCCTTACTTGAGGGTTAGATTTGGCATCTACACCGCAAAATAGATACTGTAATTTCTAGGGAGAACTCACCTTGCACACCAAAAGATTTAAACTTTTTTACTTTGAACTCTCAAAGATGAGATTTTTTACATTGTACTCTCAATGTCTTAAAAGTGTTGTAATATGACCATTATATTACATTCAGTTGTTTATTCTGTCAAAACCCATCTTATTGAAGTTGACAAAATTAGTAATGGAAACTAACAGAAGGATTATATTATAATATTTTTTATACATTAAGGGTCTAATGTAGAAAATCTAATCTTTAAGGGTATAAAGTAAAATTTTTTAAAATTTTCAAGGTACAATGTACAATATTCCCTAATTTAGATCACAACTTCCTACAAGCACTGCCTTGTAGCTAACTGTTTCTAAAAGAAATGCTTAATATGTCGTGAAGGAAGAATGTGTTGATTATGTCGCCTTTCCTCTGTAAATGTCATTAGTAAAAGAAAAGCGTGGATCAAAAGAATGGAAGAAGACCATTTAATTATAGATGCAGTGGAAGATCCCCAAATCTCATTGGCAAATTCCATTAAGGAGCAAATACTTGACTTACCTTCCGTCCCACCTAACTGTTGTATCTATAGAGTTCCAAAACAAATTCGAGAGAACAACGAAAAAGCTTATACACCCCATACGGTTTCTATTGGCCCTCTACACATGGGAAAAAAGAGTTGCTAGGCATGGAAGAGTTCAAATTAAGGTGCTTGAATGCATTCATCAATGATACTGGCATCACAGTGGAGAATTGTATACAAAAGATAAAGGAGTGGGAACTGAGAGCTCGCAGTTGTTATGCAGAAAATTTTGATGATCTTAGTAGTGAGATCTTTGTGAAAATGATCCTTTTGGATTGTTGTTTCATCATTAAGGTGATTTTGACGCAAGGTGCCTCTAATCCGAAAGAATTTGACTACTTCAGTGAGCAACTGGTGATGCTTGAGGTGCAAAGAGACACAATATTGCTTGAAAATCAGCTTCCATTCTTCATAATTGAGGGCATATACTACTTAGCCTTCCATCCTTGTACAAACCAAGGGCCCTCCTTCTTGGAGCTTTCGATTTCATACTTCAAAAACTTACTTCCCTTCGATGAAACTTCACAGCTTTCAAGTTCTGAAGTCAAACATTTTGTTGATTTGCTAAGGATATATCACTTGCCATCATCTTTACGGTCATCACAAACACAGAAGGATAGTTTTAAGAAAATACCAAAAGCAACAGAGATACAAGAGGCGGGAATGATTTTGAGGGGCTCGAATCAACGTTTACTAGACATAAAATATGCAGAGGGAGTGTTAGAAATTCCTACATTAAAAGTAGAAGGACGGACAGAATTGGTTCTTAAAAACCTTGTTGCTTTGGAAGTGTGCCATTATTTTTCAGAGAATTACATAACTGATTATACATTCTTCATGAACAGCCTTATTGGCTCTGACAAAGATGTGAAATTACTTGTTCATGAGGGAATTATTAAAAGTTACTATGGTGATAACGCGTTAGTGGCGAATATTTTCAATAAGCTTTGCTCAGGTGTTCCATTAAGAGGCTACTATTACCGTCGCATATCTAAAGATGTGGATGACTATTGCAATTCTTCTTGGCATAAGTGGAAGGCAACCCTAAGACGTGATTATTTCAGTACTCCTTGGAGAACGGCTGCTACAGTTGTTGCTGCTATGTTGCTTGTGCTTACGTTTATTCAAACCATCAACTCTTTTTAATTCTTTCATGAAGAAATTGTGTTTGTTTGCAATTTTTGCGTACTCTCTAAATATTCTGTACTTTTGGTATCTGTATATTTAGTATGTATACTTTTACCAGTTTCTCAAAACACTAATAAATATTTCTACAAAAGTGTTGAAAGCCTTAAAAGGACAATTCTAAATTGTCAAGGAGAAGAAACGAAGATGTATTAATGCTCACTTATCACATGTTAGTACTCTAATAAGTGGACCACAATGGGGCTTAGGGCACTAGAAGCACATCATGGACCTTTGACGATACACTCACTGTGTAGACAACTGGTGGTAGCGTTTCAAGAAGCGTATTGTGGTAATTCAAGGGGAAGGGCAGTTTCTCTTTCTAAAATCTAGAGAGAGAGGACTCCTCCACGGGTTTCCACAATCATTTTCTTTACTTCCCTTTCCCAGCACACCCTCCCTTACAGTTAATGGTAGGGGCTGAGCTTTCTGTTGGGTTGCACCAAGATGTTTTCAATCGTGCATTGTCATTGATGGGTTAAACTCAAATAATCTAATTTATGTGTTAAAATTCAACCTCAGTTGAGGAGCCCAACCTAATTTTGATTCCACCAAGTCCAAGACAGTTCAAGACCGGTTAGACTTTTTGCTTAGCACGTCACCAAGAGGAAAGCATGGGAAGCTTATCTGCACCATCAAAGGAAACGGTCCAAATCCACCAAGTCCAAGATCGGTTAGACTTATTGCTTAGCACGTCATCAAGAGGAGAGCATGGGAAGCTTATCTGCACCAACGAAAAAAACGGTCTAATCTTTGACCACGTTTCATGAAGAGCTCCCCAACCTCCTCCTTCCGTTGAGGATAAGTCGTGATCTCCACTAAGAATAATCTCTTAGCTGCGATAAAGAAGCCTTAAGAATAAGTCGTGATCTCCACCAAGAATAATCTCTTAGCTGCGATAAAGAAGCCTTGAGAATAAGTCGTGATCTCCACCAAAAATAATCTTTTAGCTGCGATAAAGAAACCTTGAGGATATGTCATTATCTCCACAAGAATGATCTCTTAGCTGCTATAAAATAGCTCAATCTGGTAGAAGAGGGAGATGAATGTCACGCCCCACCAAGACTTACAGAGGACGAACCGACTACCGGAGATTACTATTTCTTTGATTCTCCATTCTCTTTCACAAAACTTGTATCTCTATTCTCCATACCTTTGAATCAATAAAATACCTGGCAACTGAAGCCATTGAAGAGTGGACGTAGGTCAAATTGACCGAACCACTATAAATCGTGTCTTCTTTAATTTTTTCATTGATTTCACTGCATTTATTACCTACACTTGACAGGTGGTGTGCAAAACCATTTTTGTGCATCATCAGTTTGGCGGCGTCTGTGGGAAATTCGACAAAATTCTCACTCCTGAACATTACATCCATTAACTAATGGCGATCACTACTCGATCCATGAACCAACACGAAGACAATCCTCCACGAGAGGAGGAGGTTGCTCACCCGCCTACCAACCCTGTTCCGGATACTCCAGCCCCGAATCCCCAACAAATATTGGAGACCATGCAGCAACTGGTTGCTCAAAACCAACAGTTACTGCAACTCATACTTGCTGGACAAGGAGGAGCACCACACGGAGGTGCACAACATGGAGGACCCCAAGGTGGAGCACCACACGGAGGTGCACAACGTGGAGCACCACACGGAGGTGCACAACATGGAGGGCCCCACGGAGGTGCACAACATAGAGCACCCCAAGGAGCTCCACATCCTGGACATCAAGGAGCACCACGCCCTGTTGCTCCACGCCCAGGTGCCCCATTGGGCACCCCACTTCGGGAAGCCCAACATGAGGGAGCTGCACCTCCCCCTCCCCTTGCTTTCCAGGGAGAGGACCCTTATCTCCAGGAGGATGAGGGTGAAAACCAAAGCATGGGCATGGAAGCCACTTCCATGATCATTCCATAGGAGCCCCCAATCATTGGGACGAGAAGATAAAGGAGGTACAGAATCAACTCGGTGATGTCTTCAACGCCATGAAGGCACAGGGACCCGAGACTGTTGACCACCTGGTAAGGCGTACTGATACCCCTTTCAAACCTGATGTAGCAAACTACCCCCTCCCTCAGAAGTTCAAAATGCCATCTGTGGAGACCTTTGATGGAACAAAGGATCCACTGGACCACCTCGACACTTACAAGACCTTGATGCAATTGCACAACGTACCAGACGAAATCATGTGCAGGGCATTCCCAACCACATTAAAGGGGTCTGCCCGACAGTGGTTTGCTAAGCTCTCCCCCGCCTCTATTACCTCTTTTGCCGAGCTTAGCAGATCATTCGTCTCACACTTCATAGGAGGGCGTCGCCACCAGAAGCCAGTTACGCACCTGCTTAGTATAAAGCAGGACCGCGAGGAGAGCCTGAGGAGTTACCTCACTCGTTTTAACGAGGAGGTACTCCAAGTTGATGAACCCGACGACAAGGTGACGATGACCGCCTTCTTGGGTGGCCTCCGTTCATCAAGTTTCCTTTTCTCAGTTCTGAAGCGCCCACCGAAGAGCATGCCAGAGCTGCTAGCCAAGGCCCAAAAGTACATAAACGCAGAAGACATCACAAGGGCCAGGCGGGGTGAGTCTTCCAGAGCAGGTGAGAAAAGGAAGGAAAGAGAGAAGGACGATAAGAAGGAAACCAGCAACAAATATGGCAGGACAGAGAAAGTCCCTGTCAAGGACCGGCTAGGTCCTGCTCCTCAGAGGAACCGTCAACCCTTCACTCCCCTCAATGCTTCCGTGGAACACATCCTATTCCAGATCCAGGATGACCCCGCGATAAAGTGGCCTGGAAAAATGAAGTCTCCTCCAAATCGCAGAAATCCTAACAAGTATTGCCGCTTCCATCGTGACCACGGGCATGACACCGACGATTGCTACGACCTCAAGAGGCAAATTGAGGAGCTCATCCAGCGTGGTCACTTACGTCAGTACGTTGCTGGAAGGGAACGAGTACCACAACCTCACAACCAGGAAGATCAGCAGCCTGTGGGGGAAATCCACACTATCTCAGGGGGACTAGCAGGTGGGGGAGAATCACTTTCCGCGATGAAGGCCCATGCCAGGAAGGCAAGACATGTCTACGAGATGCGCCCATCTAAGGTGCCGAAGCAGGAAGGCGACGAGGTCATATCTTTTTCAAACAAGGACCTGGAGGAAATCCAACACCCCCATGACGACCCCTTGGTGCTCACCATGACGGTGGCCAATTTTCATGTGCACAGGATCCTGGTAGATAGTGGCAGCTCTGCAGATATCCTGTTTGCAGAGGCCTATGACAAGCTCAACCTGGGCAGGGAGAGGCTACAGCCAATCAGGTCACCCCTCATTGGATTCTCAGGGGAAAAAGTGTATCCCCTTGGATCCATCACACTTCCCGTCACCGCCGGAGTAACACCCCGAAGCTCCACAGTCATGGTCAATTTCCTGGTAATAGAATGCCCGTCAGCCTACAACATCATATTAGGGCGGCCAGCTCTTAACACATTAAGAGCTGTGCCCTCTACCTACCATCTCGTTCTCCGCTTTCCAACCTCAAATGGAGTCGGAGAGGTCAAAGGGGACCAAATAACAGCCAGAGAGTGCTATGTATCCTCTATGAAGGCTAGGAAGCCCCAAGAAGCATTGCAGGTTGAGGTCCTTGACCCAAGGGATGACTCCGCAACAGAAAGAGGAGAACCAGTCGAGGAACTCATCCCTGTGGTCTTAGAAAAGGAGCACCCAGACAGAAGAATTTACATTGGCTCTTCCCTTTCTGAAGAGCTGGCTCCCCTGTTGATTGAATTTTTGAAGCGTAATATGGACATCTTTGCTTGGTCGCATGAGGACCTTGAGGGCATCGACCCGGAAGTAGCTACCCATCACCTCAATGTCGATCCACTGTACAAGCCTGTTCGCCAAAAGTTAAGGGGAGCCTCCACTGAAAGGGCCCAAGCCATGGACAAGGAGGTTAGAAAGCTGGTTGATAACGGAGCAGTCAGGGAAGTGGCGTATCCAGAGTGGCTCTCCAACGTAGTAATGGTTACTAAGGCTAATGGGAAGTGGCGCCTCTGTGTCGACTTCACAGAACTAAACAAGGCATGCCCAAAAGATAGTTATCCACTGCCGCGGATTGACCTCCTCATCGACGCCACCGCTGGGCATGAGTTGCTCACTTTCCTGGATGCATACTCGGGGTACAACCAGATTAGCATGCATCCCCCAGACCAAGAGAAGACATCATTCATCACGCCAAAGGGGACATACTGCTACAGGGTCATGCCCTTTGGGCTAAAGAACGCTGGAGCAACCTACCAACGGCTGGTGAACAAGATGTTCCAGTCTCAGATCGGGCAAACAATGGAGGTGTACGTGGATGACATGCTGGTAAAGAGCCTTGCAGCAGTAGACCACATTGATCACCTCCAAAAAACTTTCAACGTCCTGAGGTCCTATCACATGAAGCTCAACCCTGAGAAGTGCGCCTTTGGTGTGGGGTCTGGTAAATTCCTGGGCTTTATGGTCAATCAGAGGGGAATTGAGGTGAACCCTGACAAGATCAAGGCCATTCTTGACATGAAGTCACCCTCTTCAACCAAGGAGCTCCAGCGCCTCAATGGAAGAATCGCAGCATTAAATAGGTTTGTCTCCAAATCTGCAGATAAATGTCTCCCTTTTTTCAAAACTCTCCGAAAAGCCTTTGAGTGGAAACCTGAGGCAGAGGAGGCTTTTCAAAAGCTCAAAGCCTACCTAGCAGCACCTCCCCTCCTGTCACATGCTACCCCTGGAGAAACTCTCCATCTATACCTTTCTGCTTCCCCATCAGCGGTAAGCTCAGTGCTCGTTAGAAACAACAATGGAGTGCAGAAACCAGTTTATTACGTGAGCAGGGCATACCGGGGGGCAGAGGTCAGATATTCAGCACTAGAAAAACTGGCACTCGCTCTGGTCACGACAGCGAGACGGCTGCGACACTACTTCCAGGGCCATCGTATGGTGGTCATCACCGACCAACCTCTTAAAAGAATCTTGGGAAAGCCGGACGTATCTGGCAGACTTCTTAAATGGGCAGTAGAACTCGGGGAATTCGACATTCAGTACCAACCTAGGACGGCCATCAAAGCACAAGCCCTAGCAGATTTCGTAGCTGAACTCACACCAACAGAAGATGGGAACAGTGAGGATCCCCAAATGCCCAACGGAGACATCAAGAAGCCTAACAAAGACCCTCAAGCAGGCGCCCAAGTCTCCTCCCCAGGAGCCCAAACAACTTTTTCTGATGACCAGGCATCCCGGGCTGCACCTCTAGATGCCCAGGCACCACAGGCTGCACCTCCGGATGCCCAGGCACCACAGGCTGCACCTCTAGCTCCTGCACCACAGGCTGCACCTCTGGATGCCCAGGCACCACAGGCTGCACCTCCGGATGCCCAGGCACCACAGGCTGCACCTCTAGCTCCTGCACCACAGGCTGCACCTCTGGATGCCCAGGCACCACAGGCTTCACCTCCGGATGCCCAGGCTGCACCTCCCCGGTCTTCCACTTCAAATTCCAAATTCTCCACTCATCTGCTTTGGAAACTCTATGTAGATGGCTCCTCGACTAGTGAAGGAGGAGGAGCGGGCTTAATTTTGATCAGCCCAGATGGCACCACTCTCAGATATGCGATGAAGCTCCACTTTTATGCTTCCAATAATGAGGCGGAATACGAAGCCCTCCTTTCTGGATTAAGATTAGCGATGGAAATGGAGGTTCAACACCTTGCCACCTACAGTGACTCTCAGCTGATAGTCAATCAAGTGAGGGGCGAGTTCGAAGCCAAAGGAGCCAAAATGCAAGAATATCTCAGCATGGCTAGAAACATGATCACAAAATTCACTACTTCCAGATAAACCACATCCCCAGAGAGGATAATATGGCTGCCGACGCACTCGCAAAGCTCGCTTCATCCATGGAAGCCTCATCAGGGGAACCAGTACTAATTGGTCACCAGTGCGAGCCCAGCAGGATGGACATGGAGGCCACAAATGTTGACTGTGTATCTACTGAGTCAGACTGGATGACCCAAATCAAGGCATACCTCCAAGAGGGTGTGCAGCCAGATGATCCCCTAGAGGCCAGGAAGCTAAGGATAAGGGCCTCCAAGTTTGCCATCTTGCAGGACACTCTATACAAGAGAGGCTATTCCTTGCCATGGTTACGATGTCTTTCACCTGAAGAAGCTCACTATGCCTTGCGAGAAATCCACGAAGGGATCTGCGGGAATCACTCTGGAGGGCGTTCCCTTGCCCACAAGGCGCTCAGACAGGGCTACTTCTGGCCTACCATGATGAGGGACGCCCAGGAGTTCTCCAAAAAGTGCGACAAGTGCCAACGCTTTGCGACTGTGCCAAGGCAACCACCCGAGGAGCTAACAACCATTTCAAGCCCATGGCCTTTCTCCAAGTGGGGCATCGATATCCTAGGCCCCTTGCCTCTCAGTAAAGGGCAGTGCAAGTTCGTGGTGGTGGCAGTCGACTACTTCACCAAGTGGTCAGAGGCAGAACCTTTAGCAAAAATCACAGACGCAAAGGTCAAAGATTTTATCTGGAAAAACTTGGTCTGTCGCTTCGGGATTCCCCATGCCATTGTCAGCGACAACGCCAAGCAGTTTGACAACAAGCTGCTGAACTCTTTCTGTTCTGACCTTCAAATAAAACAACCTCACTCCAGCCCGGCACATCCACAAGCAAATGGACAAGCAGAGGTCATGGTAAGAACCGTGCTACGCAATTTAAAGACAAGGCTCGAAAAAGCAAAGGGCCTTTGGGTAGAGGAGCTGCCAGGCGTACTGTGGGCTTATCGAACCACACCAAGAACCCCTACTGGGGAGACTCCTTTTTCCCTCGCCTTCGGAACCGAGGCGGTCATCCCTGTGGAAATAGGGGTACACTCCCTAAGGGTCCAGCACCACGATCCCATCACCAACGAGGAAGGACTCCGTAGCAACCTCGACTTGGTGGAGGAAGCAAGGGAGATGGCTGTAGTCCGCAACGCGGAGTATAAACGGCGCATGACAAGGTACTACAATTCGAGGGTGAAGCCCCGTTCTTTCCAACCTGGGGATTTGGTCCTCAAAAAAGTAATCCTCGCTACAAAAGATGCACGCGAAGGGAAGCTGGGACCAAATTGGGAAGGGCCCTACCGCGTAACAGAAGTAGTGAGACCAGGCACCTACAAAATCCAAGATTCTGAGGAAAAAGTTTTACTCCATCCATGGAATGCAGAGCACTTGAAAAGGTATTACCAATGACACCTTGAGAGCATCAAAGCAGTAGAAGTTGGGACTTGATTTGATTTTTAGGGGTGTTACCCAAGATTTCAATGTATTTTTTTTTTGGGAATTATTACCCAATATCGCTTTTTATAAGCAATAAATTAATAAAATTTTCTATGTCATTTACTCCAAAAAGATTTTCTGTATTTCATTTCAAAGGAGTATCGGTACAAAAATAAGGCCAGATACCGCCTTTTCAAAAAAAAAAAAAATCAAAAGTCCTAAACACTCTAACTGCTCTCATGGTCGTCCCCCACCTCCTCCTCATTGTCATCAACAGCATCAGATCCCCCCTCATCACTGTCGTCAGTGGGCACGAAAGGTGAGAAGTCAATATTAGGGAAAGCGGTAGAAACTTTCCCTCGGAGATCCTCGAAACCATCAATAAAAGCATCTGCAAGACCATTCTCCAAGTCTTCCTCAGCACGGGAAACTCTCTCCCGAGCAGCCGTCAACTTTGCCTCTGCAACAGCTGCCTCTCTGAGCATGGCCCTCCCATGGGCCTCTACAAGCTCAGCCTCTCTGAGCGTGCTCCTCTCGCGGACTGCCAAAAGCTCAGCCTCTAGCTTAGTGGCCCTCTCATGGGCTGCAACAAGCTCACCATCCCTGAGCGCGCTCCTCTCGTGGACTGCCAAAAGCTCAGCCTCTAGCTTAGTGGCCCTCTCATGGGCTGCAGCAAGCTCACCATCCCTGAGCGCGTCCCTCTCGCGGGCCGCCAGAAGCTCGGACTCAAAATTAGAAAACCTTTCATGTGCTGCCACAAGTTCACCCTCCCGGAGCACGTCCCTCTCACGGGTCACCAAAAGCTCAGAATCAAGCTCGACAATCCTCTCCTGAGCAGTAATAAGCTCCCTCTGCACAAGGCTAAGATCCAGCTTCAGCTTGTCTTGATTATAGGCCCTCGAAAGCAAGCAGATGGAGGAAGTCGAAACCTAAAAAAAAAAAAAAAAGAGTCAAAAACACAGGAAACGACTGGAGAAAGGGAAATAGCAGACCCTTACCTGAGCCAGACCTTCCAAATACGTGTTGACGATATTATCAGTGCCCGAAGCGCTAAGCTCAGAAACTTCTGGCCCAAACACAAACCTCCCAAGCCTTGCCCTGATAGCTGCTGGTCTCCCCATCATAGAACCAGCCCAAATCGGCACTTGGGTAGAAGTTCCTGAACAAGGAGGAGACAAAGGAGGGGTAGCACGAGGAGAGGATAAAGGTGGAACAGATGTGCCTGGCAAGGAAGATTCTGGAGCAGCAGTTGGAGAAGTTGCCAGTTGAGAAGGAGCCACCGTGGAAGCCACATGGGGGGCATCATCCGTCCTTGTCACTTTGGAAGAAGGAGGGCTCCTGCTAGAAAAACGGGACACCACCACCCTCTTACTTGCTGCAAGAGTAGAGAAGGGTTAGAAAAAAAAAAAAAAAAAGGAGAGGAAACTAGCTCACCCTTTTTCTTCGAAGAGGAGCTGCCAGATTTCTGAGATGGAGCCACAGCTCTAGTATACTTGGGCAGGAGAACTCCCAAATCTTTACAAGGGCAAGCTTTGACAGCCTCCAATTTCCACTCCTGGTCCCGGGAAAGCACAGGTATATCTGCATGGAAAAAGTGAGCACACACACAAAAAAAAAGGAAAAAGAAGAAGTGTGCAGCATACCGGGTTTTTTAGCAGCACCCCAATGTGTTGGCACCGAAACTCTGTCGGCTTCTGAAGCCCATTCTCCACCAATAAAGAAGAAACAAGATTTCCAGCCGCCGCAATTAGAGCGCATTCCTGTAAGCACTGTACCACTCCGTGCGGTAAAATAGTACCATCCCCTATTTGGTGTAGGGTTTCGCTCAAATTATATGCTGCATGAAACTCCATAGGGGAAGCATCCTCGTGGTGCACCTTTCTCCATAATGCAAGAAAACCGAGCAGGACTCTCCAACCGTTGGGCGCTAGTCGCCCCGGAGTCAAGGAAAAGTAATGCAAAACACGACAAATGGGGGAGGACATGGGAAATCTTAACCCAGCCTCAAGCATCTCCTCGTAGACAACAATATCCCCGGAAGAGTCATCGCAAGCAAACTCGCCCAACTCAGCCCGACGGCACAACACGGTCGGAGGAATGCGATAAGTAAAAACAAGCCTTGAAATATCTTCATCTAAGCGGAACAAACTAGAAAGGGTGCTCACCTTAGACCCGTCATCATCAAGTCCCACTTTGCTCTTGCGTTTCTTCTTCCGGGGCCTTAAGGAGTAGTCCAAATCACCATTGGGAGAGTCTTGAGGAACTTGAATCGGGGGAGCTACAATAGGGGCTTGATCATCAAGGGCAGCACCCAAAGCTTCCTTACCACTTGCAATGTCTAGCCCAACGCCTGAAAGTGTGCCTGACTGCTGTTGCTCGTCAAAACAAAGTTGCCCAGTAGCTTGAAGGGTGCCTGGCCCTTCAAAATTGCGCAAAGCAGAATTTTCGGCGCAAAAATCAGCACCTAAGGCGCCCAAATCAGCGCCTCGAGTGGGAATCGATCAGCCCGTGCTCCCAGGCCACTGCCTAGCTCTCCCTGATGAACCTTGGACTGATTTTCAGCGCCCCTTGATGGAAAAATGCTGCTGCCCAGCGTTCCAAAGCCGTCCAGCGCAGCAGATCTGAAGCTGTCCGGGACAGCAGAAGCAGCAGCTAGGCCGCTGCCCAGCGCACCTGGGCTGTCCAGGACAGCAAGGCCAGCGCCCAGGCAGCTGCCCAGCGCGCCTGGGCTGTCCAGGACAGGAGGAGCAGAGCCTAGGCAGCCGCCCAGGCCCCCATCGCGCGCGCGCGCGCTGCCCAGCTGCACGCCTGCGCTGCCCAATCGTGCGCCCAGCTGTCTCCCTTCGCTGCCCAAGCCACTCCTCGCACTGCCCATTTCCCATTCGCTGTCCAGCCCTTCATTTTCAGCCCCAAAGCTGTCCAAGACAGCATTCGAATGCTCAAAACTAGCCTCCAAGTTCTCCAAAATGGTGCCTACTTCCTCCCTTTATTCAACCTCCACCACTCCCTCTTCAATCGACATTGTTCACTTGAGAAGCTCAACTAGCAAGGAAGAAATCACACTCTTGAAAGGATTCAAGGAGAACACACTTTGGCTTCAACAAAATGGGTAGGACTTGAGTTCTTAAGGTTTTCAAGAGGTGAGTGTTCAACCTTAAAAATGAGTGAAATGGGTAACATGAAGAAGAAGACTATATTTAGAGTCTAGGGTTTTTCAAAAAGAGGAAAAAAGGCCAAATAAAAAATTATGGGCCCTCTTCAAAATAAAGTTGTCAAATAGAAAATTATGGGCTCTCTTCAAAATAAAGTGGCCAAATAGAAAGTTATAAGTCCTTTTCAAAACAAAAAGGCCAAACAGAATATTATGGGCCTTCTTTAAAATAAAGTGGAAAAGACTTGAAATTTAAAAAAAAAAAAAAAAAGAAAAAAAAAATGTAATCAATGCCTCCTTCTCCAAGTCTCCTTGGACATGGGGCATTGGGGGGCAAATGATTGGTTAAACCCAAATAGTCCAATTTATGTGTTAAAATCCAACCCCAGTTGAGGAGCCCAACCTAATTTTGATTCCACCAAGTGCAAGACAGCCCAAGACCGGTTAGACTTTTTGCTTAGCACGTCACCAAGAGGAAAGCATGGGAAGCTTATCTGTACCACCAAAGGAAACGGTCCAAATCCACCAAGTCCAAGACAGTCCAAGACCGGTTAGACTTTTTGCTTAGCACGTCATCAAGAGGAGAGCATGAGAAGCTTATCTGCACCACCGAAGGAAACGGTCCAATCTTTGACCACGTTTCATGAAGAGCTCCCCAACCTCCTCCTTCCGTTGAGGATAAGTCGTGATCTCCACCAAGAATAATCTCTTAGCTGCGATAAAGAAGCCTTGAGGATATAAGTCGTGATCCTTGAGAATAAGTCGTGATCTCAAGAATAATCTTTTAGCTGCGATAAAGAAGCCTTGAGAATAAGTCGTGATCTCCACCAAGAATAATCTTTTAGCTGCGATAAAGAAGCCTTGAGGATATGTCATTATCTCCACAAGAATGATCTCTTAGCTGCTATAAAATAGCTCCAATCTGGTAGAAGAGGGAGATGAATGTCACGCTCCACCAAGACTTACAGAGGACGAACCGACTACCGGAGATTACTATTTCTTTGATTCTCCATTCTCTCTCTCAAAGCTTGTATCTCTATTCTCCATACCTTTGAATCAATAAAATACCTGGCAACTGAAGCCATTGAAGAGTGGACGTAGGTCGAATTAACCGAACTACTATAAATCGTGTCTTCTTTAATTTTTTTCATTGATTTCACTGCATTTATTACCTACACTTGACAGGTGGTGTGCAAAACCATTTTTGTGCATCATCAGCCATAGTCCCATCACAGGGTTCCACGTCGAATATGTCCATCAAGGTTCTTTCTTCCGCCATTGAATACCAAAAATTCAGAACATGCGCGCTTTAATGCCCATGATCAAGATTCCACCCTTTTTGTGCCCAACCTGGAAGCTCTAATACCACTTGTTGACTTTCTGCATCCAATAAAATGAACCACTATAGGAATTTTGAGCAAAGCCCAACATTTAACAAATGCCGATAAAAACGAAAAAACCACTGGAAAAATCCTTTGTCAGCGTTCCAAACGAGCGCCTCCTATATCGCCATCGGTAAATCTCCCGGCATTGGCTTATGTAAAACAGGGGCGTTTTATAAATGCCAACCTACTGTTAGTTTCCGGTGGCCAGAATGAGAAATACTGGCATTTAGTAAACGTCGCTAAAGGTGAGATTTCATTGATGAAAAATCCTTTTTACCGGCATTTATTGTCGTTTAAAATCAGCGCTGGGAATTTTTTTTTTTTTTTTTGTATTCTACTTTTGTTTTTTTTCAATAAAATATGTGCAATTAAATTATAAATAACATCCACACTAACTAAAACGTGTCAGTTCACATTGAATCCGTACAATTCATCCACATTAAACTTGTTTAATTCATCCATTCAACATTCACTAAAATATAGGGTTATTTTATTTATTACAAATAAAATAGTTTTTTACTTTCCCTTTGTTTAGCCTATATATAATCTTTTTGTATTTAAGTTAAATCACTTCTTCATATTCAATTGAATTATACAGTATCAATAAAATTCTACCCTCCTCTTTTCTTATTTGTTGTATTTCTGTTTTATTAGATTGTTTGACATGGTATCAGAGCAAAATTTTCATGGGACAATACTTAATCTCAAACACAGCTTACGCAGATCCAACATGGTAGATTTTTTTTTCGAAAAGGTATTCGTTCCATTTTTGCAATCTGATTTTCTTTGTTTTTTGATTATAGCTACTAAAAGAGACGATTCACTTCAGTCTGTGAATGTGAGGCTGGATGGAAAGAATTATTTGTATTGGAGTTATGTGATGAGAAATTTTTTTAAGGGTAAAAAGATATGGGGATATGTTAGTGAAAATTCTGTGAAACCTAAGAACACTGATGCGGGTTATGCTGCTTTGAGAGATGCTTTGGAAGCAGACAATGCAAAAATTATTACTTGGATTAACAATTCTGTTGAGCATTCTATAGATACACAGTTGGCAAAGTATGAGACAACAAAGGAAGTTTGGGATCATCTGCAAAGGTTATTCACTCAATCAAATTTTGCAAAACAGTATTAATTGGAGGATGACATACGAGCTTTTCAGCAGAAGAATATGAGTATTCAGGAGTTTTATTCTACTATAACAGATCTTTGGGATCAATTGGCTCTTATAGAATCTGTCGAATTAAAGGCATGTGGTGCCTATATTGCTCGTAGAGAGCAGAAACGGTTGGTACAGTTTTTAACGGCACTTCGTAGTGATTTTGAAGGACTTAGAGGTTCAATTTTGCATCGTTCTCCACTTCCTTCTGTTGACTCAGTTATCAGTGAGTTATTGGTTGAAGAAATACGCCTTAAGTCTTATTCTGAAAAGGGAATTATTTCTACTTCTAATCCTTCTGTGCTAGCAGTACCTTCTAAACCATTCTCTAATAATCAGGATAAGCTTTACACAAGGACTACCTTCGACGAGTGCAATTTCTGTAAATAGAAAGGTCATTGGAAGACTCAATATCCTAAGTTAAGACAACAAAATTAATCGCAACAACAATCTCAAGCTTGGAAGCCTGACAACCAGTCATAATCTAATGCTCATAGACCACCTCAGGGTTACAAACCACCACAGTCTAATAATGCAACAGTAGTTTCATTAGGTCCTTTCACCGATTCTAGTACTTTGGCTGAGCAATTTCAGAAGTTTCTCTCCTTACAGCCACAAGCTATGTCTATTTCTTCTTCCATAGGTCAGTTGCCTCATAGTTCTTTAGATATGTCACATTCTGTATGGGTCTTGGATTTTGGTGCTTCACATCATATGTCTCCAAATTCTTCATCTTTTGTTTCTGTATCTCCTTTATCTTCTATTCCTGTTATGACTATTGATGACACTCCTATGCCTTTAGTAGGTGTTGGTTCTGTTGTCACACCTCACTTGTCTCTCCCTAATGTTTATCATTTTCCTTTTCTTCTTGTTATGTGCAGGATTTGCAGTCTCAGAAGCTGAGAAGGACAGGCCGTAGGAAAGGGGACTATATATTTTGGATGAGTTAAAAGTGCTAGTTGTTGCTGCTGCTACTAGTGTTGATTTATCTTCTTTTCGTTTGAGTCCTTCTTCTTCTAATTTTTATTTATGGCATTCTCGTCTAGGTCATGTTTTGTCTTCTCGTTTGAGATTTTTGCCATCCACAGGGGCATTAGGAAATTTACAAACTTGTGATATTTTTGATTGTAATGGATGTAAACTGACAAAATTTTTAGCTTTACCTTTTAATCGAAGTATTTCTGTTTCTTCTTCTCCATTTGATTTGATTCATTCTGATGTATGGGGACCTTCTTCTGTTGTCACAAAAGGAGGGTCTCGATATTATGTTTTTTTTATTGATGATCATACTCGTTATTGTTGGATTTATTTAATGAAACATCGTTCTGAATTTTTGAGATATATACAGCCTTTCGAGCTCTTGTCAAAACTCAACATTCTGCTGTTATCAAATGTTTTAGGTGTGATTTGGGTGGGGAATACACTTCTAATAAATTTGATGAGTTGCTTGCTTTAGATGAAACTATTCACCAAATTTCGTGTAAAGATACTCTTGAGTAAAATGGTGTTGCTGAAAAAAATATAGGCACATTGTTGAAACTGCTCGTTCTTTCTTATTGTCTACTTTTGTTCATAGTGTGTTTTGGGGTGAAGCTGTTCTTACTACTGTAAGTTTGATTAATACAATTTCATCTTCTCATATTTTAGGTGTATCTCCTTTCGAAAAGTTGTATGGGTATGCTCCTAATTCTTCCTTTAGAGTTTTTAGTTGTACTTGTTTCGTTCTTCGTCCTCATGTTGAACGCAGCAAAGCTGTCCTCTCGATCTGCTATTTGTGTCTTTCTTGGTTATGGTGAAGGTAAAAAGGAGTATCGTTGTTTTGATCCAATAACTCAGAAACTTTATGTGTCTCATCATGTTGTTTTTCTCGAGCATATACCTTTCTTTTCTATTCCATCTATTACTCATAGCTTGACTAAATCTGATCTTATTTGTATAGATCCTTTTTTTGAGGATTCTGATAGTTTGTCATCTCAGGTTTCTAGTACTTCAAATACCCCTTCTCATGTTCTTACCCTGTTATCTTTACATTATACTCGACCAATTCATATTGATCATTTTGCAGGTACTGACACTTTACTCTCTAGCATACCTGAAGCTACCTCTTTTACTATGGTCCCTCAAGCTCCATCTGAGATTGTGGATCCACCTCTACGTCAATCCATATGCATTCGTAAGTCCACAAAGTTACCAGATTTTGCTTATTATTGTTATTCTTCATCTTTTACTTCCTTTTTAGCTTCTATTCATTGTCTCTCTAAGCCCTCTTCCTATAAAGAGGCAATTCTTGATCCTCTTTGGCAGTAAGCTATGGATGAGGAACTTTCTGCTTTGCATAAGACAGTTACTTGGAATTTGGTTCCTCTACCTTTGGTAAAAGTGTTGTTGGTTGTCGTTGGGTGTATAAGATCAAAACTAATTTTAATGGATCTGTTGAGCGATACAAAGCTAGGTTGGTTGCAAACGGGTACTCTCAATAGTATGATATGAATTATGAGGAGACATTTGTTCCTGTTGCAAAAATGACTACTATTCGTACACTTATTGCAGTTGCTTCGGTTCGTCAGTGGCATATCTCTCAACTTGATGTTAAAAATGTCTTTTTGAATGAAGATCTTCAAGAAGAATTTTATATGGTGCCCCCTCCTGGTATTTCACATGATTCTGGGTATGTTTGCAAGCTCAAGAAAATATTATATGGTCTCAAACAAGCACCTTGTGCTTGATTTGAGAAATTTTCTGTTGTGATCTCTTCCCTTGGATTTACTTCTAGTAGTCATGATTCTGCTCTTTTTGTTAAGTGCACTGATGCAGGTCATATCATTTTGTCTTTATATGTTGATGACATGATTATTATTGGTGATGATATTGATAGTATTTCAGTTTTGAAGACAGAGTTAGCTAGACAGTTTGAAATGAAGGATTTGAGTTCTCTACGATATTTCTTGGATATTGAGGTCGTCTGCTCACCCAGAGGTTATCTTCTTTCTTAGTCGAAATATGTTACAGATATTCTTAAGCGAGCTAGACTTACTGATAATAAGACTGTAGATACTCCCATTGAGGTTAACGCAAAGTATTCTTCTTCTGATGGTTTACCTTTGTCAGATCCTACTTTATACCGTACTATTGTTAGGAGTTTGGTATATCTCACTATTACTCGTCCAGATATTGCATATGTTGTTCATGTTGTTTGTCAATTTGTTGCTTCTCCTACTACAGTTCATTGGGCAGCTGTTTTTCGTATTTTGTAGTATCTTTGGGGTACAGTCTTTCAAAGTCTTTTACTTCCATCTACCTCTTCCTTGGAGCTGTGTGCATACTTGATGCTGATCATGGCAGTGATCCCACAGATCGCAAGTCTGTTTCTGATTTCTGTATCTTTTTGCGTGATTCTCTTATTTCTTGGAAGAGCAAGAAACAATCTATTGTTTCTCAATCTTCAACCGAAGCAGAATATCGTGCTATGACATCTACTACCAAATAGATTGTTTGATTACGTTGGTTACTTGCAGATATGTGAGTTTCTCTTTCTCATCCCACTCATATGTATTGTGATAACCAGAGTTCTATTCACATTGCTCACAACTCGGTTTTTCATGAATGAACTAAGCACATTGAGATCGATTGTCACCTTACTTGTCATCATCTCAAGCATGACACCATTACTTTACCCTTTATTTCTTCTTTTTTGCAGATTGCAAATTTCTTTACCAAGTCGCATTATATTTCCTGTTTTTGTTTTCTAGTTGGCAAACTCTCGATGCTTGTAGTTGCCGCATCGTGAGTTTGAGGGGAGATGTTAAAAAATATAGGATTATTTTATTTATTAAATGTAGAATAGTCATTTACTTTCCCTTTGTTTAGCTTATATATAGTCTCTTTGCATTTAGGTTAAATCATTTCTTCGTATTCAATTGAATTATGCAGTATCAATAAAACCCTAGCCTTTTCTTTTCTTATCTCTTTTATTAGATTGTTTAACAGTATCCAAAATCTAATAAATATACATTCAAAGTGAAATTGTACAACATTTAATGTATAGCGATCGACAGTATGTAGCTGAACGATAGCAGCATTGCAGCCACATATCAAGGGTCTTGTGTCCCTTTAGAACAAAGAGCAGTTTTATAATTAGGAATTCTAACACGACATTCCACTCATCTTACAGCAATTAAATAAATCATAATGCCCTTTTCCCTAACCCATGGCATCTTTCTTCTCTAAAGAAACGAACACTAACTATGCATACCAGAGGGGTTTCTTGACACCTCTTCCATCCTCTGCCAACAAAGTTTTACAGTCACCATTCTTGTGCTAAAATTCAAACCACTTTTACGACTAATATAAAAAGCTAATCCATCATTCTGGGGCAATGAAATAAAAGTCTAACCAAGTTTATAGAATTTAACCAAGTTTTACATTAACCATCCTTGTGTTCATTTCTGTAGAATCAAAGAAAATGCATCATTGTTAGGGGGCATCAAAAATTTATAATATAATAACCATTCAAATAATCTTCAATAGTTTTCTTGGCTCATATCACTATATCAACAAAAAGAACAAAGGACCAGAGGCAAATGAAACATGGAACACACAGATGAAAATCCAAAACAGTCCAAAAATTGCTTTCAACCTAAGGGTCCAAAACCCACACCAGATATTATCAAAGACTTGAACACCATAATGCATGAAGATCCTTAACAATATGTAACCATGGCCCATAAATCCCTCTTGACACATGCATTTATTCAAGATAGTGTTGCAGTTGTTTCCTCAACTGTGTCTTTATCACAAGCTAGAGATGCATCCTTTTTATTCAACAGCGAATGTGCATTACTCATGTGCACTAGTAAAATGGGTAAATACCTTCAAGTCTTCAACCACTCCCGGTGTTGTGCAAGTGCTTCTCTCAAAACTCATTTCTACTGTATGAGAGACCGGCAGTAGAAAATCTGAAGTAACTACTACATGCTAGATGGAAATCGTACACACTAAAAAAAATCAACTCACTAAAGATTCCATCATAGCCAGTAGCCTAACAGGAGAAAGGAAAAGGCAACTTCTATGAAACAAACTGAATAAGCAAATTCCATACAGATAACCATTACCCCAGATTCCTTAAATGTTCTAGTAAACAGAGCAGCATTAGTGCTTACTAACCAAACTTAACTTTGAGTAATACTATTTTTATTCCACTTGGAATGGAAATCAAGGTCACCTAAAGAGTCCATACTAGAGAAATTTAAGAAGTAATTCACCCAAATAAATAATTTCACATCACATTTTCTGTGGTGTGTGACATAACCATTGTTGTCAACCAGATTAAAGTTTAGTATTTCGTCATTTCTTTCCCCAAGGCATGCATATTATTTAGTCATTACTAAGTATTAAGTATAACAATGATCATAGAACCATAAAAACTAATGATATAGAAAGTTGAGCATAAACACCAATCATAAAAGCATCACTTTTTTTCACATAAATCAAGTTAAACTAAAACCCATTTAAATTCCAAACAAAACAATTTAACTCACCTGACCGATGAAGTGTGATTAGCAGAAGAAAATGCCCTTAATCATTGTACTTTTACTGAAGTTCTCTTAGCTGGTAAG
Source organism: Ilex paraguariensis (assembly GCA_963454935.2). NCBI lineage: Eukaryota > Viridiplantae > Streptophyta > Magnoliopsida > Aquifoliales > Aquifoliaceae > Ilex > Ilex paraguariensis. The sequence goes on from CAUOFW020005336.1 coordinate 444,264, forward strand.
GTAGCCACAAATTTTAATCAAACTGAAATCTTCTAAAACACCGATTTTCTTGGTTTGACTTGGTCTAGATTCAATATAGGCAAGAGGAAGGTTTTAATAAATAAGACACCCCACTTTCCCTCGCAATTCTGTCCAAATAATAGCAGTAATAATGATACAACAAATTAACAGTAACAAACTCTATAATGGCCATTAAAACGACAATGATAATTATATATTGATTCAATTATTATCAAAATCGTACAAGTAGATTCAATTTAGTCCCCATTTAATTCTATCTTACTATAGAATTGATTTAGTCCCTATTCGATTTAGTCTCTGCCTCTCAAGCGATTGTTCATGTCTCTATGAACATCACACAAAGATGACATCTCCTTTACTCTAGGTATGCTTCTTCTTCTTCAAAAACATCTGCCAAACCCTGACATACCTTACTTCTTCTTTTTCCTTAATAAATGCTTGGTTTTTTTATTTTCATCAAAAAATTATTTTTCTATCAAATATGGGAAGTGATTTTCTAAGTTTACATGTTCGAATCAGAATGGGCCTTTTGCTTCACCTCAAAAGTTGTAAACCCATGTATAGGTTGTTAAATAAGTAGTAAATCTTGATAAAGTCCAAGGTCAATCGACAGGGAGATGAGAATTTCAGAGTGTGAAAAATGATTAATAAAAAAAATATGTGAGTGTTTGAGAGAGCGTTTTGAGAATTGAAATTTAAAACAAATAAACTAAAATTGTTTATAAAAAATAATTTGGAAAAAATACTAAGGCATCAGATACTATTTCAATAACACTTAGATAGCAAAGCGATCCTAGTTTTAAATCTCAATTGGGAATCAATTAAGGAGTGAACCCAATTGGAGGATTTGTCAATAATTAACTAGGAAACTTACAACTGAAAGTAAGGAATTGAGAGATCTGACTGTTTATCAGAAATTGGATGGTAGGCTTACCAATCTAACTAACATTAAGCCAGACATTTCATTTGCCATCAGCTAGGTTAATCAGTTCATGCACAAGTCATGTCAATCTTATCTGGATGCGATATATCATATTTTTCGATACCTCAGGTCTTGTCCTAGACTTGAGTTATTATATGCATTGAGGTCACAAACCGATTCTCTACCCTATTATTCAAATTTAAATTATGGGGGAGTTTGTGACAGTCGATCTACTACGAGTTTCTATACTTTTTGAGGGATTCATCTAATCTCTTGAAAGATCGAGAAGCAAACAATTATCTCCTATTCATCAACAGAGACAGAATATCAGACACTTACACTTGACACATGTAAGATTATTTAACTTTGGTCTATTTTGGCGAGTTGGGATTTCTATTGACTTCTCCATCTACACTATATTGTGATAATCGATATGATATTCAGCTCGCTTTTGACTCTGCACTACATGAGAGGACGAAGTATATAGAAATTGATGTTCACTTTCTTTAGGAGAAGATCATCTACGACATTGTTACCCCATCGTTTGTGGGGACTAGTGATTAAGTTGCAGATATCTTTTCTAAACCTGTCACGTTATCCATTTTCTAGGACTCCATTGTCAAGCTTGGGTTGATTGACATCTTTGTGCCTAACTTGAGGGTGAGTGTTGGAGTTATAGCCTAGTTATTAGGATGTTTAGTGTTTTATCTATTTTGTCCTTACTATGCTTTTTATTTCTTACCCAAACCAGATGGGTGTTCTGGTTAGTTGCACTCTTATTTAGCTATATATACAGAACTCTACGTTCAGTTTGTGCATCTTTTTTACTCTCAACAATTCTAGTGTACCTAGAATGATTTTCATTCTTTGGCTAGCCACTACACATTTAGGGACTGGGTGCATTCTCGGTAGAAATGGAAATGAATCATACCTACCAACACTTATTTTTTCATTGTCCTTACTCTGCAACTACTACAGGCTTATGCAAAAAATGAGTGGCCAACAAGTGCAAGCTAAATGCGAACACTAAATGATAAAATTGATCTATATGTGTATATGCATACTAGCACATGATGTTAGTAAGCATGGAAGAAGGGAGTAAGCTTGGACTTAATAACATACAAGGGTTTTTGGATGCTTCAACATTTACCAATGCTTCATGAATTTGCATTCTGTCAAATGATGCTTTCTCAAAGTGTGATTCATTTGGAAGTACTAGGTCAAGGCCTATACTTTCTTTGGAATTCTATTTCGTAGAGTCTCTTTTTGGTTCATGCTTATACTTTTTATTAAACTAGGCTGAGCCTAAAGTATTTTGTTAAAGGCTTTGCCTCACATGTACTGTTTATGGTTTATATTTATACAAGTTTTTATCAAAGTCATTCATCATTGAATGAAACAGATTGTGATGTTGCCACATCTTTATTTCTTTTGTCTCTTTCACGATTGAGAACCCAAAGTAAAAAATTAGCTTAACTTGTTTTAGCTACTTTGACATGAGCAGGTTGTTACTTACAAAAAAAAAAAAAAAAGATATGGACAAGATGTTTAATATATTATTCTTAAGGCTCAATCACTGTGCCTATTTGACATTTCTGAAGTTCTTTGAGTTTCAAGTTCGACCGTATTAAAAAAATGAATTGAGTGTCATTCAATTTCTAAATATTCCATCTTAGTCCAAAATTTTGTGCCGCTCGATTTTATATGCTCAAACTCTATTCGTTTATGATATATAAATATACACCGCTCGATTTGATATGCTCAAGCACTATTTCTTTATAATATAAAAATATTTTTTGTGGTGAAGAAATAACAAAAATCACCTTTAGCTTTATAGATAAGATGTAAAATATCACCATTAGTTTAATAGATAAAACGACTTATATCAAATCACCCACGAGATGGGCGGAATTAAGAAGGGGCCTAAAGGCGCCATGGCACACTCAAATTTTCAAAAATCACCATAATATCTCATAAGTTTTAGAAAAAAAATCCTATGTTTCTCCTTAGGTTCTAAAAAACTTTATGCATAGACAATTTACTTAATGTATGTGAAAAGACCAATAAATTGGTATTTAATAGCTAAATGGGGGGGGGGGGGGGGGGTAACACATGGATGAGTGATGGTTTTATAATCGAAAATATTTGGTTGGACGAGTTTGATAAACAAACGAAGTTAAAAAAAAATTAATTTATTTGTAAAACAAAGGAAGTAATATGTTGACTCACCACTTAGTTTATAGCTTAAACTATGTGAAATTATTATTTGTGACGATAAATTATTGTCAAGTAATTATGTGAGATCATAATGTGGAGATGAAAGTATCATGATAAAACCTTAACTTTATTCTTTTGTCTTTTTCTTTTGAAGCTTGATCACCAGACTAAGCAAATAACAAACTTTACCAGTTTGGAGTCAGATAAATAGAACAAATACTTTACATGAAATAATGGTTAAGCATAAAGAAGTCCTCTATGGTACCCATGTATTTCTATATATAGTTTTATTAATTGTTTACGTGCTAGAGCAAACCAAATTGGCACGTAGAGCTCTTTAAAGAAGTGAGTTTAATTAATTTCCAATTTTATTATGCTTTAATTTCATTTCCAGTTGAATAATTAGTTTCCGTCTTTATTTCAGTTGCAAACATATCTAAAAGTTAAATAGCATTCCACATAGTTGTGCATGAAATTTAATTTTTTATATTTTATTTTTATGAACTTTTATGGCGAATGTTTGTCTTAATGCATATAATATGACGTTCTCAAAGTGCTCTCGCTAAATATTTTTTAATTTTGTTGCTTTTACACTCCTGCTCTATAGAATCTAGGTCAGCTCCGTGTACATAATCAAGGTTTTTTGTTGAACCACGTAAATTTCTTGTGTCTTTGTGTATATTAATTATTTCTTATTACGTTATTGTCTATTTTTATACTCAAATCGTCGGTCTTTCATAACAAAATATTTGCATGACTATTTAACCAAAACTTCCCCTATTATTGCGAAGGTAGTTTGTTTTCAACTTTGGGTTAATCTTTTAATTTGACTAGCTCGTCAGAGTTGCATCCCTAGTATTGAGCACCTGTTCATTATACAAACTCAATAAAATGATATTAAAACTCACTAATTTCATGTTGAATTTGTTGGTCCTTTTTAGAATTACTAGACTCAATTATATTGGTCGTTTTGATAGACCTGCTCACCAACCCTTCTAGAGCCCATTATTTGTGAGTGTAGCTCACAAATTTAAACATGATAAAAAAATTCAACAAAAACTTAAATTGAGATTTAATTTTAAGAAGTTGAGTGGCAAAAGAGTGCACATGTTGGACATGTGAAACAAGATGGGCCGACATGAGCTAGGCAAACAAGATACAAATCTTATTTAATAAAGTTTATACATGGCACAAACTCGATACGATGAGAATTTAACTATACATCTATATATATCTATATCTAAGTACTTTAAGATGAAAAACTTTTAACTCTCTATTTTACCCTTATAAAATATTTTAAAGACCACTCTATCATTGCACAATTAAATATCTAAATTATCATCATATCCTTATATATTTAAATCTTCAAATTATTATAACATCTATGTTAATTATATATCCTTTATGTATAAATATTATTTTCTATAAAACTCTTTGATTGACTATATTACTCTTAAAAAAATATACATCATTATATTTTCAATAAATCGTTCAAAAAATTTTCAAAAACTCATGAATATGACATTATTAATCTCATATACAAATATAACATTATACCTACATATGTGTATTTTTTTTTAATCAAAAAGTTTAATCATTTCATTACTAAGATAAAAAAATAATCGAATATATAATTTTTTAAAATCGATTTATGTTACATCAGTATAATTTTTCAATCATAATAAATTTTTTAAGTTGTACTAAGATTGTTTATAAAAAAATATATCGTAGTGCAGTTTGAAGTAAAACTTGAACTTTTTAGAATTTTGTTATGCTTGAAAATATATATTATAGAGTAGTATATTAAATTTTATCTCAATTGACCTATCTAATTCTTAATTACAATAAGGTTCAAATGTGATAAGTATATTAACAAATGAATTTTAAAATTTATTTGATTAGGAATATAATTGAATTTGAATCATAATCAAATGAATTTAAAAAAAATTAATTTCTCAAATATCACTAAAAAATCAATCTCAATACAATAAGGTTCAAATGTGATGATTAGGAAAGATGCATCATCTTCACTTTATTCTTTTGTCTCTTTCTATGTAGGCTTGAAGAAGGTCCATGGATGTTTTTTGGGAAATCAATTTTACTCAAAAAGTGGCACCCCAAACTTCGTCTTGCCAAAGATACGCACTCCAGGATTCTAGTGTGGATCACGCTTTACAACATCCCACTGGAATACTGAAATGAAGAGGGATTAAGTCACATTGCTAGTGCAGTTGGTAAGCCCCTTTATGCTGATTCCCTCACTGCATCCAAGCAAAGGATCACCTATGCCAGATTATGTGTTGAATTAGAAGCAGACAAGGAGGTTATTTAATCTTTTGATCTTAGTATGAAGGGCATCGATGATAATGAGGATGAAGAGGTTATTGAGATTACTGTTGAATATCAGTGGAAATCTAGGATATGCACAGAATGCAAGGTGCACTACAACAAAAAGTTTTTTTTGCGACGATTTTAAATTTGTCGCAACAAGTTTAGTATTAGCGACACTTTTATATTTTTGTCGCAAATTTCTATTTTGTCAAGTTTTTTGCAACGTTTTTTGAAAAATGTCGCGAAAAGGCGATTCCGCCTAATAGTTTTTTGGCAGGAGCAATGGCGGGAATTGTCAATTTTTCACGACAAATATTTTTCGTCGTTATTAGTTTTATATCATCGCTAAAATAAATAATCTAAAATTTAAAGCAAATTATAGTAAATTTTGTAAATAAAAAATTTAAAATTTTTTTAAATTTTTGCGACGTTTTTGGAAAACGTTGCAAATAGTAAAATTTTCATAAATTAAAAAATTAAAAAATTGCAATCTAATTGTTTTTTTCGCGACGTTTTCAAAAAATGTCACCAATAGTAAAATTTTCGTAAATAAAAAAATTAAAAATAACAATTCGCGACACCAATAGTTTTTTTAAATTAAAAATAACAATCTACTTCATTTTTCGCGACGTTTTTTAAAAACGTCGCAAATAGTAAAATTTTTCGTAAATAAAAATTAAAAAATAACAATTTGCGACATTTTTATAAAACGTCGCAAATAGTAAATTTCGAAAATAAAAATTTTAAAAATAGCAATCTAATTTTTTTTTAAAATGACAATCTAATTGTTGTTTTGCGACGTTTTAAAAAAATGTCGCAAATAGTATACTTTTTCGTAAATAAAAAAATTCAAAAATAACAATCTACTTTTTGGTGACGTTTTTTAAAAATGTCGCAAATAGTTAACTTTTTCATAAATAAAAGAATTAAAAAATAACAATCTACTTTTTGTTTCGCGACGGTTTCAAAAAAACGTCGCAACTAGTAAACTTTTTCGTAAATAAAAAAATTTAAAAATAACAATCTACTTTTTGAGCAATGTTATTGTAAAACGTTGCAAATAGTATACTCTTCTTTCCCCCTCTTTTTTTTCCTCCTGCCAACTACGCTATACATATCTCCCCCATCTCTCTCCACCAGTGAGCCCTAGAACACCGCCAACCATCAAACACTGCCGCCAGCGACATCATCCCTCTTGGGCTTAGGTAACCCCCCCTCTCTCTCTCTCCATCCATATATTGTTTCTTCCATTGGTCCAATGGTGACCAAGGTCCAGTCCAGAATTGCCCACCCATTAATATTTCTTCCATTCAACTTCAGCCTCCATCCCTTACTAATTTTCGAATATTTTCTTTGTTGATTTCCCTCCTACCAAATACCCTTTTTCCCTCATTCTCACTTTCCCCCATCTCCCACTATTTGTTTATTTCACTCGACACACAGTACTCTCTCTCCCTCTTTGATTAGGGCTGTGATTATGAGAATGCAGTGGAAGGCAGTGAAGGCGGTCTTCTCTTCTTCTCCAGTCCAGACGATGCACAGGCACAACCAGCAACTCCTCAACTTAGCTCTCGAACTCTCCAGTCCAGACGCACAAGCATTTGATTTCGGTCTGCAAGTCTTCTCTTTTCTTCTCTCTCTCTCTCTCTCTCTCTCACACACAGAGAGCCGGGATTCACGATTCACGAATCTCAGTCCATTCAATCTTTCTTCTTTCCTCTATTTCCCCATCTCTTAGTCTCTCTTCCTGTCTTAATCTGACACACACTCACTCAATTTGCAAGTTACACACTCACATCACACACACCTAATTGACAAATATCAACACATATAAACCTAATTGAATTAAATTTGTAATTTTAATTAGGAATTTAGGATACTACTTTGTCCAAATTATGCTTTAATCAAGTGACTTGAAGAACTACTTTGAACTAGTTAGGTTCGTTGGTTGCTTGTATGAAAACAGTGTCACTTAATCTTTTTATTGTTCATAAATTTTAACTAACTCGTGGTTATTGTGATCTGAATCAACCAACGAAGATGTTACAAAGTTATTAATTTAATGTTATTTTGATAAAGTTAACTTGAAAATTTTCCAGGAGAATTTTTTCAACATATGCAGTAATACTGGAGGTGAGAAATCGACAGTGAAGCCACAAGCCCCGATCAAACTCGAAGCCTTCATCCTCTTTCTCTCATACCATCGAGAAAGAGCAAAGCATGACTATGAACAATTGAAGAAAACTGTTGATGAACTGCGGGCATCTGAGCAGGTTGATGCTGACTACAATTTTCGATTTCGGTCTAATTACATTCTATGTAAAATATTGTTGTTCAACTTCATCAGAATGTCAAGTTGGTAAAAGAGCTGAAAGGAGCCGTGGGTGAATCCACCAAGGATTTTGATTTGTCTAAGAGGTAAAGCAATTCTTTGATTTTCTCACTGTCCAGCATCTCAGTTACCATTAGCATGGTAATCAAGAAACACATGTTTCACAGAATTTGAAATACTATTTGATCTTTTTACCCCTTGTGTAATGGATTGTTAAAATAAATTTTAATCTTTGATTTACATTTCATTATTGAACTTGGGGCTTTTTTAATATGTCTCTTTGTGTTCAATTTTTGTTTTCATGTGAATTTTTTTAACTTGAATGTTACAAAAGCTTAGGTAGGAAGCTCTTTCTCAGGTATATGAATTTTGTTTTCTTATTTTATCATGACAAGATGATGTTCCGCTAAATTGAATTTTGCAAGTTAGTGTTTGATTTGATTGGATTTAATGATACATATTCTTTCTGCATGTCCATTTCTGCTCATCTTTATTTATTGATACATATTCTTTGTGATGGATGCTTCTGCTGTTTATTTATGCTTATGGGACTGGGTGTGCTGCGTGGTGTTCTCTGCTATGCTATGTGACGCTATTCTTTTCTGTGTTCCTATCATGGTGAATCAGATTCAATTGTTCCTTTTCATTATAAGAGGGAAACTCATGTGTACATTTTCATTCAAAAAAAGTTTGTGTAAATTTGAAAGTTCTCTATGGTTTATCAGAATGGGGAAGGGGATGGTGTCTTCTGCTGGTTCTGCGCCTCTTCTACTATTTCTGCTTGGGCTTCTGGTTCTCTTGTGTTTCCTCTGTGTCCATTGGATGCCATTCAAGGCAAAGCTGCTGCATCATCAGGAACAACACCATTGGGAGAGGAGGGGTTATCTTTCCTGGGCGATCCTCTTTGTCTCTCTTCCTGACCTTTGGACTTCGTTGTTCACTTTTCCCGATGCATTCAAGTCAGATGATGCTCCTTCAGCTGGATATTATTGGGTTGCTCCCCTTCCTCTTTTGTCTTTTGTCTCTTGGTTTATCTTAGTTGAGGTTTTCCTTTTTGGGTTGGATGTATTGCACTTTCATTTATGATCTTTCAGTTGCCCCTCCCAGCTGGGGGTCAGCTGGGGGCTCTCTTCTGGAATGCTCCTGGGGATGTTTCTACTGTTTTTGCCTGCCCTCAGCTGCCCCGCATGTTGCTGCCTGCCGTGCCTGGTTCCAACTGACTGTTCAGCTGGTCATTTTGTTGTCCAGCTGGACCCTCAGCTGGTTTTCAGCCGTTTCTCGTCTTCTAAGTTGCTGATGGGTCCTCCTCCCTCCATGAAGATTTCTTATCCCCTTTTTTCTTGTCTTGCAGGATTAAAGCCATTTCTGGCTTGGTCCCCTTTTGTTGCTTGTTGGTTCTTTGCTTCTTGTAATTATTCCTTTCATATATTTCATTGTCTTTTAAAAAAAATATATGGTTCTACATTGTTAACTACTTGCACATTGCACTGTTAAATATTATGTTATTTGTGTTATGTATATGGTCCAGAGTGCCTCAGATAGCAGTTGTTATAGGTGTAGATGTTGCTGATGGTAAAGGATAAGGTACCACTTGTACTAGAAGCATTATAGGTGTAGATTTTACACTCACAAACATAAGTCTCTTGACAGTGGTCCATGTAGGAATTTTTTTTGTTGTATTTACATATGCTATGTTCCTTGGATTTTGATTGCTCTTCGTACAACTATACTATCAAAATTTTGAAGCCTTCTTTGAGGCTTTTGGCAATACAATTTATGCCCCAAGGTTGTGACTTGTGAGCCTTTGCCTCCTTTAGGAAAATTTTTTGTTGCTATAATTGCTCAATTAATCAATTTTACTAATCTTTAAAACAGGTCTGTAGTCATATTTTGTATAAAAGTAGTTCAAAGTATCACTTAAAATGATGCCTTTTTTTATGTGTTTATTTCCTTTAACAGGGTGTGGAAACATGTTGTTGAGCTATACAACATTTGTCACAGTAAAATGGAGGAAATTGTTCCAAAGGGCGTCACGATGAGGTATGCACTAAATATTCAGCATACCTATTCTAGTTTTGAGTCATTATTTTCTAAATCACGTCACTTCAACATTGTCTTATATTTAAACCCCCCCTACAGTATTCTTACTGAATACATTAGTCTTACACTATTCATGCCACTTGGGCTATTTCATCTAATTTCTTGGTTCCAGCTTGGGGTTCTGCGATGCAATGGATTTCTTTGCTGCTGGGGTGGTTTGAAAGCTGCCTGTTTCTGAGGTGCTGATCCTTTTAGCTGGTCCATGTTTTTTGGGATTGAATGATGGTGGCTGCTGCATATTTTGGACCAAGTTTATATGATTTTCTAAAGAGAAATAGATACTGCCCATTTCTTGTGGATCATGTTCGGGAATTTGGACGTCAACTTTTGGAATCTGTAGCATGTATGTGGATTAATCTTGGCCTTGAATTATATCTCGATTTCCATTTTCTTTTCCTTTTCTGATCAATTTTTTGGGATTTTTTTTGGCATGTTCTTTTTGTCCAGGGTGTAGCGACAGATGTATAATTGTGAGATTTCTTGTTTAACATTTTTTTATGATTTGTCATATCCAACAGATATGCATGATTTACAGTTAATTCACACTGACCTAAAGCCTGAAAATATACTGGACTGTGTTTTTTGAATGGGCTTTAGTCTAGACTTGATCCATGTGATTGAGGTATTCTGGTTGCTTGATTTGTATGCTTCCATAAAAAATCGAACAGTAAATAAACTAGGAGGAGGCAGAAAACCTCTGACGAGTAGCATTGATCTCCCGTTGATCATGTTGCCGTAAAAGTCTGATAGAGAAAATCATATCACCTTGATACAATCCTATTAAAGTATGTTCTATCCAACTTTTTAATAGTGTATTTCATTTTTTTCTGTTTTGCCATTTATTCTTGGTTCATGTATTATGTTAGTTTTTTTTTTAAAAAAAAATTAGTTGTGGTAATATATTATCGCTATATGTTTTAGGCTAAGCTTCTGATTACTTCTTGTTCAATGTCAAAGTTTTGTTTAAATTCACAACTGAAATGTCTTTCTTATGTGTCATATCTCAGGTGAACTGTGTTGTAATGCATGGATTCAATGACGATGAAATCTATGATTTCATAGATCCAAGTAAGGCTTGGTACACAACCCATTTCACATGTGAAAGCTGAAATCATACGTTTTTGCATTCATGCTGTGTGGATTGCTAATCATTTGTTGTTGATGCAACAACCTATATTGTACTAGCATCTGCATAGTTCTCTCTTCATGCTTATGTTTGTTTTCTTTGTTGTGATTTTGTGGCATTTTGTGGGCAATCAATAACATAATCTGTAGTCTTTTCTGCATGATTGTAGCGAGTGCATGTCTTATTTCGGCTTGGGATCACTTTCAATTTTTTTTTCTCTTAATTCTCTTCAATTATAGATGACGTATTGGTCAATGATAAGTGATCTACCATTAATAGAAATGAAGGAAATGCAGCAGTAGGGGTAATCATAGAAACAAATAATGAAAAGGTTGTTGAGGTAAGTTGCTCAGTTCTGAAATTGTGATACTGGCTAGCACTGCACTGATTTTTCTCTTAGTTTATCCAAACTACTTTATCAACACTTGTTTCCATTGTAAATGATTCATTTCTCTTTCAATACTTTTATTTTGCTTTTATTAATTTTTCAGAAAGTGTATTCTGCCACTGGATGGATGGTTAGTTTTGCATCAGCATCAGTCCAAGATCCCTATTGCTTGGAGGAGGAAGGTTATGTGTGGTAGTCAGTTTGATTATGTAGATCCTGGACGGATAGTGTTGAGCTTTGACATGATATTTCAATGCATGGAGCTAGACTGTTGGAGCTGTTTAAGTTTAAGAGACATTAAATGTAATTAGAGATGATTTAAATCCTCTTGAAGGATTAAAGTTATTTTTTCTATTTTTAGGACTTTTTGTTCTTTGATTCTTGTAATTCATTCTTTTTGGAAATAAAATTTTATTTTTTTTAGAAAAAGATGTTAAATGTATTAATTATGTTAGTTTTTATTAAACACAGGTATTATTGGTGTATAAGCGAAAAATTTTATTGGAAAAATGATTTCTTTATATAAAATCAAAAAAAAATGAACTTTTTTGCGACGAAATAAAAATCGTCTCCAAAATTGCAGTACCAACCTTTTTTGCGACGAATTTTTTATGTCGCAAATATATTTATTCAATTATTTTTTACATATTTTTAATTAAAAATATTATTTGCGACGATTTTTTTCGTCACTAAAAATTAATTAAATTATTTTTTACTTTTTTTATTAAAATAATATTTACGATGACTTTTTTTATGTCGCAAAAAATTAATTTAATTATTATTTTTTACATTTTTAATTTATTTAAAAATTATTCGCGACGCTTTTTTTACGTCACAAAAAATTAATTAAATTATTATATTAACCATTTTTATTTATGTAAAAATTTATTTGCGACGATTTATTAACGTCGCGAAAAATTATTTTAATTAATATTTTTATTAAAAAAATTTTGGGCGACGATTTATTTACGTCACAAAAAATTAATTAAATTATTATTTTAATATTTTTATGCTGGGAGAATAGGTTTTAGTTACATTTTTTTAACTTTTCACGACGTTTTTTTTTCGTTGCAAGAAATTTTTTTTGCGATAAAAATAAATTTGTGTCACAAAAGACTTTCTGCGACGAAAACGCAATGAAAATAAATCGTCGCAAAAAATATTTTGCGACGATTTCTTTAATTTAGCGACGAAAAAAATCGTCGTAAAAAACGATTTTTGTTGTAGTGGTGTTTGGACATAGTAACTCTAAGTGCCCTATGGGTACAACTAAGAAAGTATGGAAACAAAAGACTCCCTTAGAAAAGGGCAAGGAAATGGTTATTGATCCAGCTATAGCAGAACGGAGTCAAGAGCAGAATCAAGAAAATCTATATAAATGTAGTACAAGCTCAAATGTCCCCCATCTTACATTGCTTGAGTCACCTCAACAGTCTCAAGAGGAGATTCTTGCTCCTACTGGGAATGTGGTAATCCAGTCCTCTCCCACTCTTAAGGCTCCTGTTAACATTGCGACTTGCAAGAAGTTTGCTAGCCTTGTGGTGGACCTTTCTAAGTAGCAGGGGAACGACATGGAGAAATCAGCTTCCCCGGTAAAAAGCATCCTAAGTAGAAAAGTGAAGAACATTGATGGAATTTCAATTGGTACAAATTGAAAGAAGAAACAAAACCAAAAATCTCCAATCCAAGGGAAAGTTGGGGTTCCTAAAGCCCAGGGTCAAGGATTACCTAAACCCAAATGATCAATCTATCTTGCTGGAATATTAGGGGTCTTAACTCCACCCCTAAACAAATGGAGATTAGAAAAATAATTTTTGAATAGCAGCTTGACTTGGTTGGTATAGTCGAAACCAAGGTCAAGGTTGTTAATAAGGATGTTGCCAGGAGAACCATCATCAGAGATTGGTGTTGGTGTGATAATTATAACAGTCACACGCTGGATAGGGTATGGATTGGGTGGAATCCTCAAAGCATCAGTGTACAAAAGTTAGCTGAAATGGACCAAGCTATTCATTGCAAGGTCACTCATCATGCAAGCATGACATCATTTGCTCTTACTATGGTTTATGGTTCTAACGATGATATAGAGTGAAGAAGGCTTTGGGGTGACATGGAGAGTGTATCAAGAACTACTATTAATGATCCCTGGATAATCCTTGGGGACTTTAATATAGTTAGATCAATTGAAGAAATTCTTGGTGGCTCAGCTAGGAGGACTTTGGCCATGGATGAGTTTGAAAAGGTCATTCAAGTAGTTGAAATCACTGACTTGAGATACTCGGGTGTTCAGTTTACTTGGTGTAATAATAGGGGACCAGGTTGTACTGTTAGGAAACTGGACAGAACTATGGTCAATAATGCTTGGATTCTTAGATTCCCAATGGCTGCAATTGAGTTCCTTCCTGTTGGTATTTCTGATCACAGCCCCATTGTGGTTAAATCATGGAATGATTTCAAAGCTAAAAAATGCCCTTTTAAGTTCTTCAATTTCATTGTTGAGAGGGAGGATTTTCTTTTCATTTGGCAAACTCAAGTTAGGGGAACTATTCAATTCCAAGTCAACCAAAAGCTAAAGCTCTTGAAAGTTGAGTTTAAAAAAATCAACAAGGAGAAAGTTGGTGATGTTACTGTCAAGGCTATTGAGGCAAAGGATCAACTTTCAGCTGCCAAAGGCAACTGGTTACCAATCCACTAGACCAATCACTCAGGACTCTTGAAAAAGAATTGGTGGGAAAATGCTTTGAGGCCTTAAAAATCAAGGAAAATTTTTTGAGACAGAAGTCCAGAATCCAATGGTTAGATGTAGGTGACAAAAACTCCTTATTCTTCTTCAAATCCATCTCAAGCAGAAGGAACAATTCCAAGATTATCACCATACAAAGACAGGATGGGTCTTTTGCTAAAAGCGATAAGGAAATTAAAGATGAGGCAGTGAATTTTTTTCAAAACTTGATGGGTAGGAGAAGCTCTTAGGATCCTTGCGGAGCTTCTACTATACGGAATATTTTGCAAAGCACCATTTCAAGGGAGCAAGCTCTGATTCTTAGCAATGAAGTTACTAGGGCTGAAATTAAAGAAGTTTGCTTCTCTCTCAATCCCAATAAAACTCAGGTCCTGATGGGTTCAATGGGCTATTCTTCCAAAAGGCATGGTCTATCATTGGTGATGACATTGTTGCTGCTGTTAAAGAATTTTTTGCCACAGTTCAGCTTCTTAAGGAACTAAATGCTACTATTTTTGCTTTTGTTCCGAAAGTCCCAAACCCCACAAGCATGTCTGATTTTAGACCTATCTTATGTTGTAATACCCTATATAAGGTAATCTCCAAAATTATTGCAAATAGGCTTAAAATCCTTCTTCCCCATGTGATCAACCCATCTCAAAATGCCTTTATAAAGGGTAGAAGAATTGGAGACAATATTCTCCTTGCCCAGGAACTGCTTAAGAACTATCATAAGAATGATGGGGCCCCCAAATGTGCTATCAAGGTTGATTTAATGAAGGCTTTTGACATGGTTGACTGAGATTTCTTGCTTGATGTGCTAGCTGCTCTTAATCTTCCTAGAATTGTGGTCAAATGAATTAGAGAATGCATTACTACTCCTAAGTTTTCTACCAATATTAATGGGGAATTGGCAGGGTACTTCCCAAGCGGTAGAGGTCTTAGACAAGGAGACCCAATGTCTCCTTATTTATTTGTCATTATGATGGATGTGCTGTCAAGAATTCTTGAGCAAGGCATTCAAGATGAGCCTTAGATTAAATATCATTGGAGATGCAAAAGACAAAAGATTTCCCAACTTTGCTTTGCTGATGACTTAATCATGTTATGCCATGGGGACCCCAAATCAGTTGAAGTTCTTAAAAAGGCGCTTGATAAATTCCAAATGTTATCTGGTTTAAAGGCCAATCCTTCCAAAAGCCACATCTTCTCTTTCAGGTGTTCTTGATGAGCAACAATAGTTGATGGCTAGGTGTTTCGGTTTTTCCATTGGTTGTCTGCCTTTGAATGATCTTGGGATCCCTATTATTACCACTAAGCTTAAGTTGCAAGACTGTTGTTTGTTACTTGAGAAAGTGGATTCAAGGATTAATTCGTGGGTTAATAGAGCTCTGTCTTATGCTGGAAGACTTCAGCTCATTAAATCTGTGTTATGTAGCATCCAGGTGTATTAGGCTAGTCATCTTATGCATCCTAAGAAGGTCCTCCATGCAATTGATTAGAAGCTCAGATCTTTCTTATGGTCTAGAACTGAAATGAAAACAAAGGCTGCCAAAGTTGCTTGGAGTGAGGTTTGTGCACCCATAAAGGAAGGGGGACTTAGGATTGAAAGATTTAAGGGCTTGGAATAAAGCCCTCGTGCTCAAGCATCTCTGGCACTTAATTTATGACGAGAATAACACTTGGACCAACTGGATCAAGGACCACCATCTTAGAGGCAAGAGCATTTGGGAAGCCAAACCATCACAAGTCTGCGGAACTAGAGAAAGCTACTACAAGTTAGGGAATTAGCAAGACTTTTCATTCTTTATGTTATTGGAAATGGTAGGAGTATATCTCTCTGGCATGATTTTTGGCATCCTAACGGTCCTTTCCTTCTTAAATGGGGTCCTATAGTGATTTATGATTCTGGGATCCCTAAGAATGCCAAGGTTGCCTCCATTATCCAAGGTAACCAGTGGAGGTGGCCTCCAGTAAATCCTAGAAACTCCAGAGTTATTGAGGAGATCATCTCAACTATGCCCAATTACTCCCCAACAATGGATACAAAGGATGAGTTCAAATGGCTTTCCCGAGTAAATGGAAAATTCTCAACTTCTTCAGCTTGGAATCTAATCAAGACCACCAAACCAGAGGTGCTGTGGTACCATCTTATTTGGTTCAATCTCTGCGTTCCTAGATCCAGCTTTATCCTTTGGCTTGCTATTAGGTGTAGGCTGGCCACAAAGGACAGAATCCTTAGTTTTACACCCAATAGTGGAACTACCTGTGTGCTTTGTAGAGCTGATCAAGAATCTCACTCTCACCTTTTCTTTGAATGCTCTTACTCAAAGAGTGTTTGGAGGAATGTCATCAGTAAGTGAGATTGGCCATGGCGTTCTTCTTCTTGGCAGAGTCTCATTGAGGCTATGTCCACCCAATGGAAAGACAAGAATATGTAGAATTCCATTAGGAAACTTTGCCTTGCTGTCGCTGTCTATGTCTTACGGGGTGAAAGAAATCATAGAATTTTCACCAATGAGTATAAAGATTCAGGTATTCCCCAATTAACTGTCTTGAATATGGTGAGAAGTAGGCTCCTCTCAGTCAAAATCAAGGACACTCCTCTTCACAGACTGGGCAGCTTCTCCTTGGCAACTTCCAGGCTCTTGTTTTTGCACATGATGTATTTTTTGTACGCTTTTTACAGGCTGCGTAGTCTGTGGGGAGTGCAAAATGCAGCCCTCCCAGACTTCCTCTGCCTGCTTTTGATGGAATGACTGCAGGTTGTTACTGTCTTCTCCTTGTTTCTTTGTTTTGGTCTTTTCCCTTAGGGATTGGATGCAGCTCTGAACATTTGTTTTTTTATCAATACAACTTCCTGTTTACTTACCCAAAAAAAAAACTTTACCTGTTGTAATCATACCAACGGGCTTTTGGTGAAGGCTATACTTTCTAATATGTTTTTTCATGCTTGTAAATGTATTTGTATAAAATGGTGAAATTTTTTTCGGTAATCATTTATCACCTCTAATGCGAAATCTTGACTCCACCCTTGAGCATAAAGAAGTCTGTTAACACGTCAATCTACCTGACAATGGCTTCGAGGGACTATAGGTTGCGAAAGTATGCACTACATCACTTTGGGTTTTTTTTTTCTTTTAATTGCCAACTAATCATGAAGGAATAATGTGTTGATTGTGCCTTCTTTCTTCTCTAAAATGTCACCAGGTACCAGAAAAAGAATGGACAAATATACCCATATTCCATTGGTACATTCCATTAAGAAGAATATACTTGCTTTACCTTCCTATATCGCCCGAATGCTGTATCTATAGAGTTCCAAGACGAATTCGAGAACGGAACCCAAAAGCCTATACACCCCAAATAGTTTCTGTTGGCACACTACACCATGCAGAAAAGGAGTTGGTAGGCAGGCAAGAGTTCAAATTCAGGTGCTTGAAAGCATTCCTTGGTCGTACTCACATCACTTTGGATGATTGTGTAAGCATGATAAAAGAGTTGGAACTGGGAGTTCGCAACTGTTAAGCAGAAAGATTTGACAAGCTTAACAGTGATAGCTTTGTGAACATGATCCTTTTGGATTGTTGTTTCATCATTGAGGTGTTTTTGAATATTGGATATGCTGATGATCAAGTGGTAGAACTAGAAGGCGTAATATTACTTGACCATCTAAGTGATCAACGGGTGATTACTCAAGTGGGATCAGACATAATATTACTTGAAAATCAGCTTCCATTCTTTATAATAGAGGGTGTATTCAACCTAGCATTCCATTCAAACCCAGACCACCACCTGCCCTCTTTCCGCCAGCTTTCCATGTTTTGCATCCGAGCCTTCGTTCCGATTGAGGACATTGCACTGGATACATCAAATACTGAAGTGAAGCATTTTGTTGATTTGCTAGGGTATGGTTCTTACCGTCAAGTCCACGGTCATTGGATTGGGAAGAAGATTTTTTATTTTTCAGAGATGCCACAAGCAACGGAGATGCAAGAGGCAGGAATGATTATGAGTGCATCATCAAACCATCGTTTACTTGACATAACATATACAAATGGAGTGTTACAAGTCCCTAGATTAATTGTAGAAGACGTGACCGAAGTTTTATATAGAAACCTTGTTGCTTTGGAGGTATGCCATTATTATCCTGATACTTACATAATTGATTATCTTGTTTTCATGGATAGGCTTATTGACTCTGCTCAAGATGTGGAGTTACTTATCAAGAGTGGAGTTCTTTATAGCGTAGTAGACGACAGCTCTGCAGTGGCAACTCTCTTCAATAACCTTTGCACTGGTGCTACATGTGGACCATACTATTATCGTGACATATGTAAGGACATGAATAAATATTGCAACGTCCCACGACATAAATGGAAGGCAACTCTGAAACCGTGATTATTTCAGTACTCCGTGGAGAACTGCTTCCACTGTTGCTGTAGTTGTATTGCTTGTGCTTACCTTTATTCAAACCATCAAGGCTTTTTTCTGACAAAAAAAAAACAGCAAAACCTTTTAATTCTCCAATGAGTAAGCTATACTTGTTTGTAAGTTTTCGTCTAAATACTCTGTACTCATCGTATTTGTACTTTTGAACATTCAATGGGTATCATGGTTTGTAGTTTCATTGCCTTTTGACATATGGTTTACTTAAATTAATGTCTTCAATTGGCAAGCTGAAGAAAAGGATGTAATGCCAAGTAAATTAGAGACCTGCTTGCTGCTCAGGTTTGAATGATTATAGAATCGAAATTATTTAACTTTCGATGAAATATGTGTGTCGTGTGTATATATATAGTAGCGTAGTAATGAAAACTCTGCACCACAATCTCTGGTGGAAATTTTTCACGTGAATAGTTAGATTACAATCCAAGGGTCATGAAGTTGTCATGGAAACTATGCACTAAGCTGTCGTGGAAACTAAGCGCCGTACCCTTTGGCAAGTTCTTTTTATGTGAGCCGATAAAGCATGCTCTAACGGTCACCACCAAAAATGTGTGGAATTAAATGGTAAAATTTACCAAATTTGTTTATTGACTAATAGGAAATTTGAATCTCATATTAATTGTAATTCTAATCTTATTTGGAAAGTACATTAAAATTTTTAATTAATGGTTTAAAATTAAGATTTTTTTTACTCTTTTCAAATATTGGCAAATAGATCAAACTAGTGACTTGAATCAATTTATACCTGTCTTTGTAATTCTTCTAGTTTATTATACCAATTTAAATTATAGATCTAATCTCACTACACTTTTAATCCCAAAAATTTTAAATTTGTAGGTTTTCAAAAAAAAAAAAAAAAATTCAAGGTCCATTAATGGACAGTCGAAGGAGCAGTGTTGACTGAAAACTGACCTTAAACGTCAAGGGTTTTGTCATAATTTCTAAAATCTTAGGAGGTTTTCCAGAACTAAGCTTTCACTATGGATACAGTTTGAATAAGTTATCAGAATTAAAATTCTGGTTAGTCAAATATTCTTTCCAATTGGGTTTTGCCAAGTATTTTAAAATTTGGAGTAAAAAATATTTTATGAATTTATTAACTCATAAATAAATTAAGGACAATTTATTCCTTCTTAGTGAATCATTTATCATGATTCAAGTATGACTCATTGTATACAAGTGAGTTTCTCACTTATTATTGATAGATGATGCGCCAAGAATAGAATTAAAATAAAAAATATTAGTGGAGCTCTATAAGTGATGAATAAGTTGTGTGTGTGTGTGTTTGGAGGAAGGGGGGGGGGGGGGGAGAATACCAGAATACAAGGAAATAAATAATCTATTAAACTGAAGAGTTAGGTTAGTCCACTGTAATGGAGGTTCTTGCTCCTCTTGTAATAGCCAAGTATAAAAAAAAAAAAATAATAATTACAATAATAATAATAAAGGGAATAAATTGGATTTAATAAGTTTTAGACTTTTGTTTGACTTGGATTCTATCTTTATGGGCTTATGGATATGCTTTGAAAATCAATAGAGTTAATTTAGCTTTTTGGGTGTAGGGGAAAATTTCAAATAATTATACAAACCTATTATGACTATAATACATGTGGTTTAAATAAGATAGTATCATTTGATAGGTCAAACCCTTTATATATATATATATATATATATATATATTTTTAGGTTTGTAGGGTTTTTATTGGTGAGAAAGCTTGTGGAGGGGCAGTCCCGTGAACAAAGAAGAAAAGAGGGAGAAAGACAGAGAAAGAAGGAAGAAGGAGGAGGAAAGAAAGAAAGGACTTGACTCCATTAAAAGTATAAATTTATTATTTAATTTATGGGTTTGGTATTTTATTCAATCAAAGTGTTAGGTTTATCATAAGTAGTAATATATATATATATATATATATATATATATATATTAGTCATTATCCGTGCTTGAAGGCACTATATAACAAACAAAATTTTTTTACACAATTGCCCAAATTCAAAAAGAATGGTCTAAAAATTTTCATATCAATTCTTCTTTTAAAATGAATTGAAATATATCGCCGATCATATTCTCCATATTAATAAAACTGTCGTAAAAATATATAAAAATCTTCAAAACAATACCACATATACAAATGCCTCAAAAAAATAAAAATACTAACTTAATTCATTGAAATTTATAATCTTTAAGTAATAAATAAAATTTTGCTCATTTATAAGACTCATGAATTTATCACCTTTACCACCAATCAATCTAATAACAATATAAAATTATAAACACAATCATCATATTTTCAATCCACCTTATCCCCATGTAATAAATATCTCAAACAAAAAAAAATATTAAAATAACGTAATTAAATTCATAATCTTTAAGCGATAAATAAAATCAACAAAATCTTACTCATTTATAAAACTCATGAATTTATCACCCCTATCACCATTTAACCTCCAATGGCACAATAAAATTATAAATTTAATTACCAAATTTTCAATCCTCCATATATAAATTACACAAAAACATACTCTCACACATTTATTTTTTGGCTACCAACAAATCTTTCTAACCAATAACGCTTTATTAGAAATATAATAATTAATTTTTTATGATAAAATAATATTAAATTAATATCTAATTAAAAAATAGGATAAAAAATATGAACTTTCCCTGAGTTTTGATAATATTATGCGAACACTCCCAAATATTTTATAAATAACACGAAGATCCCTGAAGTTTAAAATTTATTACACAAAGAACCTCTCTATCTCCCTTCCTTCAATATTATTAACGAAAAGTGATGACTTTATCCCCCCCAAAAAAAAAATTATTATTTTTATAATTGCCTTTATCCAACTTTAGTACCCAAAAAAATTAAAAATTTAATAAAATAAACTAAGATTTAATTTACTACCCAAACAATTGATATAATTTAGTACCCCAAAAAATTGATTAAATGAATTTAAATATTAATTTGATAACAATAAAAATTAATTTGATATTAATTCGACAAATTTGAATATAAATTGGACAAAATTAAATGTCAATTTTGATAAAAAAATATATATTAATTTACAATTTAATGTTCATTTCGTGTTGAATATTATTTGTTGTTGATTAAACCAACATGAAATTGACCTTAAATTATAAATTTTTTTGAAGTATATAAACTTTAAAATTTGTATTTTAACCCATAAAATTTAAATACAAATTTTTTCACACCATAGCGTATTCTTTCTTACTATATCATTTTTTTTAAAAGAATTGCTCACCTCTGCTTGTTAAATTCAAAAATCTCTAGTTCACATGAAAATAAGTGAAAGTAAATTAAAAAGTTGACAAAAAATTTTGAAAAATTGATAGTTCAAAAAATTTTGAAAATTTAGTACCAAAGTAATAACAAAGAGAGCAAATATTAAAAAAAACTAAAAAAAAATAATCTATATAAAAACCATTATCAATGAGAATTTTAGAAGAATTTAGGCCCTGAATCAATTAAGACCTAATTTCAGGCATAGACGTGAAACTCAAATAAAAAAGACCTCAAATCGTGAAGTGTTATTTTTTATTTACATTAAGTGTTATTTACAAATTAAGAAGCAAGTGACAAAATACATGTTGTCAAATATATAAAATTTTGAATTAATTTTATGAAATAAATAATTGCATAACATGTAGTTTCATATATTTTATAAAGTAAATAATAAAAAATAACACTTGGGAAACATAAAAAATAAGATAATAATATGAGAGTGAGAGAGAGAGAGAGAAAATATAAGGTAGACATAAAGAGAGTTAAATGAGTGACAATAGTCTTAAAAAAAGTTGGCATGAAAACCGTCAAAACAATAATCATCAAGCGATCTAAGCCACGAAAAATTAAAGACAAAGAAATCTAACTATTTTATTATATAAATATTCATGGTAAAAAATATTGATGAATATAAATGGATTTTAGTGAAAGATGCTAATATAGGTGTTTTCAGACATAATTTGGAAGAATAGAATTCTAGAAAATTTATGGCAGCCCGAAAACAAAAAATTCTTTTTTAAGAAAATTACACTTTGACCCCAAAAGTTTCAAAAATTATGATTTAACCCCAAAATTTTTTCTAAACAGCCCAGAATACTTTTATACACTATAATCTCATATTAGAAAGGATATATATATATAATCATAATCGCGAAACGATAAAATTAAGAATAAAGATTGATCGTTATATGTTATTATTGGATTAAGTGGTGATTGTATTGAAGTTAGGAAAGAGAGCTTTGAATTGGATTTTGAGAATCAAGATGAGTAGTTTACTACTTCTTTTGGGAGGATTTTCTATATATGTGTGTATATATATATATATATATAATTGGATAGAAAATACAAAAATTAAATATAGAATTGCGAAACGACAAAATTAAGAATAAAGATTGGTCGTTATTTGTTATTATTGGATTAGGTAGTGATTGCATTAAAGTTGGGAAAGAGAGCTTTGAATTGGATTTTGGGAATCAAGATGAGTAGTTTACTACTTCTTTTGGGAGGATTTTCTATATTCAATGTGTGGGTTTGTGCATGTGGATTTTTCATATATATGATATATGTGTTGATGTTTGGAGTTGCATTTAAATATTTTGAATTTGTGAACTGTTCTATATGTGAATTTTAGAAAACTTGTGAGATAATTTTATATCATTATTTTGGTGATGAAAGAAAAATTGTGTGTTGGGACTAAAACTACAGTTTTTGTATATGTGAAAATTATGTTTATGAGATGAGGATTGGGGTTACTAGGTCTAAGTGGTAATAAGAGACTGTGTCAGTTATCAGGTTAGTAGTAACAAAAGACGGGGTCAGTCATCAGGCTAGTGATGACAAGAGATTAGATTAGTTACTAGGCTAGTAGTAACAAGAGACTATGCCAGTTACCAAGTTAGTGATAACAAACATGATTTGACAAATGTATTTGAAACTGAATGTGTGTGTGAGTGTTTTGAGTTATAAATGTCTTTTCATTTATAAAGTTATTTGTGATCATGAAATTATTTTGTTCAAATGATTATGAGGGAGGGGTTGGGGTATAATTTATTATACTTATGTGTGTATCAAAGTTTATTTTTGTATATAAACTCTGGGATTTATTTTCACACCTCATTAGAGGTGATTGTTATTGACGGGACATTGCACTCATCCAAACATTTAATATTTTTTTCAGGTGAGGATTAAGTTTACAAATAGATAAGAGATTAGAGGACTTGAAGATTTATTTTACTATAGGTCTTAAGGAATAAATGTCTTTTTGTAATTTTGAGACAAGTATTTAATTATTTTGGAAACATTGTTACTTATGTTTGGAGTAGAGAACCTTACAGTTTGGTTATTATTTTACATGGATTTAGTAATGATGTTGGTGATGTTTAGTTCATTCATCTGGTATTCATTAAATTAGTGGAATGGATCACTTTATTATTTGTCTTCCATTGTATTTTACATTTATTATGCACAAGATTGGTTGGTTAAGGCCTTGGTGGCCAGTCCGTCGCCCACCCTATGTGATCCGGGGTGGGGGTGTGACACCTCTGGTTTGTTTTACTTGGAGAAGAAGACAGTTACACTATTGAGATTACAATTGCACACTATGTTTTGGCAAGACAATGGTCTGCCTATTTATACAATAGGGTAGTGTGGTTCTTAAGCAATGATGGTGTGGGCTTCTAGTTTGTTAGGATATTTAGGGGAATATTTGGTCATTAGTGGTAGTCTTACTTAGAAATGGTGTGGCATTCTAGAGATGGATTCTTCATTCCCAAGGTAAGATTTGATGGTGTAATTTATCTTCAATCCTTTTGCCAATATAAACGGAATTCCTCCAGACACTGCTAAGTTGCTTTGTTGTCATGACTGAGCTGGTCCAAGTAGTTTAAGTCAAAAATGTCTAGATTTGGTCGGCGAATTCACCTGTTGTGCTGTAGACTTGTTCCGCATATGAATATTTTCTTAGTAACATCAGAGAATAGCTGGATACGATATAGATATAAAAAAAATTCCAATTGACATATATTTTATGCCAAAAGTATGCATGCCCAAAAATATGGAGTTTGGTTACTTAAACGTTCCTTCCAATGGGTTGTGCACAATATCTTTAAATTTAGTAACTTATGGTGAGACTCTCTTTAGAGTGTTTGCTCGCACCTTGCTTTTCAAATTCCCACAAGAGGTTTTTATTGCAGATTGAGGAGATGAATATCCAGGTCATGTTTGGGATGAATAATGCAATCCAAAAAGTACTTATTAAAAATATATTTATCAAAAATAATTTATAAAAAACACTATTATTAAATAAGCATTGTATGAATGTTTGCAGTAAAAAACAATTAACATAAAAATTACTTTTTCAAAAATTGTTTTTGGATTGTCAGCGAAAAAACACTTATTTCTGTCACACTTACTAAAGTGATCTCGAGTGCACACATGCACATGTGGCAACTATGATAGTGATGGGTGCTGGCAGCATCAAGAGGCGGTGTTGAGTGGGTGACGATGACAAGCGTAGATGGTAGATGGTTCTCTATGTGCCAGTGACCTGTTCTCAACCCCAACACACCACAAATGGCCTTGCAGCTCCAAAAAACCTTTCATTCCAGCGATTTCCCACACAAACTTGAAGAGCACAAGAGCCTTGTCCAATTGCTTCACCCCACACCAAACCATATTCTCCTGATCTGATTTCAAAAATCTCCCCATACACAAACAGAACCCTTCCCTTGACCACTCTCATAAACCCCACCACAAAGTTCAACTTCAATATCTCTAACACTGCCATAGAGATAATACAGTAGAAGTGTAAACAAGCATCTAGATGAGTGACCCAATATCTTTGTGAGCTTCTTCTGCACTAAACTCTCTTGATGCCTAGTCTCCCTGTACCCAATATTTTTATCTATAAAAACATCCTTGATCTGGGAAAGCCCTTCTTTCATCACCTCAAGCTTCGAAACATGTAAAAGGAACTCCTTTTCATCTCTCAAGCAATTTATAAGGTTATGGAACATCTCAAGAACATCTTCCCATTTAGGGGAAGCAGGTGAATCTGTAACTTTTGTAGGTGCAAGGCGCATCCATGACACTGAATCAGGCTCATAAGAAAATTTCGTGTCTAAGAATTTAGACAACTAGTGACAATTTGCTAACCCATTAGAATCCCTTTAGGCTGGCACCCATGATTCAGAGAATTTATGTCAGATTTCAATCCATTTAATACCTCCTCAAGTGCACCAGTCCATACCCGATGTTGCATAACTAGAGGGCAAATTGTGAGACGAACTAAATTCCTC
Organism: Ilex paraguariensis; assembly: GCA_963454935.2. Taxonomy (NCBI): domain Eukaryota; kingdom Viridiplantae; phylum Streptophyta; class Magnoliopsida; order Aquifoliales; family Aquifoliaceae; genus Ilex; species Ilex paraguariensis. The sequence continues at coordinate 470,193 of CAUOFW020005336.1, forward strand.
TGTTGAGTAGAAACATTCAAAAAGTTACTCATTTTGGCGAGTGAATTCACAGACATTGGTTCTATTTCGCTTAATCTACTGAAGCATAGAGGTGGTCTGCATTTTGCATCAGCAAATGAAGCTGAAATATTCTTCTTGAGTGTTTCTTGCACCAATGGACACCCAATAAAGTCCCTGGCAAAGGACTTAAACGTGTGCATTTTGAGCTCATGGAATTCATCGGCGACTGTCAAATGATCATTTATATTTACTAGCCTTCCATCAATCAAGTTCAAATCTTTTAACAAGAGGGTTAATTTTGCTAGCTTTGCAAATGCCTTTTGGTAATATTCGGAAGGTAAAGACTCTTCATGAGATTCTTCTGAGCAGTGATAGAACACCACACTCAAACCAAAAACTCTGTTTTGCTTGGCCCACAAAGGAAGAATTGCAAATGCCTATAGGCCATTATTAACACGGCAAAGCTACCATAAATTGTGCGACTCCCATAAGCAAATCCACTCAGTGCTTGCTTCTCAAATTCCTGCAAGTGGGTTTTTTAGTTTTCCAGTCTAAAACTAATCCTGAACATCAAAGTCCAAATTAAATGGTAATGCGTTATGGGTTGTGATTCTTTGATACATTTTATCAAACACATGTTGGGCATTTTCTTCTCCAAATAATAGTAACCATTGACAAAGCCAAGGGATAATGAAAATCACAGATCATGCTAGGCAGCTTTATTTCTGCAATTAAAACAAGCTTATATGTAGGCACAAAGACGATTTGTTAGACGAATTGCTAATAATGTTTTGGCTTAGTTAATATCTTAATAGGAATTAAAGATAGAATAGTTGTTTTTTTTGGAAGAAAATAAAAGATGGTAGATTTTGTATGCAAATGATTTTTGGGGATGGATAAACAATAAATGCAAAGCCAGGGGGTAGCACATGGAGGGCACGTGTCTTAGCTCAACCTTCCTTTTTCTTTTCTTCGATCATTGAGTAATGCTAAATACATTACATTATCATTTCATTGATCATCTATATAATAAAGTAGTTTACAATTTCAATTACAAAAGATAAACAAAATAACTTCTACTTTTTGGGATTCAAATAACTTTAAATTTTACTTTAAAATTAATCTAACGGCTAGTATTAATACCCTAAATTTAATCGAAAAAATAGGTCTCTAAGGGTATGTTTGGAGTGACTTTTTAAAAATAATTTTACGAATTATTTTTCATAAGTACTTTAAAAAAAAATAGTGTTTGAAATCTCTCCACCACTACCTTTACCATCACAACCACTACCTCTACCACCCTCACCGCTGCCATCACCACTGCCGCTGTTGTCGTCACTGCAGCCACCACTATCACTGCCGCCACCACCACTGCCATCGTTGCCATAGCCACCACCATCGCCAATGCCACCACCCCCACCCCCACCACCACCACCATTGCCGCCACCACCATCATCGCCACCGCCGCCACCACCACTCCCACCATCGCCCCCAACACCACCATACCTGCCACCATCACCACCACCACCATTGCCACCGCCACTGCCACAGCTGTCGCCGCCACCCCCACCACTGTCTTTGCCACCGCCATCACCACCACCACCATCGTTGCCACCGTCGCCATCCCCACCACCATCGTCGACACCGCCATCCCCACCACCTCCACCGCCACCACCACCACCATCGTCGTCGCCACCACAACCACCGTCGCCGCCACCACCACCACCACTATGACCATTGATAATTTTCATTGTTATCAAATTAATATTGAAATTCATTTAATCAATTTGTTGGATACTAAACCAAATTTTATTTGATTTTATTAAATTTTTAAATTATTTTTGGTATTGAATTTGGAGAAGAAAATTTGTAAAAATAATAAAATTTTTTGGGATGAAATTATTAATTTTCGTTAACAACATTGACAAAAGGAAGACATAAGGGGTCTCTGTACAATGAATTTCAAACCTTAGGGGTCTCCATGTTATTTATAAAATGTCAGGAGGTGCCTGTGTAATATTACCAACACACAGGGGATGTTAGTGATTTTTATGCTATTTTTTAATTAAATATTAATTTATTATTATTTTATCTTATAAACTTGAATTATTGTATTTTAAATAAAAGCAATTATTAATTAGGATGGTTTTTTGGTAACTAAAAAAGAAATGTTTGTTGGTGTATTTATATATAAATTTATATGTGGACGATTGAACATTTGGTGCTTAAATTTATAATTATATTGTGTCATTTGGGTTTGAATGGTGATAGTGGTGAAAAATTCGCAAATTTTATAAATGAGTAAGATTTGGTTATTTTTATTTATCACTTAATGATTGTAAATTTAATTGTGTTATGTTAGTATTTATTTATTTGCTTGAGGTATTTATTACATGGGGATAGGGTGGATTGGAAATATGATGGCTGAGTTTATAATTATGTTGTGTTATTAGATTGAGTGGTAGTAAAGGTGATAAACTTGTGAGACTTATAGATGAGCAATGTTTTATTTATTGTTTAAAGATTATAAATTTCAATGGGTTATGTTAGTATTTGTTTTTTTTCTAAAGCCATTTGTATATATGGTGTTATTTTGGAGAGTTTTTATGACAGTTCTATTAATATGGAAGATATGGTCTACGATATATTTCGAGTCATTTTAAAAGAAGAATTAGTATGAATATTTTTAGGTCATTCCTTTTGAATTTGGACAATTGTTTAAAAAAATTTTGTTTAATGTATAGTGTCTTCAGGCACAGATAATAACTAGTATTTCAATATGGACTTCTATACCTGGTTTTAATGGGTTCTTTTTATTCTATGCTTGGGGTTTTTACTAGCTCTTGGGGGTATTAAAACCCATAGTTGTTAAATTTTTCTAGGGAAATTTGGAAGCTGATACAAAAATTTGGACTTAATTGAGTTAAACTACATTAAGAAAACTTATTTCACCTTAAGTGAATTTCTTTTTGAAAAAAATACTAAAAGGTAATACTCTCTCACTCTCTCTTCCTATTTTCTCTCTATCTATCTCACATTGATAATTTAATTTTTTTTCACATATGTAAAAATTTACTTTATTTTTTTCATCCCTTTCTCCCCCTATTTTCTCCCCCTATTTTCTCTCACCGTTACTCTTTCTCTCCTCATTCCCTCTCCTTCTATCAATATTACAACAACACAATTACACAAATCAGTTACATAAATTAGTTACAATTACTCTATATTATAAAAAATAATTACTTATGTATTCTAATAAATCAAACAGTTATACTGAACAATTACACGAATTAGAACACCAACCAAATTTGTCATTTAATTGTTTATATAAGCCCTAATCGGCTCGCACATGACGCAAGTGAACCATTTGACTAGTCTTTTGGACTTCCTTGACGGATATGCCCTCCACTATAAAACACGCGAACAATACATGATCAAAATTTGTGAGAAATCATGACTGCATCAGCGCGTGGGGACCATTTAAATTCAAATTGTAAATATGTGGGACTAATATAATGTAATTAATAGATTGAGGATCAAAATGACACAAAATGCATACATTGGGGACCATAAGTGTAATTAACCCTTCATTAAATATGGAGAGTTTCTTTGTCATTAAATAAATAATAATGGTTGCAATTGCTACCACCCAATCTATATGCTAGTTCCAAATTATAGGCTTAATTACATTTAAACTTGTTAAACATCCCAAGTCCTAATGACTTGCTTCCATTATCGCTGGAACAGAACCCATGGTGGTTGGGTAGTGCCTAGTAGAGGCGGCGATGAAGTGAGGGATGAAGGGAGGAGGGAAGGAGGAGGGAAGGAAGAGTCACAACTGCAAAAGATTAGGACAAGGGGAAGAAGAAGAAGAAGTGAAGGGTCACATGAGCAGTAGAGAGAGAAAAGGACAATGATTGTGGAATTAACCTCTTGGAGCAGCCTTCCACTCTCAAAGAAAGAAAGAATAGCATCAGTGACACCATGTCCAACAATATGCCAAAATTTCTTGAAAAAACCTATAGAGTAACCATCAGGCCCTGGGGCTTTGCCGTCCTTCATGGAGAACATCACCTTTTTAATTTCCTCCCTAGTAACCATTTGTTCCATTACACAAGCCTGCTGCCCAGAGATTCTTCGAGTAATGAATTGCCTTACCCAATGCATAGGAATCAGAGGCCGAGGGTAACTCTGGAGCTGTCCTCCTTCTCAATTGTAGTTAATCTCCTCTGGATTCTTTGCTTGCTAATGGTTTTAAAGAAATACCTTGTATTTTGGTCCCCCATGTTCAGCCATTGGACCCTGGATTTTTGTTTAAGAAAACTCTCTTCAGCCTCTCTCAAGTGGACATAATCTTGAAGCTTCCTCCTTTCCTCCTCCCAAATTTCTTCATTATGAGGATTTCTATCAAATTTCCTTTGAACATCATCCAAAGCTTGCTTAGCACCCATAGCGCTTGTGGAGATGTCACTATATGAATTTTTGTTGAGTTCTTTTAGCTCTTTCTTCAGCACATTCAATTTTTGGTAGACCCGAAACATAGGAGTGCCCCTGATCTGTGTATTCCAAGCATTGCTCACAATTGGAAAGAAACCCTGATGTTTGGTCCATAAATCAAAAAACTTGAAAGGTCTTCTACCCTTGGGTTGTCCCTCACCAAGTCTAAGTAATGCCATTGAGTGGTCAGATACCTTTGGAACCAGGAAAAAACCTTTGGAAGCAAGGAATTCAGTAGCCTATGATTCATTAACCAGGATCCTGTCCAATTTGCTAGAAATAATACCACCATTATACCTTTTGTTGCACCAGGTGTATTGATTACCTGAGTACTTTAAATCCTCAAGCTCCACTCTAAAAAAACAATCACAGAACTCCTCACTACCTTTATCTCTGGCATTACATCCCCCCAACTGTTCTTTCGTAGACCTGACAACATTAAAATCACCCGGCACAACCCAAGCTTTATTCATCATACATGCATGCCTTTGCACCAGGCTAAGCCACAGTGGTCTTCTAAGCACTTCCGTATTTTGGGCATAGACAAAAGAGGGAAAAAAGACTCTCTTGTTGGCCAAGTAGGTAGCCTTACAATGGATAACCTGATCATTTTGGTCCAGCTTTTCAACCTCATAAACAAGAGGATCCCAGCAGGTGAATAACTTCCTTATAATTGGGTGCAGGTGAATGTTGAGTTATAAATACGAATAATATTTATGTGTCTAGGCGAATGGATATAATTAATGTGGTCATGTAAAGGCCAAATCACTCTCACCTTAGCACCACACCAACTAAGTAAATAATAAACTTTGCAAGTTCTAGTCAGACAAAAAGTGAAAATACTTGTCCAAGAGATTTCTCTATAATGGGTATTTTGAATATGCACTTTTGATAAGTCCAAATTTTTTTGGACACCACACAATTTTATCTCTTTGAAAGTGTTTGCATCTATATAATGGACTTTTGAGTTGTCTGTCAGACAGGCCTTTATCCTTTTGGTTTCTTTGTCTTTTGGCATATTATTGTGTTTTTTCTCTTTGTTGAAGTATAAATACATAAGTTATACCAGCTTTAACAGTTCAAACTTTTGGAATAAATGATTGTTTAACAATCATTTCTCTCTACAATCCCGATACCTGGCTTGAGGGTTAGGAATTGATCACATCCATGCCGCGAGATAAACAAAAAGCCAATACTTTACTTTCTTTTGGAGGACAAATGGCATTGTATCCCTCAAGTACTTTAACATTAATATATTTTATTTATACTCTCAAAGATAAAATGTATCCCACCGCAAAACCTAAGTGATGTTAGTGTTTTCTTCGGTAAAAACATAACAATGGTACTTTACTCTTGAAATTATTTATTTATTTATTTATTTTTTTGAATTATAAACTTGTATTAAGACAAAAAAAGGTACAAATGTACAAAAGAAAGCTTGCACAATCAAGCCATGATCAGAACACCACAAAGAAAGCAAAGCCAACAAAAGAAGGCATTAAGATGGAAGTAGAGCAAATGACTTTACTTACCCCCTAATCCCATCCCTGGCCAGTAGCAAAGCACAAAAACTCTCAAACAAGACAAATAGATGAGAGGTTCCAATGATGCACTAAAAGCAGATTCTGAGGATTGACCTTGAACTTAAGTAGAGAAAATCTTTCTCTGATAGTTGTTTGAATTATGAAAAGCAAACTCTGTTGGGATGTAATCAGATTGTTAAAGATCATATTGTTTCTCTCCCTACATAAGTTGTAAACAGTGACAGAGAGGCAGAGCTTGAAGAGAACAACCTTCAAAGATTTTCCTTTCCAATTAACAGTTGCCCAACCAATGAAGTCATTCCATTGGAGAGCTTGAGGTTGCTAGATACATTGCTGCATCAGCTTAGTCCAAATACCAAAAGCATAAGTGCACTCAAAGAACAAATGATGATGAAATTATGAGAGTTGATGACACAAAGAGCAAGTGAGAGCGATAATAACCGATAATAAGTTAAAACTGATAATAGGAGTGTGAGTTAATACTGCACAAGGAAATGACCAATAATTAAATTTCATGATTTATTGTAAGTGTTAAAACTTTTAAAGATCAAGTTATATTTTTTTTAAATCAAGTAAAAACTAATTAAGATTATTAATGATTGATAAAAAAAATTCATGATCGATCACCAATGTCATTGCCACTGCCACCACCGCCGCCATCCCACCACCACCTCTACCACAACCACCACTTATTACTTCCACTAACGCGCACCATCACTATCACCCACCACTATCATCATTTCATTCTTATATTTATTATCACTTCTACCATCATTTCACCATCACCGCCACCCACTGCCACCACTCACCACCACCATCGTTGCCCACCACCACCCACTACCACAAATCATCACTTGTTATCGTCCACCACCACCGCCACCCACTGTCACCCATACCTACCACCACCATCACAGTTGTCACCCCACGACTGTCACCACCACAACAGTTGTCGTCACCCACTACAACAATTATTGTCTCTCACCACCATCACTGCCGCCCACCACCACTCACCCCTACTACAACTAGCACTTAAATTCTTTTTTTCTCCTTTATGTTTGTGATTTAATTTTTGGGTGTAAATATAAATATATTCATGATTAACAATTTTTTTTATTACTCTGTACCTTCAAGTATGGACAACAACTAATTTTTAACATACCACCAATCCGACAAGAAATAAACATTAAGGCAATAGGTGTCACTTTAACTTTAATGGTTTAACATCATTATCAATTTGACTCATCAAACCCATTTAATAGATGAGTCAAGCTTGACTATACCTAATATGATTATGACCCACATAATTTAGACATGACACCAAATTCGAAATAATGTATTTGCAGTCCTATTATAACAGTTCTGGCAATCTCAGATTTATTTTTAAAATTGTATTTTTAGCCTAAATGTTTATATTATTATCGAATTCGAATTTTCATCTTTTACATTTATGTTTTTCGCGATAAATACCAAAGAAATCTCTTTTGTTGAGAAGATCCCAATATCGAACAAGTCATTCATATTGAGAATGCTTGCAGACACCCAGACTCTTAATCCATTTTTGCTTACCAAATGCACATGGATCTGGAAAACAAAATTTCGTAAGGATTTCATCCGAGTAGCATTATTGATTTCTATTTGTTGGAATTTGAGAAATAAAGGATCTAAAAATTTCTATAAATGGGAACCTAGCTTTTGAGAGTTAGAAATCCTCTTTGATATGAATGTAGTAGAGTTGAAATTTTATCTCTAATGGGTTTTCTTTAAACCGAGTGTTTCTCAGCGGTAGTTCTCTCTATAATCAGAAGAGAGTCTTATTTATAAGCAATGTTACATTGACTTAAAATGTTGACTTCACCAACCACAGTCATTGATTTAAATGTGGGTCTCAAAATTTATTAGAACTCACTACCTATTCAATGATTATGATTGATCAAGTCAGCATTTTAAGTCCATATATCATTTTTCCTTAGTTATACTTGAGGATTATCACCTAGTCGTTATCAATCACCTGATTTATCTCAATGACCACCAATATTTCCTCAACTCCCTGTCATTAAAATAGGCTAAAATACTCCAAGTATGAATTAACTTCCTTGACCTAGTCTTTCATTACTTGATGGGTTCCTCTAGCAAAGTCACTCATGCTGACTAGAAAAGGTTCAAGCCAAACATCCAATCATGTCAATGCATAATATACATTTGTATGCACAATTAAACAGTAATAGTTAATACATAATGATTTTATAAAAAATGCATCTATAATAAATTATATATGACATATGACATATGACATAATTTTTCCCCTTGTCTGGTGAATATATTGACCTATTGAAGGTCAATTGTTTTTAACAGCCTGAAAAAGGAAATTCCACAAAATCTATATTCCATTTATATGCCCTGTTGCACCACGAATCATTTTGGTTCAATGATTTGAGATATTTGATTTCATATATTTCTAATTAGTAACAACTTCAAGGACAAAATTGTGGTGACAAGTTAGAACATCTTTTGTTGCTTTCGCAAAATTTGAATAGGATTTAACAAAAAAAATTGTTTGTTCAATTCCTTGGACACAAAAAGACGATAAGGTAAAAAATTTTAGTTTGTGAGATGGAATGTATAACCCTATAGGCTATAGGAATGTACAATAGTCATTTCATATAAATAATGTTAAACAATATGTATGTATCTAATTTGTCCCTCCTAATATCCTCGATCTAGGAAAATCAATCTTAATAAAAAATCACCCCCAAAAAAAAAGGAACATAGAACAACATCTATCCATTTATTGTGAATTTGGTTAAATAACTCACATTCAAACAGAATTAAGAAATTTTATTGCTACCAGATATAAAATTTGTGGTGTTGTACACTTATACAACATATAATTTATCGTACTGAAAGAGAATTGAGTCTATCCCTTAATACCGGTTTAAACATGCCTGCAGTTTTGAGTAGAGCAAGGTCATCATTAGTGAATGCATCACCACACAGAGCCAACAATCTCCATTGATGAAATGCTCTTGTCTCACAGACTAATATAATGAACAAAGAACACATTTCCTCTATATGCCAGTGACCCGTTCTTAACCCCAACACACCAAAAATGGCCTTGCAGCTCCAAAACTCCTTTCATTCCAGCCATTTCCCACACAAACTTGAAGAGCACAAGAGCCTTGTCCAATTGCTTCAACCCACACCAAACCATATTCTCCTGATCTGATGTCAAAATTTTCCCCATACACAAGAGGAATCCATTCCCTTGACCACTCTCATAAACCCCACAACAAAGTTCAATATCTTTAACATTGCCATACAGATAACACAATATTAGTGTAAACAAGCATCTAGATGAGTGACCCAATATCTTTGTGAGCTTCTTCTGCACTAAACTCTCTTGATGCCTAGTCTCCCTGTATCCAATATTTTTATCTATTCAAAACATCCTTGATCTGGGAAAGCCCTTTCTTTCGTCACCTCAAGCTTCAAAACATATAAAAGAAACTCCTTATCATCTCTCAAGCAATTTATAAGCTCATTGAACATCTCAAGAACATCTTCCCATTTAGGGGAAGAGAATGAATCCACAACTTTTGCATGTGCAAGACGCATCAATGACACGGAATCAGGGTCATAAGAAATTGCCTTGTCTAAGTATTTTAGACAACTAGTGACAATTTGCTGACCCATTATAATCCCTTTAGGTGGGCACCAATGATTTAGAGAATCCATGTCAGATTTCAATCCATTTAGCACCTCTTCAAGTGAACCAGTCCATACCCGATGCTGCGTAACCTGAGGGGAAATTGTGAGACGAACTAACTGCCTCTGTTGAGCATAAACATTCAAAAAGTTACTTGCTTAGGGGAGTGAATTCACAGACATTGGTTCTCTTTTGCTTGATCTACTGAAGCGAAGAGGTGATCTTCATTTTGTATCAGTAAATGAAGCTGAAATATTCTTCTTAAGTGTTTCCTGAACCGATGGACACCCAATAAAGTCCCTGGCAAAGAACTTAAACGTGTGCATTTTGAGCTCAAGGTGTTCATCGGCGACTATCGAATGATCATTTATATTTACCAGCCTTCGATCAATCAAGTCCACATCTTTTAACAAGAGGGTTAATTTTGTTAGCTTTGGAAATGCCTTCTAGTACCATTCCGAAGGTAAAGGCTCTTCATGAGATTCTTCTAAGCTCTGATAGAACACCACACTCAAACCAAAAACTCTTTGATTGGTCCTCAAATTCTTTGATCCACAGAGGAAGAATTGCAAATGCCTATAGGCCATTATTAACACGACAAAGCTACCATAAATTGTGCGACTCCCATCAGCAAATCCACTCAGTGCTTGCTTATCAAATTCCTGCACTTAGGTTTTTCAATTTTCCAGTCTGAAACTCACTACAACAAAAATCAATTTTTGCGACGTTTTTTTTTTGCGACCATTTATATTTCGTCGCAAGAAACGTACTATCCGCAATGTTTTCAACATTTTGTCACAAATAGGTTTTTTGGCAATATTTATTGCGACATTTTTAGAAAAACGTCGCGCATACGTGATTCCTCCCAATTTTTTTGGCGCAAGAAAATGGCGAGAATTGATATTTTTTACGACAAAATTTTTTTGTCATAGATACTTTTAAGTCGTCCCAAACAATAACTAATATAAAATTAAAATAACAATAAAGTCAAAATATATATTTTGCGACGTTTAGGTTTTCATTGCAGAAAATAGTTATAAAGTAAAATGAAATATTAATATTCATTTGTGACGTTTTTATTATTTTGTCGAGAATATTTTATTTTTTGCGACGTTTATCAAATCCGTCACAGAATACAACTTTATTTTTGTAAATTTATTATTTCGCAACGTTTTCAAATTCATCACAAATTAGAATTTATTTTCTAATTTTAAATTAGAATTAAAATATTAATTGCGACGTTTAAATTTCGTCACAAAAAATGTATTATACACGATGTTTTAAGCATTTTGTCGCAAATAGTTTGTTTGACAATATTTTTTGCGACATTTTCTAAAAACGTCGCGAAAAAGTGATTTTCTTCGATTTTTTTGGGGGTGAAAAAATGGTGGGAATTGATATTTTTTTCGACAAAAATTATTTGTCGTAGTTACTTTTGAATTGTCGTGAAAATAAATAATATAAAAATAGATTAAACATATATCATTCGTGACGTTTATTATTTCGTTGCAGAAAATCAATTTTAGTTATAAAGTAAAATAAAATATTAATATTAATCCGCAACGTTGTGAAATGTTGTGGCCAATAGTTTGTTTGGCAATAATTTTTGGGACGTTTTAAAAAAACGTCGCGAAAAAGTGTTTCCCTTCAAAAATTTTTGGCGCGAGAAAATAGCGGGATTTGATATTTTTTATGACAAATATTATTTCTCGTAGAAACGTTTAAATTGTCGCAAACATAAATAATATAAAAATAAAAATAAAAATAGAGTCAAAATATATAATTCGAGACGTTTAATATTTCATCGCAGAAAATCAATTTAGTTAGAAAAAATGAAATATTAATATTAATCTGTGACGCTTTCAGAATTTTGTCACAAATAGTTTATTTGGCAATATTTTTTGCGATGTTCTATAAAAACAGCCCGAAAAAAGTGTTTCCCTCCGAATGGTTTTGGCACGAGAAAATGGCGAGAATTGATATTTTTTACTACAAAAATTGTTTGTCGCTGATATTTTTAATTCGTCGCACAAATAAATAACATAAAAAGTAAAATAAAAATAGAGTCAAAATATATAATTCGCGACGTTTAGATTTTCGTCGCCAAAAATCAATTTTAGTTATTAAGTAAAATGAAATATTAATATTAATTACCGACGTTTATAATTATTTTGTCGGGAATATTTACTTTTTATCGACGTTTTTCTAAATTCGTCGCTCAATACAAATTTTATTTTTGTCTTAAATAAAATTATTATTGCGTGACGTTGTAATATTCGTCGCAAATAAAATTTTTGAAATTTATTTGCGACATGTTTTGATAAACGTCGCAAAAAAGTGATTCCCTCCCAATTATTTTTAGCATGAGAAATGGCGGGAACTGATAATGTTTTACGAGAAATTTTTTTTTTTGTCACAGATAGTTTTTCTTCGCCAAAAAAATAAATAATCTAAAATAAAGTAAAAATATTTAATGCGCGACATTTTTTTTCTTTGCAAAATTGTCATTCTCTCTCTATTTTCTTGCTTGAGCGATGAGGGGAAATGAAAATATTTTTTATGACATATTTTTTTTTGTCGCAAAAATAAATAATCAAAAATTAAATTAAAATAAGATAAAAATATTAAATTGTGACGTTTTTTTTTTCATCGCAGAATATAAATTAGAACTACAATTAAAGTTAAAATAAAATAAAAATATTAAATTGCGACGTTTTTATGTTCGTCACAGAATATAATTTAAAAAAAATTCAAAACAATGTTGTTTTGGACAGTATAAAAAAACTACCTACCTAAATAGAGATCCATTGTCCATCCTTTTTTCCCTCTTTCTCACATTCCCCGTGTCTCTCTCTTTGCTTATTTCGGTTGACACACACAATACTGTCTCTCTCTCTCTCTCTCTCATCTCGCTATTCTCTTTGTTCCCCTCCCTCTGGAAACCGAAGTGTTTCTTACACTCACTCTGGAACCAAATCGTTTTCGGGCCTCCCATTACTGAGGTAAAGATCCTATTGGCGAATTACTCGGGTGAGTTTTTGCATCTCCACATGAAAAGTGCAAACTTTGTATGCTTTTTGTGAGTGTCATATATATATATATATATATATATATATATATTTTAACTTATTAAATATTTGCAATGACTTGGTTAAGTTCTTGGGATTAGTGGTTTTGGATGTCTAATTTCTTGTTTTTTAACTATTACTCTGTGAATTTGGATAACTGCTTTGTCTTGAGTGTCATTTTGGTAGATATCGACAGAGAAAGTAGGGGATTTTCTCTTAATTTTTTTTTTCTTCTTTTTTTTTTCACTTTTTTGTTTTGTAAATTGAGCTAATCCCAAGTGAAAATCTATCCAAGGTATTGGACAGGTTTGTGAGACAAAGAATAGTGTGAGGGACATATACATAAACATGGCATAATGTGAAAAAAGGAAAAAAAGTAATGTTGCTCAATGAAAATATTTTTCATTGCAGAATGTTAATTTTAGTTATTATAGTAAAAATAAAATAAAAATATTAATTAGCGATATTTTTTATAAGTTTTTCAAGAAAATTTTTAAGTTTGTTGGGAATATTTATAAGTTTGTCGGTAATATTAAAAATAAAATAAAAATTTAAGTTGCGATGTTTTTATTTTTGTCATAGAATATAAATTATAACCATATTTAAAGTTAAAATAAAATAAAAAAAATTTCAAATTGTGACATTTTTATTTTTGTCGTAGAATATAAATTATAAGCAAATTTAAAATAGCAAAAAAAAAAATAGTAAAGTGCGACGTTTTTGTTATTTATGTCGCTGAATATAATTTTTTACAGATACAAGACGTCGTTTTGGTCATTTTTTTGCTTTACCCAACTCTTTTTCCCTCTTTCTCTCTCTGCCTCTCTATCGATTGAACTCAAAGCCACAAGCCAGTGAAGCCACAAGCACCATCGATCGTCACTGCCTCCTCTCTCTGTCTCCATCGATTAACTCCATTCTCGCCGCCTCCTCTCTCTCTCCCTCTCTGTGCCTATCCATCGATTGAACTCGAAGCCATAACTCAGTGAAGCCATAAGCACCCTAAAGCCACAAGCACCATCGATCGTCGCCGCCTCCATTGATTCACTCCACGGTTGGTTTCACCCACCAGGTTCTTCATTTACATCTCTCTCTTTGTAACATATACGAATTAGAATTTCTATCTTGTTTTCCCCCACAAATTCAGCTCTTTTTGTATTTCATTGGTTTGTAGTTGTAAAATTGTTCGCAAATTTTAGTCGAAAGAAGCCTCTGTATATTCGTGTTTAGTTTTTCCTTTATTTGTCTTTTGGTGACTTTGATGGGTATTGGGTAAACGTTGGATCTTTGTTGTGGGAAGGCTGTTTGTTATAATTTTATCCTTTTTGGGTGTTTTTTGCATTTCTAGGAATTTGGGTGTTCCTGGGATTTGCTTTGATTTTCTTAGGCGCCTTTATGACCAATGTGTCTTGTATGTAGTGAATGTTCCTCAGATGTTATTTTTCAGTAAAAAATATCAAAAAAAAAAAAAACAACAAAATTATGGGTCTGTGATAAGAAAATGACATAAAGAAATTGGACCAAAAAATCTTGCAGAAAAAAGTAAGTGTTATAGAGAGGAGCTAACCAGTGGAGACCATCTTAAAACCTCCATCAAAAAGGAGAAAAAAAAAAGGAAGAAAATCGATGGTGAAAAAGGAAAGAAAAAAAAATGAGATTTTAGGTGTGGTTCTATTTAAATATGCAGAGAAGAACAAGGCAAATGAAATGGTCAGAGTGAGCTTCTTTCATGGAAAACATCAAATCAGGGCATGCCCATATATGAGAGAAAAACAAGACGTAACCTTTATATGGAGCTACCCTTTAATGGTTCATACTGTGACACCCCAAATTCATGGGGTCCGTTAATTTCCCATCAACCCATGGAATGCCCGTGGATACCGTATAACTCGATATCGCACCGTTGTGTCCCATTTACCAGGATCCATAATTTAACAAAATCCGGGCAGAGTCTTCTTTGTACGGGAAGCTCTACCCCAAAACACAATCTGTGCAATCAACATTTACATGACCCATCCGAGGTCCAATATAATACCATAACCACACAGGGTCCATTTTATACGTAAAACTTGACCACACCGGGTCCAATCATCATATTTATATCAAAATATGCAAGGGTTATATTAAAACAGTCCATATATACTCTATTACAATTCCTTTACACATTACATGCCAAAATTTAATTACAAATCTACTTTTACAAAAAAAAAAAATGGATTGGAAGCCACAAGTCGACTTTTCTTCAACCATGTGACCCGGATTGTGAGCCGTCCATTGGTGCATGACCCACACCTGAAATGTTTCCCGTATAGGGTGAGCCAATGCCCAGTAGAATAATCCCTACAGAGGCTACTCATCACCTAAAATGCATATGCAATGTATAAATGCAACATTTCACAACAAGTATTCCCTCCAACAATAACATATAATACAATGTTGGAAAATCATGATGCCATGCCAAGTAATGAGATGAAACTCACCCATGCATGCTATCCCGAGCCCACACCGACTCCCACAACACAATGCGACACTTACGTGTAAAACAAACGTCTTTGATGAAACACATCCAAAGATTATTTTGAAATCAACCATATGTCATAAAACTAATTCATTCTTGGATGTTTCCCATCAAATGAATAATTTATATATCAAAATCATGTGCCTTTATGGGGTATCGGATTCAGGAATCGCACCTCCGGCTCCGTACGCCGTTACACTTTTCTGGAATTTCACCGCCGGTAAGTGTATGAACCAAGTGGTCGGGTTTTTCACCCGAGGGAGTGTCTAGCCCTACTTGCTATACCCGACACAAGTTTTCTTATGCATGTCACCGTGCGACTCCGTAGGACATTCCATCCCACTTTCCCGAGCCTACCATCAAGAACCAATGTTGGTGTTGATCACCCCATGCAACCCTACACCCACACTCATGCATGTAGCCCATGAAAATGATATTAATTGCCATGGTATACAATGATATTTAAAAATTGTCATTTGGCATTCATTGCAATGTGAAACCCGGGAAAAGTTTTAACTTTTTCTGAAAAAAAGGGCAAAATGGTAATTTGCCATTATAGTGTGGGTTAAAAAAAAAAAACTGGTATTTTTATAGACCTCGGATGATGAAACGGACCTGACCGTTGGATTCGTCTCACGAAATCTAGTTACCCAGACAAATTTCGTCGAATTCTGAGATAGTCAGATTTTTCACATTTTTCACATTTTTCGAGGTGACGGGTGTTCGATGACCCCAAAAAACGAAATTTTTATAAAAATTTGAAAATTTGAAAAATATTTTAAATAAAGTTCATATAAAATATTTTGAGTTTAAATCGGTACGAAATTTAATCGTTTCGGGATGAAAACGGACCCGGACAAAGGACGACACTTGGCGCGACGAGGGCCAAGTGTTTAGAAGGTATAAAAGTGAGCAAATATCTGAAAAATAAAAGTGCTCAATTCTTCAAGCTTGGCCGGCTGGATCAAACCAAAGAGCAAAGGAGAAAAAAAATATATAATTCTTCAAGCTTTCTTTCGCCGATTCTCGGAGTTCCGTCGGTCGAAATTCGTCGGGCCAAGAATTAAAGTCGATCTACGCGACGAGAGCTACGCGTGGGTACCAAAAACAAAGATTTTCACCGAAGATTCAAAGAGAGGATTTTGGAGAAATCTAAACTTTGGGCTTCAATCTTGTTCTTGAGGCTTCTTACAAATTCTTTACGCTTCAAGAGGTAGGGTTCCTCCTACTCGGACCTATTTCTAACCTAAGGTGTCCATAGGGTTCATGTGGGCTGTTTTGGGTATTTCTAATATTTTTCCATTATGATTGGTGCTATGGAAATGGGTAGGATCAATTTTAGTGTGAATTGGTAGTTAGAAAGTGCTAGTTTGTGATTTCTTGAATGTTTAGATAATTGGTTATATAAAAATCATATATTCTGATTTTTATTTTGTTTGAATGATCCATATAAAATCTTAGCTTGATTTTGGTATATGGAAGTATTTATGTAATCCCTTGAAAATTGGGATCATGTGGGCATGCTTTGTGTTTTATATTATGCCTTGTGAATGAAATGTAATATTAGCATGTATTATGTGTTATCATGTTGATGGAGTGTTGATATATGCTCTTGGATATATTGAACTTGAAATGGTTATGTGATTATATGCAAATGATATTAATTGTCATGGTATACAATGATATTTAAAAATTGTCATTTGGCATGCATTGCAATATGGACATGGAATTAACATCACATTCATGGGCTACATGCATGAGTGTGGGTGTAGGGTTGCATGGGGTGATCAACACCAACATTGGTTTTGATGGTAGGCTCGGGAAAGTGGGATGGAATGTCCTACGGAGTCGCACGGTGACATGCATAAGAAAACTTGTGTCGGGTATAGCAAGTAGGGCTAGACACTCCCTCGGGTGAAAAACCCGACCACTTGGTTCATACACTTACCGGCGGTGAAATTCCAGAAAAGTGTAACGGCGTACGGAGCCGGAGGTGCGATTCCTGAATCCGATACCCCATAAAGGCACATGATTTTGATATATAAATTATTCATTTGATGGGAAACATCCAAGAATGAATTAGTTTTATGACATATGGTTGATTTCAAAATGATCTTTGGATGTGTTTCATCAAAGACGTTTGTTTTACACGTAAGTGTCGCATTGTGTTGTGGGAGTCGGTGTGGGCTCGGGATAGCATGCATGGGTGAGTTTCATCTCATTACTTGGCATGGCATCATGATTTTCCAACATTGTATTATATGTTATTGTTGGAGGGAATACTTGTTGTGAAATGTTGCATTTATACATTGCATATGCATTTTAGGTGATGAGTAGCCTCTGTAGGGATTATTCTACTGGGCATTGGCTCACCCTATACGGGAAACATTTCAGGTGTGGGTCATGCACCAATGGACGGCTCACAATCCGGGTCACATGGTTGAAGAAAAGTCGACTTGTGGCTTCCAATCCATTTTTTTTTGTAAAAGTAGATTTGTAATTAAATTTTGGCATGTAATGTGTAAAGGAATTGTAATAGAGTATATATGGACTGTTTTAATATAACCTTGCATATTTTGATATAAATATGATGATTGGACCCGGTGTGGTCAAGTTTTACGTATAAAATGGACCCTGTGTGGTTATGGTATTATATTGGACCTCGGATGGGTCATGTAAATGTTGATTGCACAGATTGTGTTTTGGGGTAGAGCTTCCCGTACAAAGGAGACTCTGCCCGAATTTCGTTAAATTATGGATCCTGGTAAATGGGACACAACGGTGCGATATCGAGTTATACGGTATCCACGGGCATTCCATGGGTTGATGGGAAATTAACGGACCCCATGAATTTGGGGTGTCACAGCTTGGTATCAGAGCCTAGGTTATACGATTTACCTAAGGCTTGTTGGGCATTGGGACTAGACCATTGCATGCATTGTGCATCTCATCTTATGTGCTTAAATTGTTATATGTTTTGTGCAACGTGTTATGTGAAACATGATTATTTGCTAAGTGATTATGTGAATGATATGCATGGTAAAAAGCACATGAAAAAAAAAAAAAAACACTAGGGTTAGAAAACATAACCTTGGGTTCAAAAAAAAAAAGGAATAATGGTATAGTTTTATGTGTAAATGTCTACTAGTAGGTGGCACACGCACTACTAGTGAAACAAGGAGGAAAATCTTCCAAGTTTAAATACTTGACTTCTATCTTGGGATACTAAGTAAATGCTCTGTTTCTATTTGACATGTGTGTAGATGGAAAATAGAGGAAGGGGAAGAGGACGCGGCCGAGGCAGAGGTGGTAGGCAGAATAACAACCAACCACCACCGGCCTTTGACCAACAAGCCTTCATGGAGGCTATTGGTGCAGCGGCGGCTACCATTGCACAAGCTAGTGCTACGGCCGCTACTATTGCACAGACGGGTACAAGTGGGGGCCAAGGAGGCTCCAGTCATCTCCAGAAGTTCAAGGCACATCAACCGCCGATCTTTATGGGAGGGGCGGACCCGATGGTAGCTGATCATTGGTTCCGGCAGGTTGACAAGATCTTGAGGGCAATGGAGATCACCTCTGACGCCACCAGGATAACTCTAGCTACATTCCAGTTGGAGGGGGAATCCCAAGTATGGTGGGATTGGGTGAAAGACTCCAAGAACTTGGAGGCCATGACATGGGTAGAGTTCCAGGAACTTTTCATGGGGAAATACTTCCCGGCCACTGCGAGGCATGCAAAGGCCCGGGAGTTCCTAGATCTGAGGCAAGGAATGATGTCAGTGATGGAATATGTGGCTAAATTCACTGAGTTAGCACGTTTCGCTGACCAATATGTGGCCACAGATATGGCCAAGGTTAGAAAATTTGAGGATGGGCTGAAGTTATCCATCCGGGGTAAAATTGTCGGTCTTCTACTACAAGACTTCGACTTGATGGTCACCACAGCTTTGGCCATTGAGAGAGAGGTGAATGACGCAAGGAGCATCCGGGAGTCTGGTGCAAAAGACAAGAAGAAGGAAGGCCAATCCTCTTCTTCTAGCTCAAGGAAGAAGCAAAGGACTTCTACTCCACAAGGATTTCAGGTACAGGACCGCAGTTATCAAGGCCAAGGCCAAAGTCAATCCTCCCAAGGTGGGAGAAATCAGAGACCTTCCTACCAGGTTGGCCAGAGGACTTGCTATCATTGCCACCAACCGGGTCACATGAAGAGGGATTGTCCTCAGAGGCAGGGATCCCAGGGTCATGGGTCGTCGCAATCTCAGACTTCAGTGGGGCAACCACAGACGCAGTATGCTCCTCACTACCCTACTACGGGTCAGGGCAGCCAGTACCAGTTTCAGGGTGCAGCACAAGGCCCTACTATTTCTCGTGCAGGGACACCGCAAGCTGGCCAGATGGGCCAAGGAATGGGTCGAGGAAGAGGCCAGGGCTCACAAGCCGGGACTTCAGGGACTCCGGGGCGTGTCTACGCCATGATGCCACAGACTGGGCTGGCAGATCCGTCGGTGATACAGGGTACATTTCTACTTTCCCGCTTATGGGCTAGAGTGTTATTTGATTCTGGTGCATCTCATTCATTTATTGCTGCATCTTGTGTGGATGACTTGGGCTTAGAGGTTGAGACCTTGAAAGAGCCATTGCATGTGAGTTCTCCCCTAGGTGCTAGGGTGAGGGTTGATCAGATATGTCGGGGTGTGAGTTGGAGATCTCAGGGATTCTACTCACTATGGACCTTCGAGTCATGGACATGTCGGAGTTCGATGTGATCCTTGGGATGGATTGGTTGGCGGCACACCGAGTCGTCATTGATTGTGATCGAAAGCGAATCACTGCTTACACACCGGATGGGGTTTGTTTCATGTTTCAAGGGGATAAGCACGATGCTTTACCCCAAGCAGTATACGACTCCAGATGGCATGGGCAGCTGATGGGTTGGCTAGCAAGCCTGACCCTTGAAGACGAGGCGAGGCAGGAGTTAAGTCTACCTCGGGTTGTGTGTGATTATGAGGATATTTTTTCGGATGAACTACCGGGATTACCTCCACATAGGGATGTGGACTTCACTATAGAGTTGCATCTCGATACATCTCCCATCTCTATGACACCACACAGGATGGCGCCTACTGAGTTGCAAGAACTCAAGGTACAATTGCAAGAATTGTTGGACAAGGGGTTTATTAGACCGAGCACTTCACCTTGGGGCGCTCCGGTTCTGTTTGCTAAGAAGAAAGATAAGACTCTTCGGTTGTGTATTGATTACCGAAAGTTGAATAGGGTCACTATCAAGAATAGGTACCCTTTGCCGAGGATTGATGACTTGTTTGATCAGCTGAGGGGGGCACGAGTCTATTCCAAGATAGATCTTAGAACCGGTTACCATCAATTGAGGGTTAGGGAGGAAGATATTCCTAAGACGGCGTTTAGAACGCGGTATGGGCATTTCGAGTTCACAGTGATGCCATTTGGATTGACCAATGCTCCAGCGGCATTCATGGACCTCATGCACAGGGTGTTCCAACCCTATTTAGATCAATTTGTTGTGGTTTTTGTTGATGACATCTTGATCTACTCCAAGTCTGAGGAGGAGCATGAGAGTCACTTGAGAATTGTTCTCCAGACATTGAGAGATTATCAGTTATATGCCAAGTTCAGCAAGTGTGAATTCTGGCTTACTGAGGTGAAATTTCTGGGACACGTGGTGTCGGCTTCGGGTGTATCCGTGGACCCGGAGAAGGTTGAGGCAGTTATGAATTGGGAGAGACCGAAGTCAGTCTTCGAGATACGTAGTTTCTTGGGATTGGCGGGGTATTACCGGCGATTTATTGAGGATTTCTCTCGATTGGCTGCACCTATGACGAAGTTGACCCGGAAAGATGTCAAGTTTGTGTGGAATGATTCTTGTGAGAATGCATTCCAAGAGTTGAAGAAGAGGCTTACTTCAGCTCCTATTCTGATAGTTCCAGAACGAGGACAGAGGTACACGGTCTATTGTGATGCCTCGAAGGACGGGCTGGGATGTGTTTTGATGCAGTCTGGGAGGGTAGTAGCTTATGGTTCTCGACAGCTAAAGAATCACGAGCAGAATTACCCCACACATGACATGGAGTTAGCAGCCATTGTCTTTGCCTTGAAGGCTTGGCGTCACTACCTGTATGGTGAGCAGTTTGAAGTATTTTCGGACCACAAGAGTTTGAAGTATATTTTTACACAGCGGGACCTTAACATGAGGCAACGCCGGTGGATGGAGTATTTAGAGGACTATGACTTCACTTTGCATTACCATCCTGGTAAGGCAAACGTGGTGGCTGATGCACTTAGCCGAAGGTCACAGAGAGTTTTAGCTAGTGTAGCTTCCCGGGAGTGGCAGATGCTCGAGACTGTGGGACAGTTCGGGCTATGTTATATGGGTCAGGCTCAGGGTACTTTGGGGAGTTTGGTGACTATACCGTCTCTGCTGAGCAGGGTGATTGAGTCCCAGAGTCAGGACACGGAGCTATTGTTCATCCGGGACCGTGTACAGGCAGGTATGGGTGACGAGGGCTGGGCTACTCACTCAGATGGTAGTCTTCGATATCGAGGAAGGGTTGTGGTTCCTCAATTGGCAGATCTGAGGGAGGAGATCCTTAGGGAGTTTCATTGCTCCCGTTTTGCAGTTCATCCAGGGGGCACAAAGATGTATCATGATCTTCGTCGCCAGTATTACTGGAGTGGAATGAAGAGGCAGGTTGGCGATTTTGTCAGTCGATGTCTCACGTGTCAGCAGGTTAAGGCTGAACACCAGAGACCAGCGGGATTACTCCAGCCTTTGGAGGTAGCTGAGTGGAAGTGGGAGCATATCACGATGGATTTTGTGACCCATTTGCCACGGACATCGCGGGGTCATGACGCGGTGTGGGTGATAGTGGACCGGCTTACTAAGTCGGCACACTTTTTGGCTGTGCGGATGACCTTCACATTGGAGGAATTCTGCAGGTTGTATATACGGGAGATTGTCCGGCTGCATGGAGTACCTGTATCTATTGTATCGGACCGGGATCCCAGGTTTACGGCTCATTTTTGGGAGAGTTTCCAGCGAGCCATGGGGACACAATTAATGATGAGCACTGCTTTTCATCCCCAGACAGACGGTCAGTCTGAGAGGACTATCCAGACTTTAGAGGACATGCTACGGGCATGCGTCCTAGATCTTAAGGGTAGCTGGGAAGATCACTTATCCTTGGTGGAGTTTGCATACAATAACAGTTACCAGGCGAGCATAGAGATGGCACCCTATGAGGCACTATATGGGAGGCCATGTCGTTCTCCGGTTTGTTGGACGGAGGTAGGAGAGAGGTCTTCTACGGGTCCGGAATTGATCAGAGACACCTCGGAGAAGGTGGACTTGATTCGGAAGCGTCTTCTCACGGCTCAAAGCCGGCAAAAGAGTTATGCTGATAGACGGCGGCGACCTCTAGAGTTTGAGGTGGGAGATCATGTCTTCTTGAAGGTTATGCCTAAGAGAGGAGTGGTCCGGTTTGGTAAGCGGGGAAGTTGTCACCGAGATACATCGGGCCCTTCGAGGTACTTGAGAGAGTGGGTACAGTTGCTTACCGATTGGCATTACCGCCAAATCTATCGAGTGTTCATGCAGTATTCCATGTCTCTATGCTTCGGAAGTACACCCCACATCCGACTCATGTGGTGGATTGGGGAGAGCTTGTTGTTGATGCTGATGGGACTTTCGAGGAGGGACCGGTGCGCATCATGGATAGCCGGGAACAGGTTTTGCGAGGCAAACCGTGCGGCTAGTGAAGGTGCTGTGGCAGCATCGAGGAGTAGAGGAGAACATGGGAGCGCGAGGACACTGTCCGTACTAGTTATCCTTTCTTGTTCGAGGATGGAGGTATATTCTTCTGGTCATTTACCATTAATTGACTTTTGCATATGCATGTGATTGTATGTGCATGTGTATGTGAATTTCGGGGACGAAATTTTTTTAAGGGAGGAAGAATGTGAAACCCGGGAAAAATTTTAACTTTTTCTGAAAAAAAAACGGCAAAATGGTAATTTGCCATTATAGTGTGGGTTAAAAAAAAATGGTATTTTTATAGACCTCGGATGATGAAACGGACCTCACCGTTGGATTCGTCTCACGAAATCTAGTTACCCAGACAAATTTCGTCGAATTCTGAGATAGTCAGATTTTTCACGTTTTTCGAGGTGACGGGTGTTCGATGACCCCAAAAACGAAATTTTTATAAAAATTTGAAAATTTGAAAAAATATTTTAAATAAAGTTCATATAAAATATTTTGAGTTTAAATCGGTACGAAATTTAATCGTTTCGGGATGAAAACGGACCCGGACAAAGGACGACACTTGGCGCGACGAGGGCCAAGTGTTTAGAAGGTATAAATGAGCAAATATCTGAAAAATCAGATATTTGCTCTTCTTCATTTGGCCGGCTGGATCAAACCAAAGAGCAAGGAAAAAAAATATAAATTCTTCAAGCTTTCTTTCGCCGATTCTCGGAGTTCCGTCGGTCGAAATTCGTCGGGCCAAGAATTAAAGTCGATCTACGCGACGAGAGCTACGCGTGGGTACCAAAAACAAAGATTTTCACCGAAGATTCAAAGAGAGGATTTTGGAGAAATCTAAACTTTGGGCTTCAATCTTGTTCTTGAGGCTTCCTACAAATTCTTTACGCTTCAAGAGGTAGGGTTCCTCCTACTCGGACCTATTTCTAACCTAAGGTGTCCATAGGGTTCATGTGGGCTGTTTTGGGTATTTCTAATATTTTTTCCATTATGATTGGTGCTATGGAAATGGGTAGGATCAATTTAGTGTGAATTGGTAGTTAGAAAGTGCTAGTTTGTGATTTCTTGAATGTTTAGATAATTGGTTATATAAAAATCATATATTCTGATTTTTATTTTGTTTGAATGATCCATATAAAATCTTGGCTTGATTGGTTTATGGTATATGAAGTATTTATGTAATCCCTTGAAATTGGGATCATGTGGGCATGCTTTGTGTTTATATTATGCCTTGTGAATGAAATGTAATATTAGCATGTATTATGTGTTATCATGTTGATGGAGTGTTGATATATGCTCTTGGATATATTGAACTTGAAATGGTTATGTGATTATATGCAAATGATATTAATTTCCATGGTATACAATGATATTTAAAAATTGTCATTTGGCATGCATTGCAATATGGACATGGAATTAACATCACATTCATGGGCTACATGCATGAGTGTGGGTGTAGGGTTGCATGGGGTGATCAACACCAACATTGGTTCTTGATGGTAGGCTCGGGAAAGTGGGATGGAATGTCCTACGGAGTCGCACGGTGACATGCATAAGAAAACTTGTGTCGGGTATAGCAAGTAGGGCTAGACACTCCCTCGGGTGAAAACCCGACCACTTGGTTCATACACTTACCGGCGGTGAAATTCCAGAAAAGTGTAACGGCGTACGGAGCCGAGGTGCGATTCCTGAATCCGATACCCCATAAAGGCACATGATTTTGATATATAAATTATTCATTTGATGGGAAACATCCAAGAATGAATTAGTTTTATGACATATGGTTGATTTCAAAATGATCTTTGGATGTGTTTCATCAAAGACGTTTGTTTTACACGTAAGTGTCGCATTGTGTTGTGGGAGTCGGTGTGGGCTCGGGATAGCATGCATGGGTGAGTTTCATCTCATTACTTGGCATGGCATCATGATTTTCCAACATTGTATTATATGTTATTGTTGGAGGGAATACTTGTTGTGAAATGTTGCATTATACATTGCATATGCATTTTAGGTGATGAGTAGCCTCTGTAGGGATTATTCTACTGGGCATTGGCTCACCCTATACGGGAAACATTTCAGGTGTGGGTCATGCACCAATGGACGGCTCACAATCCGGGTCACATGGTTGAAGAAAAGTCGACTTGTGGCTTCCAATCCATTTTTTTTGTAAAAGTAGATTTGTAATTAAATTTTGGCATGTAATGTGTAAAGGAATTGTAATAGAGTATATATGGACTGTTTTAATATAACCTTGCATATTTTGATATAAATATGATGATTGGACCCGGTGTGGTCAAGTTTTACGTATAAAATGGACCCTGTGTGGTTATGGTATTATATTGGACCTCGGATGGGTCATGTAAATGTTGATTGCACAGATTGTGTTTTGGGGTAGAGCTTCCCGTACAAAGGAGACTCTGCCCGGATTTCGTTAAATTATGGATCCTGGTAAATGGACACAACGGAATCCCGGTGCGATATCGAGTTATACGGTATCCACGGGCATTCATGGGTTATGGGAAATTAACGGACCTATGATTGGGTGTGTCACCTCTCCCAAGCAAACAATTCTATCGAAGGGGAAAGGAAGAAAGGAACACACAAGTAAGGAACTGAAATTGAGGTAAGGTAAAGAACAAACTGAATGGGAATAGAGAGACCATAAGTTATGAAAAGCACACCTTTTTAAGGAACATATTTCCTCAGCCATGTTTCAGGAAAGAAAGTGTGAAGGGCATTGCATTGGCTGTTTTATTATGTCATTTATTGGAATATAATCAAAATAAAATTTTAATTTTTTTGTGAAAAATTCATATTTAGTACACATTATACTGGTTTAGTTTTGTATTATATTGGTTACTTTGTTGGTATCACTTGTCTAGTTTTATATTGATGAGTTTTTTTTCCAAATACTGACATAGACTTTTCCTTTATGCTGAGGGCATGATGCAGGAGATCAGAGACATTTATTGTTGGTTCACCTTTTTGATAAACCTTGTTTTCTTGGACTGCTTGCAGTAAAGGTGGGTAAAATATCCTACCTATTTGTTTACTCTGGTTTTGTCTATTAGATTCGATGATTATTGCTAGTACACATGATCGGTTAGGTACATATCTATCTTCTAGAGGAACAGAATTAGTGTCCATTTTATTGTTACCTTTGTCCAAATATGATAGACAAAATATGGTTTCTTTTAAGAAACTTACTCTGAAAGACCTTTTCCCATAGAGAGACCCCCATTTAGAATCCCCACCTTGCTTAACTCTAAATGCAGATTGAATGT